>CM042179.1:13066306-13081306 GCA_023376005.1 Doryteuthis pealeii
ACTTTCTCTTACAAAAATATGAACAAATATCATGAAAGTGTGCGCAAATAGACTCCTATTTACATCTCTTATCATAGGCTTTGTTCGACTGACTGCTGATTTAACTATCTCTTTTATCTCCCCTTTTTATAATCTTCTTTCGAGTCTCTCCGAATAACTTTTTAAAATTCCTTCTTGCTTTATACAGTTTTTTAACATCAATTTTTTTCTATTCAGCCTGAATTTGACAACAAACGGGTTAGTTTAATGAAAAGTTTTATGATCTCATATGCAAGTCTTATTGACTACCTTAGATTTTTAAAAGGTCACAATGAACGGAGAGCCTAAGACCACCAATGGAGCGAGTTTCGAGGACACATGGTAGCTCTAAATCCCATTTTTTACTTTAGAATAATATATATATGAGAAGTAAATACACAAGCGATGTGTTTCTGATATGGCTTTTTTTAGCCGATATTTTTTGGGAGAATATGTGCTTAATTGAAGTCGTACCTAATTTTGAAAGTTAATTAATTAATAATTAGTTAATTTGGCGGACATTTTAGCCTTACATTTTAAATAGGTATGCCCGCCTAATCAACTAATTATTAATTAATTAACTTTCAAAATTAGGTACAACTTCAATTAAGCACATATTCTCCCAAATATATATATATATATATATATATATATATATATATATTATATATATATACCAATCCCTCCGCATGAGCAAGATGCGACACAAGGTCAATTTCTTAAGCTGAGTTTAACAGGTTTGAATTCAGAGTTTTTCTTCTAGACTGGTTACCTAGCCATGGTTAAAGAGCCCAGTCTGCCCTGCTATTTCCCCATAGCTAGAGGGAGAATTGGTTTCGTACCTTTCCCAACGGTATTAGCGCCATGTGAAATGCAAACATCTTCGTACAGGAATTGAACTTGGGGCGACGAGTCCATTTCCTACGACTCTAACCATTAGAGCATGCGCCTCCATAGAATAATATATATATATATTTACCAACCCCTCCGCACGAGCAGGATGCGACACAAAGTCAATTTCTTAAGCGGAGTTTAACAGGTTTTAATTCAGAGTTTTCCTTCTCCTAGACGGGTTACCTAGCCATGGTTAAAGAGTCCAGTCTGCCCTGCTATTTACCCATAGCTGGAGGGAGAATTGGATTCATACCTTTCCCAAGGGTATTAGCGCCATGTGAAATACAAACAGCTTCGTCCAGGAATTGAACTCGCGTTGACGAGTCCATTTCCTACGACTCTAACCATTAGACCACGCGCCTCCATAGAATAATATATATATATAATATTCATAATTACTTATATTTATCTAATGTGCGTGCATTACGTATACATGTATACACTAATGTTTCAGTCCTCGGGCAAGGTCAAAGTATTTGTCTATTTTTTCGTTTTCTTTCATTTTCACAGAATGGCAGAATTCACTGAATGACAAGTTTTTTCCTTGTTAATTAACCATAAGTTAAGTTGTCGGGTGGCTTAAAGTCGGTATCAGCCAGACAGCGAGGGGTCTATCCCCTTTTCACTTTTCACTTCCAAGGAGATTGCTTTTTAGCGTCTGGGGTGGAGCGCCACACCTACCATCAGTTCCTCATTTTACTGCACAAATCCCTGTGCTACTCATACGCTGAGTTGGCGATGGCCGCTATTGAACCAGGAACCTTGTGATTCCTAGTCAAGTACTTTACTAACTGAGCTATACAAGCCCTATAACTCTGGTCTTCTGGCCGGGATTAGATGTTTGTATTTCAAAATCCCAGAGAATTGTTATACGTATCATTCGTTAGGACAGATTCTGGTTTGTGCATATACCATTTGGTAGCATGGTCAAAAATTCCCAGTGGATTGTTTGACTAATTCGCTTTTAATGTGATTAACCCTTGAGCTTCTGTTTCCACACAGCCTTCAATTGTTATTCGGTTGCGTCTTATCTATTTTCTCTTGGGTATGATTGGTCCTTATGGCATTATTATGTGCTGCTATTATAAGAGTTTAAGAATCTCTGTTGAGGTTTTCCTTTCTTAGCTATATCCAGGTCTTCTAAAATGCAACATTTCTACATTGTTGTTTGAAGTATCCATACATTTGTTTACTTTTTATTTCTGTTTTCTAGTTATTGTTGTTTTTCTGTTTGTCCATATATTGCAATTGCTGTTACTGGCTGCTGTAATTTGTCTTTCCTTACTCTTTTTGGTGTATTATTCGAGTCCTAGAATCGTTGCAATTGCGCAATTCTCAATGTTGTCAAGGCCTTTTCCTCCTTCATTTCTTGACACATATAATCTGTCATGTCTCGAGTGTAATGCTTTTCTAATCAATTTCCCTGTCCTTTAATCTATCTGTAACTTGTTCATTTTAGGAATAGTCCTGAGTTTTATTATTATTATTATTATTATTATTATTATTATTATTTCACTTCTTTTGAGTTTTTAGCTGATAGTATTTCACAGGAGTCTGAGTGACATCAAGTCTCCTCAGGTCTCCACGACTCTTCTGAGTATTCTAGCTGATTGCAGCAATGGATGGTCTCGAATCTTCCTCTGATTTCCAGTTCCTCCAGTCATTTTGCCAAGTTTTTTTTAGACCGTTCTAAGTGCACTAACAACAATTGGTATCACTTTGACCCTCAAATTTCACAGCTTTTTCAATTCTCTGTCAAGGTCCAGGTATTTATCTATATTTTCGTTTTCCTTCATCCTTACCCTGTGATGTGCTGGAACTGCAAAGTCCACCAGTTGAGAAGTGATCTTTTCTTTGTTAATCAATACTAGGTCCTGATTGGCATAAGGTGATCCGTCTTTATCTCGAAGTCTCAGAGAATTCTATACGTTTCATTCTCAAGAACGGATTCTGGTTTATGCATATACCATTTTGTTGTATGGTCAAAATGTATTTTTTTGCATAATTCGCAGTCGATCACCTTCCCAACCCAGTCGTGCCTAGTTTTGTATTCCCGTTGTGCTAGTTTGCTACATTCGCTTAATACATGGTTTATGGTCTCATCTCTGTCACCACACAGATTACATTTACTATTTTCTTGTGTTTTATCAATTTTTGCTTTGATATAATTTGTTCCTATGACATTATTTTGTGCAGCAGTTATTAGTGATTCAGTTTCTCTCTTGAGGTTTCCTCTTCTTAACCATGTCCAAGTCTTCATGCGCAACGTCGTTTGAAGTATCCATATAATTGTTTTTCTTCCCATCTTTGTTTCCTTATTTTCGTTGTTTTTCTGTTTGTCCATATGATACATCTGCTTTTATTGGGTGCCATAAGTAATCTTTCTTTGTTATTTTTGTGTATTCTTGGAGTCCTTGGATTGTGGCTTCTGCACAGTCCTCTATGTTGGCAAGACCTCTTCCACCTTCCATTTTTATACGTGTAGCTTTTCTCTATCGTATCTAGGGTGTAAAACCTTGTGCATTGTCATTAATTTTCTATTTTTTTGCTTAATCTGTCTGAGTTCTTCTTTTGTCCATATTTAGAATGGCCCAGATTATCTCATAATGGGGACGGCCCAGGTATTTATTCCTTTGATGAGATTTCTGCTACTGAGCTTGGTCTCTAGGAGCTTTTTTGTTCTCCTGAGTTATTTAAAAAAAAACTTTTCCTTTCATCTCTGATTGCTTGGTAATGTCTGCTTCTGAAATTCCTTAGAATTTGTAACTTTCTTTTTCTTCAAGTGTTTTATAGTGTCCTGATTTGGTAGTTGTATTCCATCCATTAGTGTTCTTTCCATTCAATTCCACCATCTGTATATTCTAATGATTTGTACCGTTTCTTTTTTTAGTTCTTTTTCATTTTTGGACAAATTTTTTGTAACATCAATGTTTTTTTTTTCTGCAAGTTAGTGAATTTGTAACCCCCTGTACATTTTCTAAGTACATAGTTGAATGACATCATTGCTATAATAAATAGTAGTGGTGATAGCGAGTCTCCTTGGAAAATATCTCTTTAGATTATTATTATTATTATTATTATTATTATTATTATTATTATTATTATTATTATTATTTACTCCTTTTGAGTTTTCACATTAGTGTTAGCTGATGGTCTTTCACTGGTGTTTGAGTGACAGCAAGTATCCTCAGGTCTCCAGGACTGGCAGATTGCAGCAGTGCAGTGTTCTGAATGGTTTCAATCCTTCCTCTGGTTTCCAAACTTTCCAAACCCTTATCCAGTCCTTTTGTGACCGCTCCAAGTGCACCAACTACAATTGGTATCACTTTGACTTTTATATTCCATAACTTTTTCAGTTTTCTGGCAAGGTCCATATATTTGTCCATTTTTTTCATTTTCCTTTAGCTTCACCGTATGATCTGCTGGCACTGCAAAATCCACCAATTGACAAGTTCTTTCTTTTTTGTTTAACAACACTAGGTCTAGTCTTCTTGCCGGGATAATTTCAAAGACCCAGAGAATTTTATGCGTTTTGTTCTCAAGAACAGATTCTGGTTTATACATATACCATTTTGTTGTATGGTCAAAATTAAATTTTTTGCATAATTCCCAGTGGATCACCTTCCCAACCCAGTCGTGTCTAATATTATTATTATTATTATTATTATTATTATTATTATTATTATTATTAGTAGTAGTAGTAGTAGTAGTTGTTGTTTTAGTAGGCGAAGTTGGAGTATTAGTAGTAGCAAAATATGAATTGTAAAAATTGTAACAGTAAAAATGTAAAACTGGGCAATGTCCAAAGAAGTATAATAAGAACTAAAATATTAAAGTATTAATTCACAATATATAATATATATATATATATATATATATATATATATATATATATATATATATGCATGTGTGCGTGTATGTGTATGTTAGGTGTGTGTAGTGTATGCGTGTACTTGTGCGTACCTGTATTGAGTCAAAAGTTATTTATCGATAGATGAATAGATAGATAGGTAGGTTGGTAGGTAGATAAAGGTATATATATATATATATATATATATATATATATATATATATAGAGAGAGAGAGATCTGTATGGATACTGGATACCGCGCCGAGGAACTACCATGAACGATGACTGATAGGGACGGGTGGCAAGATATATATATATATATATATATAATATACAGAGAGAGAGAGAGAGAGAGAGAGAGAGAGAGAGAGAGAGAGAGAGAGAGAGAGAGAGAGAGAGAGAGAGAGAGAGAGAGAGATGGAAAGGATAATTTTTCAAGTTTTGAATTAAAGTATAAAATGGTGATGATTTAATCTTTGATCACTTTTCACCATCTAATCTTTATTTTTCTTGTCTTGAGGTTTCCCATACTCCTTACCGGCTTCATCATCTACTTATTGTGGCTCCAAGACTCCCAAGAACTATTATCGCCTCTACACTAGACATTTACACCAATACAAACTTCCTTACCAAGTCTTAATAAAAAACATACATATACACATAAACACGCGCACATACGATTATATAAACACTCTCTCTCACACACAGACGGAGAGAGAGAGAGAGAGAGAGAGAGAGAGAGAGAGAGAGAGAGAGAGAGAGAGAGAGAGAGAGAGAGAAGAGAGGGAGAGTTGTAGGAAGAAAACCCAAATATCCACAAGTTTTCTAAGATTGCATTCATTTAAATAAGAGCAAAAATCAGAAGTAAAACTATTCAACCTCAAGGCGGGAATCCACCATATTTAATATCATGACGAAAATCAAATTAGAAACGCCTTCATTTTAATGAATATTGAGTAAATGAAAATTGCGTTTCGTTCGTGTGATATAAGTAAGTTATAGATTCTAGGATATTCAGTCTTCACCCTTTCCAAGCTCCACCACTTTGTTCAATTTGTCACTCGTGAAACCGTGTCTATGATAGAGAAGAAAAAAAATGTAAATTTCTTTTTTTGTCGCTTGGAGCAAATAGTTTCAAATTTCAAAAATGTCATATTTTGATATTGCCCCTTCTCTGTTTTAATATTTGCTTCATGAATTTTTTAACATAAAATTAAAAAAAAAACATTTTGCAGGATCGTAATATCGAAAGACAGAAAAAGAAAAAAAAAGAAAGAAAGAAAAAGCTTGAAGAAAGAGACAGATAGGAAAGTTTGAAGAAAGAGACAGAAAGGAATAAGACGAGACAAGAAGTAAATATAACAAAACAAATGGAGAAAAAAAAAGAGACAGAAAAAGAAAAGAGAAAATAAAAGTAAAATAACGAAATGAGAGAAAACGAAAGATGAGGGAAGAAATTTTTTTAAAAGGGAGTTTAAAAAAATAAAAAATATAAAGAGATAAATATATAAACAGTTAAAAAAGAATCCTAAAAATGAAACAAAACCAAAACAAAAAAAAGGGTCTGAAACGATTATAAAGAAATGAGATATAGAAATAAAAAAGAAAAAATACAAGAAAAACGAGAAAATAGAGAGAGGCAATAGAAATAGAAACCTAAACTAAATGGAAGTAGCGATAGAAAGGAATAAAGAAGTAGTGTTGTGAGGAAAAAGAAGAAATAAAGAAGAAAAACCGAAGGAAGGAAAAGAAGAACGGATGAGGAGAAGGAAATGGAAAACAAATGCATGTAAAAGTGAAATCAAATATCAAATAAAAAATGAAGTTACTTGATAAAAAGTAATAAAAAGAAAAATATCATCCCCATATATATATATATATATATATATATATATATATATATATATATGATGATATGATATATATATATATATATATATATATATATATATATATATATATATATGGGAACTATGAGTATGGGAATATAGGGAAAATAATTGAATCTGTAAGTTTTATGAGCTGTAATCGAAGATGACAAAAATGTGCATGTTTATGACAAGGTTTATTTGCATGTCTACATGATCTCCGATGCATATGCATATCTATCTACCCAGAAAAATGTTTAAATATACACATACATACACACATATATTGAAGGGTTATAGTAAAATCTTTAGGTATATATATATATATATATATATATATATATATATATATATATATATACCCATAATCTTTTTGTGTGTATATATATATATATATATATATATATATATATATATACCCAAAGATTTTATTATAACCCTTCAATATATGTGTGTGTATGTGTATATTCATACATTTTTCCGTCTTGATATATATATATATATATATATATATATATATATATATATATATATATATATATATATATATATACATGTATGTATGTATATATTGTATATATATATATGTGTGTTTGTGTGTTTGTGTGTGTGTGTGTGGGTGTGTGTGCACGTGTTTGTGTGTGTGTGTGTGTGTATCTTGCAGGATTATAAGAAATTTGTGTATTTAAATGGATATGGTATTATGCATAATATATATATATAATACATGTATAAGATTTACATCTTTCTCATATTACACCAATGAATGCATGTCTTTTCGTGCTTAAATTATATATGTCTGTGCGTCACTACCGGTTTTGCTTGCATTTGAATGTAAATATTTGTCAATAATTCCACCCACGTTCTACTTTTTTACACATCTATCTGCATTTTTTGAACATCTATCTGCATGCATCCCAACAATATGTAATTAAGTAAAATTTTTCTCAGTAATCAACTAAAGAGTTGCGATAGGAAATTCCAGATAATAATAATAATAATAATAATAATAATAATAATAATAATAATAATAATAATAATAATAATAAATTAAAACGGATCAGTTTATCCCAGCAAGAAGGCCAGACCTAGTGTTGATTAACAAAAAAGAAAGAACTTGTCAACTGGTTGATTTTGCAGTGCCAGCAGATCACAGGGTGAAGTTAAAGGAAAATGAAAAAATTGACAAATATCTGGACCTTGCCAGAGAACAAAAAAGTTATGGAATATGAAAGTGAAAGTTATACCAATTGTAGTTGGTGCACTTGGAACAGTCCCAAAAGGATTAGAAAAGGGCTTGGAAAGTTTGGATATCAGAGGAAGGATTGAAACCATTCAGAACACTGCACTGCTGCAATCTGCCAGAATACTCAGAAGAGTCCTGGAGACCTGAGGAGACTTGCTGTCACTCAGACTCCAGTGAAAGACCATCAGCTAACACTGATGTGAAACTCAAAAGGAGTAAATAATAATAAAATAAAAAAATATATTGCAATGGCCTGGATCGACTACAGAAAAGTATATGACATGGTCCCACATACCTGGATTTTAGAATGTTCAAAAATGTACAAAATTTCCAACATCATAAATTTCATTGAAAATGCCATGGAAAACTGGCGAGTTCAATTAAAAGCCGGAAAACAATTCCTGGCAGAAGTAAAAATCCAGAGAGTTATCTTCCAAGTAGACTCATTATCACCACTACTGTTCATTATAGCAATGATACCTCTCAATCATACTTAAAAAATGTACAGGGGGATACAAATTCACTAACGCACAAGAAAAGATAAACCACCTTATGTACATGGATGACATAATTTTTTTGGAATTGAAAAATGTGCTATGCTAGTAATGAAACAGGGTGAAAGAAAATTAATTAATGGAATACAACTGCCAAATCAGGACACTATAAAATCACTTGATGAAAATGAAAGTTACAAATACTTAGGAATTTTAGAAGCGGACAATATCAAGCAAACAGAAATGAAAGGAAAATTTACAAAAGAATATCTCAGGAGAACTAGAAAACTTCTAGAAACCAAACCTAACAGCAGAAATCTGATCAAAGGAATCAATACTTGGGCCGTCCCCATAATAAGATACTCAGGACCATTCTTAAAATGGACAAAAGAAGAACTCAGACAGATTGACCAAAGAACGAGAAAGTTAATGACATGCACAAGGCTCTCCACCCTAGAGACGATAGAGATATATTATGTGTGTCAAGAAAGGAAGGGGGAAGAGGTCTTGCCAGCATAGAGGACTGTGTAGAAACCCCAATCCAACAACTTGAAGATTACACAAGAAAGAGCAAAGACAAATTACTTATGGTAGCCAACAATAGTAGAAGTGACAGATAGACAAACAGAAAAACAACAAAGACTAGAAAACAAAAATGGGAAGAAAAACAATTATATGGACACTTCAAATGACAAATCGAAGAGGTTGTACATGGAAAGACCTGCACATGGTTAAGAAAAGGAAAAATCAAAAGATAAACTGAATCATTAATAATTGCTGCACAAAAATAATGCCATTAGGACAAACTATATCAAAGCGAAAATTGATAAGACCCAACAAAATAGTAAATGTAGACTTTGTGGTAATAGAGATGAGACTGTAAACCATATACTCTGTGAATGTAACAAACTAGCACAACGAGAATACAAAACTAGACACGACTGGGTTGGGAAGGTGATCCACTGGGAATTATGCAAAAAATTTAATTTTGACCATACTACAAAATGGTATATGCATAAACCAGAATCTGTTCTTGAGAACGAAACACATAAATTCTCTGGGACTTTGAAATAAAAACGGATCACCTTATTGCAGCAAGAAGACCAGAACTAGTGTTGATAAACAAAAAAGAAAGAACTTGTCAACTGGTGGATTTTGCAGTTCCAGCAGATCACAGGGTGAAGCTAAAGGAAAATGAAAAAATGGACAAATATCTGAATCTTGCCAGAGAACAAAAAAAGTTATGGAATATGAAAGTGAAATTGTAGTTGGTGCACTTGGAACGGTCCCAAAAGGATTAGAAAAGGGTTTGGAAAGTTTAGAAATCAAAGGAAGGATTGAAACCATTCAGAACACTGCACTGCTGCAATCTGCCAGAATACTCAGAAGAATCCTGGAGACCTGAGGAGACTTACTGTCACTGAGACTCCAGAGAAAGACCATCAGCTAATGCTGATGTGAAAACTCAAAAGGAGTAAAATAATAATAATAATAATAATAATAATAATAATAATAATAATAATAATAATAATAATTGCTGCACAAAATAATGCCATAAGAACAAATTATATCAAACAAAAATTGATACGACTCAAAAAACAGTAAATGTAGACTGTGTGGTGACAGACATGAGACCATAAACCACGTATTAAGCGAATGTAGCAAACTAATACAACGGGAATACAAAGCTAGGCATGACTGGGCTAGGAAGGTGATCCACTGGGAATTATGCAAAAAATTAAATTTTGACCATACAGCAAAATGTCATATGCATAAACCAGAATATGTTCTTGAGAATGAAACGCATAAAATTCTCTGGTACTTTGAAATAAAGACGGATCGCCCTATCCCATCCAAGAGACCAGACCTAGTGAAGATTTTAAAAAAGAAGAGAGAACGTGTCAACTGGTGGACTTTGCGGATCCAGCAGATCACTGGATGAAGCTGAAGGAAAAACGAAAAGATGGATAAATACCTGGACCTTGTCAGAGAATTGAAAAAGCTGTGGAATATGAGGGCTAACGTGTTAACAATTGTAGTTGGTGCAGTTGGAAAAGTCCCAATAAATTTGGGAAAAAGATTGGAGCATCTGGAAATCAGTGGAATAATTGAGACCATCCAGACTACTGCATTGCTTTAATCGGCTACAATACTCAGAAGAGTCCTGGAGACCTTTGGTGACTTGTTGTCACTCAGACTCCAGTGAAATACCATCAGCTATTGATGGTGTGAAAAACTCAAAAGGAGTGAAAATAATAATAATCTTGCTAGAGAGCTGCGAAAACTGTGGAACATGAAGGTCGTGCCAATTGTAATTGGTGCTCTAGGGACGATCCTGAAGGGTCTGGAAAAGAGTCTGAGTAAATTGGAAATCGGAGGTAGAATCGGAAACATTCAAACTACAGCATAGTTAAAATCGGCTAGAATACGCAGAAAGAGTCCTGGAAATCTGAGTGGACTTGCTATCACTCAGCTTCCAGTGAACCAAGGCTAAGGCAAGTATGAAAAACTCGAACGGATTCAAATAATAATAATAATAACTGGTTCATATATATATATATATATATATATATATATATATATATATATATATATATATATATATATATATATATTGATTGTGTGGAGAATCGTTTCATGCAGAGTACGGTAGTGATACGAGTCATTCATAGTAAGATCTCGATGTAGATTGTTTCAGATGTGCGAATGGACCTGAGAAATATAAATGAATAAATGAAGGAAAATGTTCATAATAATAATAATGATAATAATAATAATAACAATAATAATAATAATAATAATAATAATAATAATATATATATATATATATATATATATATATATATATATATATATATATATAACTATGGAAACCACGTATCTTTGAGGCGTAACACAGATTCTCAAAGATTCCAAGTTAACTGAACTGAAAAAATGTAAAAGTTTTGTAAATTAAATAACTGATGCATTATATCTTTTATTCATTAATATATCAGCACTGAAAATTTTGTTAAATTCGGTTAATTCCCTGATTTTTTTTGGTATTTTTTTCTTTCGGCGGAATTTAGGTCCGTTAAGTTCGATTTAATCTTGCTTTATGAACCCTTTAAGATGGCTTTGCAATGGGTTACTGTTTGGATTGACTTTCTACGGCGATTATATCCCTTACGTTATAAAACGTTTTCTTTTTAATAAATGCAGCTAAACCACTGATATGTCTCCGGTATTTTTATAATACAAGGTGAGTCATAAAAGTATCGAGATTGATATTGTACTTACCAAAATAGAAATGAACAATGAATGGAACGTTAATTTATTTCAAAATACAAGGTGTGTCATAAAAATGCTGAGTTTGAAACTACTTACTAAGATAGAAATGAACAATGAATGGAACGTCAAATTTTTTTTCAGAATACAAGGAATGCCAAAAGGTATAAAAATCTTGATGCTTTTTTGATACACCTTGTGTTTTATTATTAGCTATAAACCTAAATTAAATAAAAGAAAGAAAGAAGCATTTGAAACTATGTCCTTCCCCCTTAACTATACATTATTTTTAATAAGAGAATCATACTATCTATAATAATATAAATATATAATTAGATAAGCTATACCTTTACTACATCCTTATCTAAAAACGAAGTTTTAATTATCGTCCCACTAATAATAATAGTGTATATTCAAAGAGAGATAAAACAAACCCAGCTATCATAAAACATCTGATCAATAAGGCTTATCTAATTTCCTTAACACAATATTTTACAACAAACTTAATAGAATTATTAGTGTTATTCGGACTATTATCCCCATCTTCATTGTTATTTGTACAATATACCCTCCGGCCTTCTTCGGGTATTTCTTGTCGGATTCGGGAACCTTCTCGGACTCGGGAACCTTCTTTTCGAACTCGGGAACTTTCTTGTCGTAATCGGGAGCCATCACGGAACTCTGAACCTAACCCTTTATCTAGACCACGGGGTATCTGTTCTCATTCCGCTAACCATAGCTGGGGTAGGAGTTGTGCTAATTAATTATTTTTCTAACTGCTTTCACTCAGGATTGAACTACGACAAGAAAGTTCCCGAGTTCGAAAAGAAGGTTCCCGAGTCCGAGAAGGTTCCCGAATCCGACAAGAAATACCAGAAGAAGGCCGGAGAGTATATCGGCCGAAACGTTGTACAAATAACAATGAAGATGGGGACAATAGTCCGAATAACACTAATAATACTAATCTTCAAGCCTCATCTCAAACATTCAGAGAAATAAACTTAATAGAATAAACAAACATTAATCAATAATGTTTTAAGAATTAAGTAGTTGATCAATAAATGAAATAATTTTAAAGAAAATGAATAAAAACATACAAAATTGATAGAAACCGATGTTGTTGTTTGAATTTCCGTCTTTGCTTTAAATGTTTGTAATATCCAATAAAACGGATAGAAATTTTGCTGTTTTAAGTTCTGTCGTTGTTTCTAATATCTTATAAAACGGATAAAAATTTTGCTGCTTGTATTAACGTATTTGCTTTAAATATTTGTAATATCTAATAAAACGGACAGAAATTTTGCTGTTTGAATTTTCGTCTTTGCTTTAAAGATTTGTAATATCAAATAAAAAGGATAGTTTGCAGTTTTAAGTTCTGTCTTTGTTTTAAAAATTTTTAATATCTAATAAAAAGAAAGATATTTTGATGAAGTATTTTTTGCTTTAAATAAACATCTAATAAAACGGATAGAAATTGCTGTTTTATGTTCTGTCGTTGTTTTAAACATTTCTAATATCTTATAAAACGGAAAAAATTTGCTGCTTGTATTAACGTATTTGCTTTAAATATTTGTAATATCTAATAAAACGGACAGAAATTTTGCTGTTTGAATTTCCGTCTTTGCTTTAAAGATTTGTAATATCAAATAAAACGGATAGTTTGCAGTTTTAAGTTTTGACTTTGTTTTAAACATTTTTAATATCTAATAAAAAGAAAGATATTTTGATGAAGTAATTTATTTTTGCTTTAAATATTTGTAATATCTAATAAAACTCGTAGATATTTTACTGTTAAAATTTCGGTCGTTGTTTTAAACTGATAAATATTTTGCCGTTTTAAGTTTCGTATTTGCTTTAAACATTTGTAATATCTAATAAAACTGATAGATTTTTTGCTGATTTAATTTCCGTCTTTGCTTAAAACTTTGTAAAATCTAATAAAACTGGCAGATATTTTTCTGTTTTAGATTCCTATTTTGCTTTAAACATTTGTAAAATCTAATAAGATGGGTAGATATTTGCCGTTTTAAGTCCTTTGCTTTAAAAATTTGGAGTATCTAATAAAACTTGTAGATATTTTTTTCTGTTTTAAGTTTTGATTTTACTTTAAACATTTGTAATAACTAATAACACTCGTAGACATTTTGTTGTAGGAATTTCCGTTTTTGATTTAAATATTTTTAACATCTAATAAAACGAAAAACTATATTGCAGTTTGAATTTCTGCCTTTTCTTTAAAAGGTATATAATCCTTTTTTTCTCCACAAATTGAAAAGCGCATATCCTGGTGGCTTCTCTTTTCAGCACATGTTTTTAGAAACACAATTTTGAGTTATGTCATGGCTTCCCTGATTAAATATTAAAGAACAGGTGTCACAAGAGATGTGTCCTTTGGTCACGCTAGGTATGTCCAACTTTGGTCATAATGTCACATCCTCACTGAATGTATAACATAAACAGCATAGACTGTATTCCAAACACAAAGCAAATTTTTAGCACATTTTTTTTCTTATTTCAAGACCCAAAATGACCGAGTTTAACTTTTTCAATTAACTATATTGGATTACTTTGGGGTATAAGGTGAATTGCACCACTTAAATCTATAGACTAAACGAGGTCACGTGGTTTAGACCTCAGCCAATCAACATCACTAATGCGTGGCTGGTTGACTACTTAATCACTGATACTGATAGACGTCCATTTGCAATCACTGACGAAGGACTTGCAACACTGAAGAGCACCAAGGAACAACCAAATGATTCTTTACCCGTAGATCGAAAATACACTCTGCTTGACACAAAGGATCTCCGCTGGACAAGCGCCCTTGCTTGAGGCCTAAAGGAGGGCCACTAAAATCGTAACAGTTTTTATTCATTACCTTCAAGTTTTAAAAGAAATAATGTAACACAAACTTGTTATAAAGTAGATAATATTGGTTGGTTGTATTTTACAGCATGTCAACCCTTGCTGGGTTATTTTATGCAGGGGACATTTTGTTTTATTCATTATGAATGGGTATTCAAAATGTTTATTTTATCTAAACTCAATTTTTGTTAAAAGATTTTTTCAATTTAACCTATTGGGGGGTGGGGGGGGGAAACAGGTACTGGGAGTAATGACGATTAAGGGGTACTCCACTCTCCGCAGAATTCCAGGAATGGAACTTCCCCATTAGATGCAGTTTAATAAGACACTAAGACCCTCAGCCATCGCCTTCAAGCACGTATTTAGTAACTACAATTTTTTTTGGAGTATAAAGAAATTCAACGGACACGGAAACTACACTACTGTCAACAAGTTTTACTCAAAATAACCGCCATTAGCATCGATCACAACCTCAACCCTGCGCCAGAATCTGTAGCA
>CM042179.1:13083806-13127628 GCA_023376005.1 Doryteuthis pealeii
TTTCCACGTTTTAAGGAAAGGAATGCAGACAGAATTATTTTATAGAAAATGTAAAGTGGAGAAGGGGGTTTTGGTTATCAAATGGCGGGTGAAGGTGCTATAGACAGAAAAAAAAAGTATTTTTATTTACGCAGTGTTTGCGGGGAAGAAAAAGAAAATAATAATAAGAAAACTATTAAAAAATAAAAGAAAATCAATCATGTATCATGTATTGATCAGTTTCAACGACGTTCGGGTTCCAGCGCATTATGGGCCTTTGGCAGTTTATGTAAATCAAATAGATTTTTTTTCTTCTTTTTTTTCCCCCTTCATCTTGCTTTACTTTTTATTTAACTTTTTATTTTCTTTCTTTGTTTTTTGTTTTTCTTTTCAACTTTTTTTTTTTTCAATTCTATTTTTTTAAATGTTTTATTTTTACGCTTTGTCTTTGAACATCGAAATACAATATGAAACATTCTGGTGCCTAGAATATAACTATTTCACTTTTTTTATTTATTTTTATTTTTTTTCAGTTCTTTTTCCTTTTTTTATTGTTGTATTTATCCTGATGAGAAAATGTACGGTTATAAAACATATCATAAAAAAGACAAAATATTGATCTCAGATATTCAATGTTCGGCTAAAATCGATGGAGAGAAATATCATTCAGATATACACATAATATACAGAATCATAAAATGCCATAATAAATCTATATACGAATATATATGTATACTAATGCATAAAATCAGAAATAACAAAAAAATCATTCCAATATATGTATATTGCATGTGCATGTACGCATATATGGATATATATATATATATATATATATATATATATATATATATTATATATATATATATATATATGCATACATATATACACTTACATATTTATTCATGAACATATATATGTATAATTGATACTCATTTACTTAAAATCCATGCATACGCAAATTAATGTAATAAATATTAATACATATACATGAATTAAAACAAAAAAATCATATACATATACTCTGTTACACCTAAATACAGGCCAAATATATATATATATATATATTATATATATTATGTGTGTGTGTGTGTGTATATATATATACATACACACAATATATTATATATATATATATATATATATATATATATATATATATATATATGTGTGTGTGTATGTATGTATGTATTTATAAAGCACAAAATAATAGGTGGCTATGCGTTAATCCAAATAAAATTTATGCATTAACAAAAATATAAAAACCTTTCAAGCCGATGATAGTAATATAGAAGTGTTCAAATGTCCGCAGGTCTTAGTATAAAGTATGTACTAACTCATACATATGTAATGTATTTATACATCTACTTATGAATGCTATAAACAGAAACTATTACAAACTTCCATACATTCATACATTTTAAAAAAAATTCCTATTTTACATATTTCCTACTATATATATATATATATATATATATATATATATATAGTGATTTTTGTGAGGGATAATGTATATATACATCGGCTTGTATATTTGTTTTATATGGTTCAGCGAAAGGCTAAGAATCTTTATACAGTAGGGCATATATATATAGATAGATAGATAGATAGATAGATATTAAAAGAATAATATAAATAGATAGGTAAGTGGGTAGACAGAATGATATAAGAATAATGATAAATAGATAGATAGGTAGATAGATAGATAGATGATAGATAGATAGATAGATAGATAGATACTTTTTCATTTGTGGGCATATTTTTTTCTGTTATCTATCTATCTATCTATATACCTATCTATCTATTTATCATTATTTTTATATCATTCTGTCTACCCATTTACCTATCTATCTATATTATTCTTTTAATGTCTATCTATCTATCTATCTATCTATCTATCTATCTATGCCCTACTGTATAAAGATTCTTAGCCTTTCGCTGAAGCATATAAAACAAATATACAAGCCGGTGTATATGTACATTTTCCCTGACAAAAAATCACTATCAAATGCATAAAAGGCCTTGCATACATACATCCATACATACATATAGAATAACACTGATTTCTATATAATTGGTTCGAATTCCAATCGCATAATTACGTTCAATTTCGGATTAATAACTATGTGAAACGTATGAACTCCCTCATCTCCCCAGCACGTTAAATAGTACTACAACTGTTCTTCTACAAGGGTGGTTTTGGCATTAAATAATCTACGATATGCTTGATATGCCATTAAACAAAGAAACTAAATTACATAATTGTCTAGTTTACATAATCACCAAACCCACTTGAATTTTGAAATGTTTGTAGTGTAATGAAACGAATTTCACACACACAATAAATAAATACAGTTTTTGGCTACATCTTCTAAAACTATCTGGACATCTTATATATCAATCGTTTTGAGAACGAATACATGACGGATTTGCATGAATATCCAGGGTTTTAGCAGCTGGTGTGGGGCCAGATATGGCTGCACCACTTAACCCTAACGACGCGCCTTGAGAATAAGTTAGATAGGAGCTGCACAAGAATGCCACGAGCGGTCTTGAACAAATCGTGGAAATAGCACCCCACAAAAAAGCAGCTGTACGGCTATCTGCCCCCTATCTCAAAAAAACATCTGAGTGAGACGGACAAGACATGCTGGACACTGCTGGAGGAGCAAGTAGGAACCCGTAAACGACGTTCTCCAAGGGGAAGCCAACGCATGGACATGCTAATGTCGGCCGCCCAGCAAGGACCTACATTGACCAACTCTGCACGGATACTGAATGCTGCGTAGAGGACCTCCCAGGGATAATGACTAATAGAGAAAGTTAGCGAGAGATTGTAATGGATATCCGTGCTAATTGCGTGACATGATTATGATGATGATGTGGGGCCAGAGGACCCTGTACCTCTCCAAATTGTTACCACTTGCCATTTTATTCTGACAAAATACGACAAAGAAAAAATTAGCAGAAAGAAAGAATACCAAAGCCAGGTACCGGTAATTTAAAAATGGCGGTGGCCTTTGATAAGTTTGGTTTGGTTTGTTTTATTTTACGGCATATCAACCTCCCTGGGTCATTTGATGCCGACAAATTTTAAAATAAATTAATTCTTAATAGAAACTCAATTATTTTATAAACACATTTTTCTATTTAACCCATAGATAAGACCCTAACTCCGGGTCAGAGTGGACCTTGGAGCAATGGTGAAAAAGGGGTGCTCCACAATCCACAAACCTCCAAAACTGGAACCTCAGCATCAGATAGAGTTTAACGTCATTCCCAGGACATGAAGACCCTCAGCCATCGCTTTCTGGCACCCATATAATGAAAAGGGTTAAGGGTTGCCATCAGGGCAATAGGGTTTGGGCAATCAGTGATTTGAGAGGGCGTCTCCGAGTGCCCATCTAGACTAAGTAAGGATCTAAGTGGATTGTTGCATATCATGGACTTCTCAGCCACCTGGGTTCCATCCTTAAGCATCACGAGTTGCCACCCACGGCCAACAGGTGGCCCCATTGGGGGGTTCTTACCCTTCTGCAGAGGTGCAGTTGGTGTATTCTAAAGTCCCACCGACAGGGCAGAATGACTTTTGATATGGACAAATTCTAATTTTTTATTCGGCCCATCCAAAATATTTATCTCTGCTACGGTCTTAATACCAATACAGATTTAAAAATATCAAAGTCTTAAATGTATTTTAATCTTTAATGATTTTTAAGTTTTGATTTTGTTTGATTTGTTGGATTTTACGGCATGTCAACTCATTTCATTTATAATTAACCCATGGATGGGACCCTAACAGGCAAGACTTATCGCGTCCTGACCCTGCCCTAGTGGCAACCAGCGGCCCGGAATACCGGGTGCTGAGGGTCGAGTGGGGGCAATATGAGACATCTCTATATCTAAGCAGCCGAAGACTAGGGTTATGAACCAAATGTCAGGCGGCAACAGACACCACAGGCGATACATATTCGGCCCTGACCGTGCCCTAATGGCAACCGGATCAGAGGGAAACTGGGAGTAATGGCGATGATGGGGTACTCCACACTCCCCAAAACTCCAAAATTTTAACTTCATTAGATGCAGTTTAATTTCAAGTTTTGCTATTCATCGTATGATATCTTTCACATTACTAATACTAATATTACTATTACTAAATATATTTTATTAATCATAGAAAAAAAATCATATTTACATCTATTTACAATCATATTTGCATCTATAAAATTTTGAATGTGTTTATATGTCTATATAATAATATTAAATTTATTTGTGCGGAAGTTTACATAGAAGTGCCAAGTTTGGTTTGGTTGCACATATGTTTAATTATGTATTCGTAAAAATGTATTCACTGTATATATCGTAATCGGAAGTTATTGTTGTGAAGCCCTTGGTAATAATGCTTCGGCCCCGAAACCTTGCTTGACCCCAAGATCATCATCTGATAATGTGTTTGTTAGAAGCACTGTTGCAGTTGTGTTTCCGTTAACAAATGTATGATCACACAGGTTAATCCACAGACACGTGTTTCGAGGTTTCACCTCTCATCAGTGTGGCTTTACTTTTAACAGCTACCTCTAGCCGGGATCGAGACCTGACAGAATTTTCGTCTGCCAAGTCTCTTACCCATACGGCTATTAGCAGCTGTCAACTTCTTAAGAGAATAATTAATTGATACATTCCTAAACTCTGAATTCAAACCTGTTTAACTTCACTTGGTGTGGTCACTACTATAATTGGCTCAGTCCTAATTAGTGATCTATTTCACTAATTTGGAAAATCCTACAACAGCATTCAGTCCTTCCTTATTGGAATCCACTGTCCTTTCCATTGCAATGGATCTTAGGTCCTTCAGTTGTTTGCCAGAATTTAAGGCTCCCAGTCCTGCACTTTGGAGGTCTTTCTGCTGCTCACCAAGCAAGTTTGTGTAGTGGAAGCAAATGCCAGCTATAGTTGTTTGATCCTATTATAGCAAATGCCAGGAATTTTATGCGAGTGTTTCGTAGGACGTCCGTAGCACATGACCAAACATGGACCACCGTAGTCGCGCCGCTTTTGTTGGTATTGGAATAGTGTTGCACATCTTCTACATTCCAAGTCGCACTGATAATTTTATCGGTAGATGGCACAGCCCGTGTGTTATTGACTCAGTGTCTTCGTTGAAGGGTAAACATTGAAGAGGGTAACCTCTATATCCTTCCTCCTGTCCTGACGCGAACGATAGAAGGCCCTCAAAAGCAGTTCAAAGACCATATTAAGACAACGCTGACGAAATACACCATCACACCTTCAAGGGTGGAAAATCAACAAACAGGGTTGGCGAGATGCGTGCCGCATAGCAGCCGAGCGGCTCAATATCGAGATTAACAGGGCTGCAGAGCCGCGACGTCTTCATCATCATGAACCACCAAATGTATATGGGCATTTCTCTTGCAATGTGCAAGTCCAGAATTGTTCATTTAAATGAAAATAGTTTTTATTTACAAAATATTTTTTTATGTTTATTTAAATAAAAGAATGCTGTTCAGAAATAGTATCACACAATTTATAAAGTTTATGTTCCATGCGCCTCTCGTACCACAACCGGAAGTGCACGGTGAAAAGCAAAAGGTGTTCTTTTGAAAACAACTCCCAGCTGGGGTGCCTATTGGATACTTGGTCCGATATTCGTACCTGAAAATTATAACTTGCAATAGGTTTTCTATCCACTCTTCCTATTCCCATGAATTTTCATAAATTTGTACATTTTTCATAATTTTTTTTATCATGAATTGTTGGCCTGGTATATATAAAAAGGCTTTCGTCAATCTCTACAGAGATTTATGAAAGCCTTTTCATAAGACAAAAGTATAATAGGAGTAAAGTAAGGTAAATTCCTTAAGCGGATTTTAACAGGTTTGAATTCAGAGTTTTCCTTCTCCTAGACTGATTACCTAGCCATGGTTAAAGAGCCCAGTCTGCCCTGCTATTTATCCATAGCTAGAGGGGGAATTGGATTCATACCTTTCCTAAGGGTATTACACTATGTGAAATGCAAACAGCTTCGTCCAGGAATTGAACTCGTGTCGACAAGTCCATTTCCTACGACTCTAACCATTAAATCACGCACCTTTAAGATATAACAATTTACTGAACGCCACTCTAAAAGACTTGACCGATAATAAATCAAAAGTAAAAGGATCCAGAAAGTTCAAGTGACCATGAAACTAAAGAAAAATATTTTCGGCTATAATTCTAACACATCTTCAATGTGTTTCTTTCGATGCAGAAAAAAAACGATGAGTTTTAAGAGCAAATAAGGGGATCGTATGACCGTATGCGCATCAAGAAAGAAAAAAAAGAAGAGTAAAGAAGCAAATTCCTCCAACCCTCACCTCGGCAGACATCACCATCCCTATTAAAACTAAGATCGTCAGACCATCGATTGGTGTTAAAATTCCGGAAACAGAAGAATTCATATTTTGAATCTTCTTCTGGGAGGATGGTGGTCTATGATCAATCTACAATGCGAATACTACCCTAAAAGTATTTGCAAAATCTGCAATGTCAATTTAACATGAATATGTGTATATTAGCTCAGTCGGTAGAGAATCCGGTTAGTGAGTGCAAAGTCATGAGTAACACTGCTTCGGTATATATATATATATATATATATATATATATATATATATATATATTGCTCTGTTTCTCTGACAATAAGAGCACACATTGAGCTCTGCAAATTGCAGCATTGAAAAACTGCTACGTTGTAAGGAAAATTTCTTCACTTGATTTTTGGATTATATCTACACATATATCCTTTCCGGGATTACACTTGTCAAGTTCATTTTCTATAAGAAAAAGTATCGAATTTTATGCGATACATGCGTTGTAAGTGCCTTCAAGTAAAAATTTAATATATATATATATATATATATATATCTTATTATAATGGAGATTGTGTGCTTTTCTGTCTGTAACCGAAACTATATTACTACTCATATCATTATTCCCTTAGTTATTGACATTACATTTTCCATGATTGTATTTTTTTTAAACCTCAATTATTAATAAAATTGATTTACATTATTAACCATATCTACATACTGACAACATGCAATTATATTTATATATGCAACAAAATAGTGGTTTACAGTGTGAACGGGAAGGCTAATTTGCATATTGATATTAAAAATGTGATTTTATTAAATATATGCTTAGTATTATTGATTTCTAACTGCTTGGTTTTATTCTAATGAATATAATGAAAAATCTCTTCAATGAATCTTAAATGAAATTTATTAACAAGAAAAAATAACTGTCATTTTATTCTTTACTTCCTCTTTTAACTAAATACTTAAATTAGAAAAAATAACAATGAAAGACGAGAGTGATGGAAGAGTAAGTTTCAGTTGTTCTATTTTTCGATTATACTCCCTCTGTTTCAAATCTTTTTATCTGCATTCTTATTTAGTTTAATTAGCCTTTCTAATTTAATAAAATATTTTATTACATTAAAACTTAAATACTTGCACCCGGAGGGTGCATATATTTGCTAGTATATATAATAAAACTATCTATTTGTCTTTATACCTTATGAATGTATGTTTGTACAAGTACACGCATCTGTACATTTACAAACCAATTTAGATTAAATCATTTTCAACATTTATTTTCATATACATAGACTAGTTCACGTCTATGCAAATACAACTATCTATCTATCTATCTATCTATCTATCTGTCTGTCTGTCTGTCTGTCTGTCTGTCTACCTTGTCTGTCTGTCTGTTTGTCTGAATTTACGCCTAAAACACACAAATAATTCTAAATACACCTGCATATATTTATTTCCTTACACACACTAGTATTTACACTTATTCATATACATAAACGAAAACAGATATACATTTTGATGCATACGCAAGCACGCACCCCCCCCCCACACACACACACAAATCAACGCATACACACGAAGGGTTTCAAATTTATGCACGATTTTGTTTTCCGTGTTAGAAATTGTCATATGCACACGCTTTTTCAAATATTCATATACTTTCAGAGTCGTGTAGTTGTGCAAGTGCGCTTCCGTGTAGTACCACGTCAACACACAAAAGGACGTACATAAAATACCCACCCCTACACACGCGCGCGCACACACACACACACACACACACACACACACGTTTGTGTACCTCATTTTCTAGTGATTTTCTTTAGTTTTAATCTCATGGCATTTTGCTTCATATAATTTCTTATAAAATTTTTCCCGGCATTGTGCAAACATTAGTTTAAATGATTACCTCAAATCAATTTCACCCCTACAAAAATCAACCAACCAATCAACCCACCAACAAAAGCCGTAAAATTAAAAAAAAACAAAACATAACAACAACAAAACAAAAAACAAACCTAAATGTCGCAAATTAAAAGATTAAATAACAAATAAATAAACAAATAAAAAAACTATACAATCAAAAAAAAAAAAAAAAAAAAAGGACGGAAATTTTATTCAATTAATTTTCTAATCTGTTCGATTCAAATTAAGTAATTTATTTCTCTTTTTTTTTTTTTTTTTTTTTTGTTTTGTTTTTTTGTTTTGTTTTGTTTTTTTTACACATTTTTAATTTCGGAGAAAACTGATAGATGTTCGATCAAATTATATCTTATTTAAAAAAAACAAAAAGCAAAAAAAAAAACATGCATATCTACCCATTCACCTTCGCTCGTCCATATACCTGCCCAACATTCTTATATAGTCACACATACAAGGCAAAGGAAATGGTCCTTACATACAAGTAGGAATATTAATTACTATCGACTCTCATTAGAACTAGTATTAACAATGAACGCAAATTCAATTGAGTAGGCATTTTAGAACGAAATGGAAGTGCCAATATTAGAAATTAGATCCATATCAGAATTGACTTTAATATAATTCAGGATATTGACTAAACAACTGGCTAGATATGGGAAGGGCATTCATAGATTTAAGAGATCCTTACTGGGTTATTACATTTAATAAAGACCAAGAAGACAACAAATTCTACGATCCAGTTTAAAATGATAATTATCTGTTTCTCATAATATTAATTTTAATCAATTTTTATACCCCGTATACGAGTTGATAAAAGACATAATTGGTTGGCATCCTTCCGTCTACGAAAGACGATGGAGTAGTGTCCAATTTTTTTTACTGCATGGCCTGGGCGGGTTCATATGGAGGATGAACTGTTGCCCAAAGAGCAAATCCCTCCTCTCCGCACTGCCTCTGTGATCTGAAAAAAAAAGTTCCATTCATTATTCATTTCTATCTTGATAAATACAGCTTCAATCTCGATACTTCTATAACACATCTTATATATATATATATATATATATATATATATATATATATATATATATATAGATAGAGAGAGAGAGAGAGAGAGAGAGAGAGGGGGGAGACTTGATGATAATGATGAATTCTTGTATATCGTGTAGTTTCATTATTGTGTACCTCGGTATTTGAGCCATATTTGATTAAAAACAACCACCAAGGAGTATAGATATTTATCAATCTCCCCATTTCGAGCAGGATATAGCGCAAGGAAAATTTCTTAAGCGGAGTTTGAATTAAGAAATTTCTTCTTCTAGAATGATTGTCAGTGAAAAGTTAAAGAGCCCAGTCTGAACAACAATTTTTACCCAATAGCTGGAGGGAGAATTGTTTGATTTATACCTTTCCCAATGGTATTAGCGGCATGTAAAATTTCACAACGTGCCATCAACAAAGAGTATATCGCAATTTATAAAATTTATAAAAACAACTTGCAAATATACCTTTCAGTCATCTTTAATAGCACACACACACACACACACACACACACACACACACACACACACACACACATATATATATATATATATATATATATATATATATAATGACAGCGTAGAAACAGAGTCAACGGCGCTTGGTGACTGTCAGTTTCCTGCCTAAGGGACCAAGCGCTGTTGACTATATACATGATATTGAATACTACTTATTTATAAAAGTAAGTAAAGTAGAGTAAAGTTGACAGAGTGGCCAATTGTCGGTATCAGCCGGACACCGAGGGAGTCTATCCTATTTTCGCTAGCGTTTGACCCGGGAGATTTTTTTTTTGCTGGAGAGGAGTGCCACAAATATAAAAAGGAAAATTAAATAAATAAATATACTCTGTGACCTTAATTACTTGTTTTTAAAGACGCCGGTTCAACTCAGTCGGTAGAGCATCTGTCCCAGAACCACAAAGTTATGGGTTCTAAACCGGTACTAGCCAACTCAGTGCATGAGTAACACAGCTTGGATTTAAGCGGTAAACTATGGAGGTGATGGTAGGTGTGGTACTCCACCTCAGACGCCAAAATCAATAAAAAAAGTAAGTGGTGGCCTAAAGTCGGTATCAGTCAAACAGCGAGGGAATCTATCTCTTTTTCACTAGCGCTAGACCAAAGAGATTGTTTTGGCGTCTGGGTTGGAGCGCCACACCTACCATCAGCTCCTCACTTTACCGCACATATCCCTGTGCTACTCATACGCGGAGTTGATGAGGGCCGGGGTTAGGAAACCCGGAACATTGTAGTTTCTAGTTGGATGCCTTACCAATTGAATAACCCTGATATAACGCTAGTGAAAAGGGCACAGACTCCCACGCTGTTCGATTGACACCAACAATAGGCCACTTCGCCGAATTTACTTACTCATTTACAATGTGACTGTTTTTATTCATTTGATTAGTAGAAAATCAACCATATCAAATCATTGACTAAATCAATTATTGCCCCGCAAAAAAAGCCTCTTTCATCATTTGTTTCCTATTTACGATATTTCCTGTAACAAAAATAAAAAATAAATAATCACTTTTCTATAATTTCATCGTTTTTCAAACTTGCAAAACTCAACGCATCAAACAAATATCTTGCCAAAGGTTTCTATTCTTCACTCAGATTTCATTTATTTATTTTTTATTACTTATTATTATTATTATTATTATTATTATTATTATTATTATTATTATTATTAAAATATACACATCGTTTATGTTGCCAGTTTTTGAGAAATCAAATCAGCCAGCAGTAAAAAAGAAAATAACGGAAGGAAGATCATGTTAACATTTTTCCGACACTTGAAAAGCCGGTTAAGAATTAGCTCCCTTTGCTTGTTTCATATTTCCTGTAGGGAACGAGGTAAAAAGAAAGCAGGGATTAAAAAGAGAAAGAAAGGCGAGACAAATAAACTAATAAAACGGAAAAAATAAAACAAATCCCCTGTCCACTTTTATTCGTTAATCTTTAAATCGGTAATTGGCTTTACCTTTTTTCCCTATCAATTTTGAAAACTCTTAAGTGTTTATAAATTACGACCCAAAAACTTAATTTTTAAATCTGTTTTTTTTTTTTTTTTTTTTTTTTTCGGAATAAACAGTATTATTTTTCTATCTTGAAAATAATATATAGAATTTTTAGAAAAAAATATTTCATTGCCTTTAACAATCCAATTTATTCTATTTATTCTCTCACAGAAAGATGAAAAAGAAAAAAGAATCAGAACGTTTTCCTGACTGAACCAAAACCACTTTCACTTTCACTTTCATTTCAGTATGGTTCAACAACTCTCCATATTCAGTATCCATGATGGATAGGAAATAAGTAAACTGTTGACAGCTATTGACCGCATAAAATGAAGTTTTCACAACTACGTCTGCAATGTTTTCCTATACAATATCTCATACGTCCGTGGTGTAATGATTATGATCGCATAGTCACAGCGACATGGGTTCAAATCCTGAACGAGGCTGGTGGCATTTCATATCGCGCTAATACCCTTGGGAAAGGTATGCATCCAACTATTCTCCCTCCAGCTATTGATAAATAGAAGGACAGACTGGGCTCTAACCTTGTTAGGCAACAAGTCTAGGAGAAGGAAAACTCTGATATCAAACCTGTTAAACTCCGCTGAAGAAGCCACTTAGCTCCCAACGGAGGAATTTCTAATTTAAGGAGAATAATTTTTGCCGATAGGAAATATTGTCATGCGAATAAGTCATAAATATAAGGAGGAAAAACTTATGACAATTTCAAATTGAAAAGGAATTGCTGATAGGAATTGGCTCAAAAAGGGGAGGAATTTAACCTGTAGAGAGGTAATCCTCCCGGTGCCCCCCCCCAAAAAAGGGGGGGGTCTTGGGTATGACTCTAAAACGGTGGTGAGATGTTGGAAAATACACACAATATCTCTTGTTTGTTTGATTGACTGCTTAATTTTAATGGTATGTCAGTCCGTTTGATGTTATTTTATGCTAGAGGTTTGGGAATCGCGTTCATTGAACGTTCGTGCTTACAATCTGTTGTGTTGTTGTTTCTTAGAGTAACTGTAACTGTCCAATCAATATAATTGTTGTGTTGTTGTGTTGTTGTTTCTTAGAGTAACTGTCCAATCAATATAATTTGTTGTGTTTGTTGTGTTGTTTTCTTAGAGTAACTGTCCATCAATATATTTGTTGTGTTGTTGTGTTGTTGTTTCTTAGAGTAACTGTCCAATCATATAATTTGTTGTGTTGTTGTTTCTTAGAGTTGTCCAATCAATATAATTTGTTGTGTGTTGTGTTGTTGTTTCTTAGAGTAACTGTCCAATCAATATAATTGGTGTTGTTGTGTTGTTGTTTCTTAGAGTAACTGTCCAATCAATATAATTTTGTATAACTTGGTTGAGTTTACCAGAACTCGCACTTGCCAGTATAGCTACCCAAATTAGCAAAGTATAAAAGTGTTCTCATCACAGAGAGATGAGAAAAAGAGATCTAATGATACAGACAATTTGTTCAGTTTGGGTAACCATTATTATATTATCTAAAAAAAAATTTCTTTTTAAGGATCAAATGTAATATGAAATTGATGGCCACAAAATATACATAA
The DNA here is from genome assembly GCA_023376005.1 of Doryteuthis pealeii. Taxonomy (NCBI): domain Eukaryota; kingdom Metazoa; phylum Mollusca; class Cephalopoda; order Myopsida; family Loliginidae; genus Doryteuthis; species Doryteuthis pealeii. The sequence goes on from CM042179.1 coordinate 13,096,699, forward strand.
AAATTGTTCCTCTGTACAGAACTGAAACTTTAAGAAACCAATCCGAATTCATTCATTTTATAAGTATGGCTAATAAATAATTGCAAATATATTCTCTTAATCTTGAAAAGAAAAAAAAAATAACCACATCAATTAAAATTCTCTACTCTCAGAGAAATAAAAAAAAAATAAATTAGAAAACAAATTACAGAAGACCTTTGTCTTTTCATTTCATTTATTTTTTGAAATAACTGAGAGAAATTCAAAGTGCTCAAGTATGTAATACATAATTATTATAATATAAAATCAATAATTTTCAAGTAGATCTATGATGGGAATCTAACAGGTACTATTACTCCGAGGCAGAGTGGACCTGGGAGTAATGCAATGAAATGGTACTTCACACTACCTAGATATCAAGAATTGGAGTCTATCAGTTGCAGTTTAGTATCATACACAGGGCACCCTATTTGGGGGGAGGCTCTTACTCCTATGTGGAGATACAGAGTATTCTTAACCTCACTGACAGGGCTCACAATACCTCTTGAAGAATACAATAGATAGCAGAGATGGATATAGCAATTTTTAAAGTTCTTTGCGCTAATGCTTTTAGGAAAGGCATGAATCCACCATTGTTAACAGGTTTGGTCAAAGATTGGTTCTTGCTACCTGTCTTATGTAATCTTATATATCCCGCCATATCCCACTTGAGAAAGATACGGGCATATCCAGGAAATACCCACTGCTTTGGGAAATGGCTTTAAAGGATCCAATATGGTACCCCAAATGATCTACTCGGTTGTGCGATAATTTGTTTTATTATTAAAACTATTCAACATGCACCTTAATTATTATAGAACAGTTTGTTTATCTATGGTCAAATAGTTTTGATAAAGAGCTACCCCAAATTTGATGGGGAAAAAAGCAGAAAGCCATGTTGCTGCAAAATATGAATAATCAAACAGAATTTGAATTTCAAAACTTTAACCACTACAATCCTACATGTTCAATACACATCTCTGTTTTTTTTTAATATGTCTTTCCCTTCCACTATTTTTTTTCAAATTTCGTAAATTTGATAATCATTCAATAATATTAAATCTTTTAACAACTCGAATGAATATAACAGTAGTCGGTAATGTCCATCTAGAACAATGGAAACTATTTTGAAATCAAACAGCCTTTTCACTGGCATTGAGTATAATGTATTTTCAAAGATATATAGTATGAGTAAATCATAGTAAAAAAGTAAATTTGGCGGAGTCACCTACTATCGGTATCAGCCGGGAGCGAGAGAGTATATTCTCTTTTCATTAGTGCTAGACCAGGGAGATTGTTGTTTTTTTTTGCGTCTGAGGGGTAACACCACACATGCTATCAATTTCCCACTTTACCACAAAGTTTCAAGCTGTGCTCCTCATACGTTGAGTCGACAAGAGCCAGTATCGAACCTGGACATTTTTCCTTGGTAGATACTCTACCAACTTAGCAAAACTAACCCATGAATTTAGAGAATATTATTCTATTTCTCCGAAAAGATTAAGCTGTAGTCATATCAGTGCGACTCTATGGCTGCACCATATGGACTCTAACGAAACGATTAAAAAAGATTGTAATCCACTTGGACATTAACGAAACACTTAGGGAAAAAGCTAGATTGGAACTACTTAATTATGCTGCGTGCTTTCCTGAACAATTCCTTAAAGCAGCACTCTAGTCAAAAGCAGCTGTACGGCCATCCCTACTATCACACAAAACATTCAAGGAAGACGAATAAGACACGTTTGACAATACTAGAGAAGTAAGGATGAACTCTTAAGTGAAGTTATTCAGTGGATAGCTACACATGGACACACCAGAGTGGGTCGACAAGCAAAGATGTCCATTGATCAGCTCCGTGCAGATACCGGATGTCGTGAGGAAGATCTGCTAGGAATTCTGACTGATGGGGTCGAGTGGCGATAGATAGATAGATAGATAGACAGACAGACAGAGAGAAAGTCATGGGAATCGGTTTTGTCAGGGCGACAATGAAGATGATATAAGTAAAAGTAAAGTCGTTGGGTGTCCTAAAGTCGGTATCAGCATGACAACGAGGGAGTCTATCCCCTTTTCACTAGCGCAAGACCAAGGAGATTGTTTTGGCGACAGAGGTAGAGCGCCAATTCTACCATTAGCTCCTCACTTTACCGCACACATCTCTGTGCTATTCCTATGCTGATTTTGGCGTGGGCCGGTATAGAAGCCGGAACCTTGTGGTTCCTAGTCGAACTCTCTAACAACTGAGCTAACCGACCCTTCACTAAATATCCGTGCGTGTCACATCCTGTTCATGGTGGAGGAGTTAGTAAATATATACTTCTTCACTCAGGCAACCCTATAGTGACTACAAGTGAGAAATTCGTTATTGTCCTTCACTTGTGAGAGAAATAAGACAAGAGGCAGTACGGCATTGAAAGTTATTAACAGTCACTTGCACTTGGCCGGCAGGTCAAGCTTAATACTTGCTACTACGTAATATGTTGAAGTGGATAAGGAGAAATGCCTATGTCTTATGAAAATATTGGTAAAGAAAATGAATCCGCCCCTTGGCCATAGATACGTAGCCCGCGGGCCGCATGTGGCCCGCGGACTGCGTGTTAGAGACCCCTGGTCTATACCTTGTTTACACAGATTATATATAACGCATGCCTTAGCAATATATTGATATCTTTGCCCGGGGTTTTTGTCAACAGTATTTACTCATCATTAAATATGGCGGTCTTTCACTCTGAAGAGTCTTAGCTATTTGATATATATATATATATATATATATATATATATATATATATATATATATATATATATATATATATATGATAACTCATATGTATATATATATATATATATATATATATATATATATGAGTATTTTTGTGTATATATGTGTGTGTGTGTCATAGAGGGAGAAAGAAAAATAGAAAGTGAAAATGTGTTTGTGTGAGAGAGAGACGGGGTTTCTTGATAGACTTACAACTCCGAGAGAGAGAGAGAGAGAGAGAGAGAGAGAGAGAGAGAGAGAGAGAGAGAGAGAGAGAGAGAGAGACATTATGAAACTAAGAAAAAGAAACTGAAAGCAGTGAAAAAACAATGGGAAAACACAGAACACATTATCAAAATATACATATGAAACACGTGTACAGAGCTGACAAGATACACAAACATTCACGCAGACCCGCACGCACATACACACAATGGACATGTACATACACCCACACACCCACACAATATATCTATATTATATACACTCGTGGATAGAGTCAAACCATGAAAAAACAGTAAAGAAAAAGGAAGCAAGCTTTATGTACGTATGTTTATGTGTGTGCTTATGTCAATTTTGTATATTTTTGCGATGTTAGCTATGCATATATTTGATGTTTGTACTTAACTAACAGAACTCCTCTGTTATTAGTAGAGAAGAGCAGACAAATGTGTAGGAAAATGTGGAACGTATCTTCCAGTTCCTACTTATAAGCAATTATGTGTCTGAACATGTGCGTATTAAAAAAAAAACACATTGCATATAGACACATCTATAGACATGTATGTGTACATATAAATATGTAAATGTTTTTTGTGGGTTTGCAAGTGCATTAGGTCTTCCTGAGTGAATTTATTTACTAATTGTGTGTATGTGTGTCTTTGTGTGTTTGTGTCTGTGTGTCTGTGCGTGGAGTTTGAATATATATCAACTAGACCGGTCAATGTTAGGTAATGAATTTTAAGTATTTAGTATAAACATGAGTTTAAATAACAATGCATATATGCATTAAGATTAGCTTTTGTTTATGGAGACATGTGGTACTTGTAAATATGCACACACACACACACACACACACACACACACACACACACATCTATATATATATATATATATATATATATATAATCATACATATACAGTCCTGTTTCAACGTCTCTTCAGTGCAACTAGACTTTGTTGGCTGGGTCAAACCGGGATCGATTTTTTATCAATCAGAACCTCTAACCACCAGGATATATATATATATATATATATATATATATATATATATATATATATGCATTGTCCCTTCCAGCTGGGAAAATTTGGCTCAGGACCGCCCTCGGTGGCGGCAGAATCTCCGTAGAGGACTGTTCATGTCAGAAGTCACCCTGACGCAACATGAAGCTAAGAGGTCTAGAAGAAAGCAGCGGCAACAAAGCACCGGAACATCAACATCTTCAGGGACAGCCTTCAAATGCGACATCTGTGGTCGAGAATGTTTACAGGAGGCGTTGCAACTTCAGGGGCCCAAAAACTTTATTATAGTCTTCCGAGACTGAAATGCCAATGATTTACAAAAAATTTGCAGATGCAGAAAGACAGATGTTAGAATGATGGCTTACTTGAAAGTAGACTTAGTATGTATTTCTTATGCCAGTGTTCAAGTCTAGGAAAAAGGCCAATATTTTAAATGATTTTTAAGCTCCTTTAAATTTGGAAGATTGACTCAACCCAATTCTTTCGTTTCCTTAATTAATTTGACTTTATGTCTCGCGGACATAAAATTGATAAATATAAAAAGATGCCAAGGGTATGCAGGAAACTTAATGATCGCAGAAAGCATTTATCTTACACAATGAATATTTATTGTCCAACATAATCTCCTTCGTTGGATATTTTATTTAGTGGTAAATATGAATACATATTTACCAACACCTTTGGACGTGCAGGATATGACACATGGTTAATTTTTTAAGTTGATTTTTACAAGTTTTTCATTCAGAATTTTTCTATTCAGACAGGTTGCCAAATTAAGTTTTAAAAGCCCAGTTTGCCCTACAATTTTCCCATAGCTAGAGGGAGAATTGTTAGATTCATACCTTTCCCAAGTGTATTAGTGCTGTTGAAATAGACTTGGATCGCAAATTCCATTTCCCTCGCCGATAACAATTACACCACGTGACTCCACAAATATTAACGGGGAATATAAATAACATAAGTCGGACAATTATATAGTGAACATTTAGTGAGCATTTCACTTAGCGCTAATACCCTTGGGAAATGTATGAATCCTACCCTCCTTCCAGCTATGGATAAATAGTAGGGTAGACTGGGCTCTTTAATCTTGGTTACACAACCGGTCTAGGAGAAGGAAAACTCTTAATTCAAACCTGTTGAACCCCACTTAAGAAATTGACCTTGTGTCACATCCTGCTCGTGCGGGGGGGGGGTAAATATATATAGTGAAAATTTACAGATATAAATTCAACCCATACCTATGTGACAGAGTATGAACTTGAACAACTGTCATGCAGACAGATACTCACCGGTTTACGGACACACACCTATATTTACCAAACCCCTCCGCACGAGTAGGATGTGACACAAAGTCAATTTCTTAAGTGGAGTTTAACAGTTTTTAATTCAGAGTTTTCCTTCTCCTAGACTGGTTGCAAAACCAAAGTTAAAGATCCCAGTCTGCCTTACTATTTACCCATAGCTGGAGGGAGAATAGTTGGATGCATTCCTTTCCAATTGATATTAGCACTATGTGAAATGCAATTAGCCTCGTTTGGGATTTGAACTCATCTCGCCGTGTCCATTTCCTATGACAATAACCATTACACCACGGACCCACGCACATATAAGTGTGAATATCTGTATTTGCGTAAATATATGCATATGTCCTTGTATATCCAAGTAGCCCCATGCTTACATATTCACGTCGTTATAAGTGAGTTAATTTATGTGGCCGGGTTAGCTCAGTCGGTAGAGCGTTCGGCTAGATACTCCAAGGTTCCTAATTCGGTACCAGTCCTCGCCAACTCAGCGTATGAGTAGCACAGGGATCTGTGCGGTAAAGTAAGGAACTGATGGTAGGTGTGACGCTCCACCTCAGACGCAAAAACAATCTCCTTGGTCTAGCGCAAGTGAAAAGGGGATAGACTCCCTCGCTGATTGACTGATACCGTCTTTAGGCCACCCCGACGACTTTACTTACTTATTTAACTACCCCAACCATGTGTTAATGACAGGTTTTCTTGATAGCAATAGACTTACAACAAAGGGAAAGAGTAAGTGATAAATAGATAGATAGATAAATAAATAAAGAGAGAGAGAGAGAGAGAGAGAGAGGAGAGAGAGAGAGAGAGGGGGGGGGAGAGGAGAGAGAGAGAGATAAAAAAAAACTCCCCAGGTGTAATTTTGACACATGATTAACGAGTGGTTCCATGCACATACGCATGCGCAAAGTCCAATGTAGTTCCTGTCTCCGTATGCAGTGGCACATAGGGGACATCAATTACTCCGACTCTCCCTCTTTCGCTCAATAGACCAAGTGTTGCCGCAAGGTTGGAATCTTTAGTACTCGGCTCGTATAGTTTTTTCTTATTCACTTTCCCGCCAGAAGACAAGAATATGGATGAGGGAGATAAACAAATAAAATAAAAGTAAAGTTGGCGAAATGGTCTATTATTGGTATCAGCCGAACAGAGAGTCGATGTCCTTTTCGCTAGCGTTAGACTAGGGAGATTGGTTTTTGCTGAGATGGAGTGCCACACCTACCATCAGCCCCCCAACTTTACCACACATATCAGATTACGCAAGCTGTGCTGAGTTGGCGTGGACCGGTATCGAACGCGGAATTGAGGCGGGTGCTCTAGGGAGTGAGCTAAACCGGACCTTGTTTAATTTGGATTTTATTAACTATTATTTGGCTTATTGTCGGTATCAGCCGAACAGCGTAGGAGTCTATCTCCTTTTCCTTAGCGCTAGACCAAGGAAATTGTTTTTTTTTTCATTTTAGGTGCAGCGCCACTCCTACCGCCAGCTCCGCGCTTTACCAAACAGATCAGATTGCCCAATTTGTGTTATTCATGCACTGCGTTGGGGGGTATCGAACCGGGAACATTGCGATTCCTAGGCTGGTGCTTTATCGACTGAGCAAAACCGGCACTAATAATATCACGTTCACGCGGGACGGATCCGGCCCGCGAAGGCATTTTATCAGGCCCGCCTACAGTATTTGAATGTTGCATTCTTTGATAATGTTTTGAAAATAAATATATAGAATAATTTTTTTTTTTTTGCATCTTACGCCACTCATCCATGAATATAACATGAAAAGATAAATTTTGTTTTATATCTTCTCAGAGATTTTGTTCTGGCTAACAACTATTGAAGTATTGAACACAATAATGATGTGGCTCGCGCTCATTATTTTCAATTATCCGGCCCACCGTGGAAAAAATTTGGTGATCCCCGCAATAAATGGTTGAAACTGATGTGTTAAAATGATAGCCACCTTTTGGTACCGTAATTAATCCAGGTTAAAAATGTAGATAAGTATAATCCGAAGCCGAACTTTTTTTACCTTATTTTTCCGATGCAGGTTTCATTTGGTCAACGGACTAAATCCTGGCCCATTTACCAAAACTTTTCTCATTCTCCAATGATACCCGTGTCGAAAAAATCAGATCTATAAAGGTACAGCTTCAGGTTATTCTAACCGGATTTCTAACCAGGACTAAATGGATCTCATATACCATATTTACGGCATATACGACGCACTGTTTTCCAAAATTTAGGCCAAAAAATTGCCCTGCGTCTTATACATCTTAGGTAGAGTTTGAGACATCCCGTAGGCCTAGGCTAATCTTCTCTATGATGCTCAGTACTTTTACCTACCCTGTACTGCCAAATTACTTTTATACACCTATGTTTCTGCTTGTGTAATGCGCAGCTAGATTGTTTTCAACAATATATGCTTAAATACTCTAAAAACTTTTTTCTCCTGAATTTGACTTGCTGAAATGGGGGTGCGTCTTATATGCCCGTACGTCTTATATGCTGTTAAATACGGTAATTTCGTATAGGTGTTTTTTGAAGGAGAAAAGATGTGGAAATTAAAAAGATGAGGACTGTGTGTATAAAAGATAAGACCCATATTAACAAACAAAGTATAAACGCGTGTAAGGAAGTCAAATACATACATGCACACATACATGGTTTGATCGAAAAATATTGACTGCATCTTTAATTTCATGATTAATTCTTTTTTTTTTAATGAAGACGTGTACATAGCAGATCAACATAAGATAAAGTGATGATAACTAGACGTCTAGACTACTATCAAGATGTCTAGACTTTGTCTCGAAGATTCAGTCCCAATTCTCGATAATTTTATTCACAGTCTCCATACATTTTGAACAGCAGTTTTTTGGTGAAACTGCTGTTCAAAATGTATGGAGACTGTGAATAAAGAATTATCGAGAATTGGGACTGAATCTTCGAGACAAAGTCTAGACATCTTGATAGTAGTCTAGACGTCTAGTTATCATCACTTGAAACATGGGTTTGTGCAAGTGCAGCACATTCCATACTAGACCTAGCACCAGGCGAATTGTTTCGTATTTCCTAAACCAGAAGTTCTTCTCGAGGGTAATATCTGAGAATGTGGAGGATATTAAAAGACATACGACTGCTTCATCCGATATCAAATGATGAGTTTCATAGATGCTACGAACAATGGAAAACTCTGTGGAATAAGTATGTTGAATGCCAGTGGGACTATTTTAAAGAGAATTAACATCTCATTCTTTGTTAATTTCTGTCTTGGTATATACAGTATCTGTATCGATACCTTTTGAACACACATCGTATATGTGCATATAAGCTAGAGGGAATTTTAAAATATATATAAATGAAGAAAGCGACAGCTTTTGAATAAAAATTTGAAAAGAAGTTTAAGATGTGTATGCTTGAATAGATTATTTCTAAACTTCCCAAAAATAACAAATTTGTTGAGAAAAAAAGAAATAGAGAGAGAGAGAGGGAGGGAGGTGGGAGAAGAGTGTGTGTATATGTGTGTGTGTGTGTGTGTGTGTGAGAGAGAGAGAGAGAGAAAGAGAGGGATAGAGGGGAAAAGAAAGGGGGAGGGATGGAATGTGCATGGGTGAGAACATTATACAAAAAGAAATTTATATATAAAGTAAATATCGAGTAAATCTGTGTAAACGTAGAAAACACACACGTTTGAAGCCCTTGTATGTGTTTAAGTATATACACATGCGTGTATGTGTGTGTGTGTGTGTGTGTGTGTGTCTGTACGGAGAGAGAGAGAGAGAGAGAGAGAGGGGTGGTAGTGGTGTGGTGGTGGTGGTGGCTTACAAAGAACAGCGCTTTTTTATTTTTGTCCCTCAAGTGAATGCTCAACTTAAGCAACTTAACATGAATGCGTGAACTAACGTTATTGCTGTTGTTGCTGTTGATTTGGCGCTGAGTGGAAGAAAAATCAAAACCAAGCGATGCTTGCCTGAGTATTCATCTGCCAATTGTGCATGTACATGTGCATATACGTGCGCATCTGCTTTCTCTTACGACAATCCCGACGACAGAATCCTGTTAGTTTAGCATCTTGAAGTGTCCGCCAAAAGCCGCCGATGGGTTGGTGTCGATGCAGCGGAGAAGTGGTAATGACGGCAGGGGTTCTTGATAGCAATAGACTCACAGTAGAGAGAGAGAGAGAGAGAGAGAGAGAGAGAGAGAGAGTGAGAGAGAGAAGAGAATAAAGAAAGAAAGAGAAAGGGAGAGAAATAAATAAAAAATAGTAATAAAGAAAGCCTAGGTTTAGGGGAGGGAGGAGGAGTGTGCTGAAGATAGAGGATAGAGTTTCCTTTCAAAGTAAATACCAGCGCGAGAATTTCCGTTTCCCTCGTTAATATTGGCAGGACGATGTGTGAGACGGCAAAAGCTTGTTAATTGTTCTAAGGTTCTTCCTCGCGCCAATACACCCTCGACTACCACCACTCGAACGCTCCGCTTTATTCAAATTGTGTCCCCGGATGTCTGTGTCAGAGAACACAGCCAATAGGATGCAAGTATTTTCATAGCCAAAATCAGATATATAGACGCCTTGTTCGAACGGATGCGACAGACAGTGGATGGAAGCGCGCCGCGACCATCTTCAAGAACCTCTGCTGGGATAAGCGGATGTGATCCCAGCGATTTTATTGAATTTAGAACAAAGAGAAATATGGACCTGCAGCGATCCAACGTTTAGCTCATATTAGAGGCAAACAAAACGATGGCGTTTATGAGTTTTTAGGGAAAGGCCAACTTGCGTCGATTTAAACGCAGACTTACTCGTTCTCGTTCCATTCCGACATTTTCAAAAGCCTGTGAATGAAAAATACAAGATACGGCAGCGTCCTCGCTAATCTTCTGGGGGCACACTGCTGACTGTGTCTAATATCGAATGTTTGCACCTGGGTTTAGGGGCGGATATTATGGTCCGAACACGTTCCTGTTTTCGAACCAATAATAGCGATATTGGAAAATTCTACACGGTGGCACCTACCTCTGGACTTGTATTCTGAAGCAAGCAGACTTCCTTAAAACGGTTTTAATTAAAACAAGGGCAATGGTGTGAGAGTTGGAGTGTTGGAGAAAGGTAGTGTTCGCTGATGAAAATGTTCTTTGTGGGAAAAAGGTGGGGGGTGGAGCAGAGAAAGTTTTTAGGAAAGATTGAGCGAGGTGGTTTTTGCTTGACAACAACACTTTGTAATTAACTCTCCTGATTTCATTAACGTAGTTTAGGATGATATATTAAGTGCAAAGAACAAGAATGGTATAAACAGTGTTTTATTGTGAACTATTTGAAAATAACAACTTCATCATCATCATCATCATCATCATCATCATCATCATCATCATTTTTATAGTTTCTTTAATTAATTGGTATAATCTTTATTATCATAATTAAATCATCATCATCATCATCATCATAATCAAATAATAATAATAATAATAATAATAATAATAATAATAGTTTCTTTAATCATCATCATAATAATAATAATAATAATAATAATAATAATAATAATAATAATAATAATAATAAATAATTTAGTAGTTTCTTTTAATAATAATAATAATAATAATTTAATAGTTTCTTTTAATCATCATCATCATCATCATCATCATCATCATCATATAATAATAACAATAATTTAATAGTTTTCTTTATCATCATCATCATCATCATCATCATCATTCATCATCATTTTAGTTTCTTTTAATTATTTGATATAATCTATATTATTCTAATCGAAGTATTTAGCGTTGAAGTGGGCCGGTTTAGCTCAGTCGGTAGAGCGTTTGGTTAGGAGTCAGAAAGTTCCTGGTTCGATACCGACCCTCGCCAACTCAGCGTATGAATAGCACAGGGATCTGTGTAGTAAAGTAAGGAGCTAATGGTAGGTGTGGCGCTCCACCTCAGATGCTAAATAATCTCCTTTGTCTAGCGCTAGTAAAAAGGGGATACACTCTCTCGCAGAGAGAGAGAGAGAGAGAGAGAGAGAGAGAGAGAGAGAGAGAGAGAGAGAGAGAGAGAGGAGAGCCATGGTTATCTGCGCTGCGAGTGCGGCCTGATGATGATAATTATTTTCATTTGTATTAAACAAATGAAAATAATTATCATTTTCATTCTTTTGATAAAGTCAAAATAAGCACATTTAACATATACAATATACATAACCGTGGCATTAAAAGAAAGAGTACCCAAATGTGTCCCAACACCGAAAACTATACAAATATTGTTTCACACACAAGTAGTATGTGAAAGGGGTACAACATAGTGAAAGGCTTACCTGATAAATGTAGTTAAAAATAGCTATTTGGCTTTACTGTTAATTGACAAGATCAGACACAACATCATTACTGTTCAAAGACAGAGGCAAAAAGACATCGGGAAGGAGTTTCTGGGACGGTCAAGTGACACCATAATGGACGAGTAAATCATCTCTATTGGGTTCGAACTCGCAAAGCATAAATTCCCGAATTAGACTACGTTGCACCTTCATTTGAACTAGAAGTGGCTACCCAGAATCACCCGGGTAGAGGGTGAGAAACCCTGGTGTATTGATTGGTTTACTTTTGAGATTTACAAATGCTGGACATTTTTAAGTAGAGTTTCAATGCTGTTTCTATGTATATTTTAATTTTTAAATATCTTTCAAATATAAATCATATCTTCATAAATTTTGCCCCAAAAGCAAGAACCGGTAATATTTAATATATATATATATATTTACTTTGTTGTTAATTGTTTTATTTTTGTAGTTTCATTCAGACATACAAACACAACTGCCCTGTAATATAATGTTAAAGGGGCCGGTTTAGCTCAGTCGGTAGAGCGTTCGGCTAGGAATCACAGGGATCTGTGTGGTAAGGTGATGAGCTGATAGTAGGTGTGATACGCCACCTCAAACGCTAAAATAATCTCCTTGGTCTAACGCTATTGAAAAGGTCTGGCTGATACCGATATTAGGCCGCCCCGACGACTTTACTTTTACATTTCCAATAAATATATCCATCTATTTTCAGCAAAGTTAGCCTTTAGTTCTTTTTACACTGTTTCCTAATTTTCATCATGGATTATCAGTGAAAAGACTGTCAAAATTCCTATTCGTACATTCTTCCCGTAGTTTCTTTTACTTACACACTTCATTTACAAGGCGCTTAGCGTAACGGTTATCGTCTTATCAAATAAAATCAGTCATCAGAGTTCAAATCCTGGACAGAAATATTTGCATTTCACTTCGTGCTAATGCCCTTGAGAAAGGCAGGAATGCATCTGTTCTTCCCATCTGTCCAATGAGTAAATAGTAGGTCAGACTGGGCTCTCTAGCCTATGTAAGGCAACCAGTGTAGAAGAAGGAAAATTCTGAATTTAAACCAGCTGAAATTCGCTTAAAAATTGACCTTGTGTCATATTCTGTCCGTGGCGGGAGATAGTGGTAAATACACCCGCCTTCATTTACCTAAGCAAATATTTATAAGTATTTATTTGAATAGATTTTTGGGTTTACTTATCCTTGAACATTGTAAGGAAACTTGCTCAGGGGCAACAGTTGTCTTGTGATATTGTTTTACTTTTCAATAATATCACAATAACCAGGGAAATAAAGAACAGATTTTTATAATCGTAGATCTTGATAATTTGGCTTTCATAATGGTTTCACAGGGTATTTAAGTGCTATCTTCCATTAATGTTTAGAAGTAGGGTATATAACATAGAATGAGACCTAAAATTCTCTTGGATTTTGAGATACAGACGGATCACCAATTCCCGGCTACGAGACAGGACCTAGTGTCAATTAACAAGAAAAAGAGAACTTTTCCTTTTCTTGATTTTTGTTGACCAGAGTGAAAATGAAAGAAAATGAAACGATAAACAAATGCTAGGACCTGGCCTGAGAAGCCCCCTACCAACAAGACAATTTATTAAGTCTCTCTCTCTCTCTCTCTCTCTCTCTCTCTCTCTCTCTCTCTCTCTCACTCTCTCTCTCTCGGCATTCTGAGAGTTCATTGTTGCTGGCCTCCTTGAGATTTATTCACTATGAACCTTTCATTAAGTTGATGATTTGGGGTGCCTATTGGATACGTGGTCCGAAAAATTTGACTTCGAATTTCAAATATTTGAAAATAAACGAACACATGATTTTTGAACTTATATTCTATCTGACAAAAACAAATTTTACAAATTTTGTGATACTCTTTCTGAACAGCATCCTTTTATTTAAATAAACATAAAAAATATTTTGCAAATAAAAACTGTATTTTTATTTAAATAAACATAATTGCATTTCTGTTCTGATTAAGTAAAAACTATTTTAGTATATAAACGTCTTTCATCTTTTTTTAAATTTATCGTATGTGTTGAAAAATACTCATAAACTTTTGATTAACATATATTTATTCAAAAAAGATTTTGCTATTGAATTTTAATTTGATTACGTGTACCAACCATCTACTTATTTAATTTACCGTAAGTTCAAATCTCCATAAATGATTAAAATCATTTGTTTACAAAAATTTGGAAAGCGGAAGTTACCGGTGACGAGTTAAAATGTGAACCTTTCATTAAGTTGATGATTTGGCGTGCCTATTGGATACTTGTCCGATTTTTCTTACAGCTTCACTGTTGATGTGAGTCTTGTGGATTAAATAAAATAACATTATACAACTTGAATATCAAATGAGAAAATTGGATGAAACAAAAGACAAACACTGTTATAAATTTAGTTTGGTTTGCTCTTTTTATGGCATATCAATCCTTGTTGGGTCATTTAATGCCAAAATAAATCATTTTAATATAAGTTTCTACGTCTTAAATTTTTAATATCTACAAATTGGTATAAATAATTTTCATTATCTTCATTTGGTTTGATTTGTTTTACAGCATATTAACGTTTTCAGGTCATTTAATGCCAAAATAAGTTATTTTGATAAAACTTTCATGTTTTATGTTCTTAACATCTTCATAATTGGTATAAATAATTTTCATTAATTTCATTTGGTTTGGTCTGGTTGGATGTGTTTGCTTTTGTAGGGTATATCAATGCTTTTCAGGTCATTTAATGCCGAAACAGGTAATTTTGATTAAGGTTTCTATGTTTCAAGTTATTAATATCTTCAAATTGGTATAAATAATTTTCATTAACTTCATTTGGTTTGATTTATTTGTTTTTGTTGTGATGTTAGTCCCAACAGTAAAAAGAAGTCAAGTCGAGATAGGGTAAAATAAGACAAGTGTATTTACAATCATGGTACATGTACGACTAGCTTGTCATTAACGGGAACAGTAGACCTTTCCACTCGGTGTCTCACTATTTATAGTGAGAACCGGTGCATGTTCTCCACTGTAGAAACGGCCGGTACAACAGTTTTATGGCATATCAACTATTTTGGGTCATTTAATGCTGAAACAAGTCATTTTGATAACAGTTTCTATGTTTCAAGTTATTAATATCTTCAAATTGGTATAAATCATTTTTATTTAATTTCATTTGTTTTGATTTGTTTGTTTTATGTCATATCAACACTTTTTTGTGCTCTTGAATGATAAAACATTTAATTTTCATTAACTTCATTTGGTTTGGTTTAATTGTATATATACCCTGTGAGTTATTTAATGCCAAAAACTGTTAGGGCATGAGATAAAAGTTGGTACACAGGTTTCCTTTATTCTGTGTTAGTGATCCTGTCCTTCCAGGGGATACCCACTATACATCCAAGACAGCAAAGGTAGAAGCTATTTATCCATCATAAATTTCATACATTTTCTTTTTCTTTTCAAATTTGCACAGTGGTAATTTCAAAACAATTACATGTATTTTACATTTGAATGTTAAAATGTCATTCAACAACTCGGACAACAAAGGAGAAAATTTCATAAAAGAAAATACAAAGACTTTTATAAATTTCATACATTTTATTTGTTCTGGATAGAAATATTAAACATGGTACAAGAAAAAAAAAAGGTTTTGCCATTTTGAATTTGTGATTGAAAAAAGCCAATTTAAAAAAAAAAAAAGAAAATACAAAATATTTTAAAATTATCTCACTTTGAAAAAAAAAAAAAATTAATGAATAAAATAAATTTAAGATATGTAAAAAAAAAAAAAAAAGGTTGTGAGACATTTTAAATTGAGGAATTGAGAAATAACGATCAAATTTTTGATCATAGATGGATTTGATGACGCTTTCGGTTAACACCAAAATCTTGAATGACGGATTTTTGCAATGCAGTATTCAATCTGCTTTCCAAATTGGGTCTGGATACGATGATATCTTATTCAGATTGAATGCAATATATTTGCAATTATTATGGTGTTAAACATAGAATACGTCTTATATATTGGAACCTTCTTTAAATGGAAAAGGGGGAACTAAGGTGCAGGGAATAACTGATGAATTTTGAAATAACGATAGTATCTTTGACAATTGCTAGGGTCGATGTGAATGTTTTCGGTTAAAAAAAAACATACACATATGAAATATGTGTTTATGTATATATTCTTGTAATGTGAAATATGTGTTTATGTATATATTCTTGTAATGTGAAATTTGTGTTTATGCATATATTCTTGTAATGTGAAATTTGTGTTTATGTATATATTCTTGTAATGTGAAATTTGTGTTTATGTATATATTCTTGTAATGTGAAATTTGTGTTTATGTATATATTCTTGTAATGTGAAATTTGTGTTTATGTATAATTCTTGATGGACAAACTTTTAAGATTCATTACATATTATTAACTGTCTATCCATCTATAGGAGGAGGACTGACCGATACAAAGCTGACATGACCCGTCAATTGATTGGACCCAGTATGCGATTGTTGGGTTTGACTAACCCTGGAAGATTCTCGGCTAGAAAAATTTCATCTGCAAAATTGGCGAATTAAGAGAAATCTAGTGGAACATAAACCAGTCTTGGGGTGATTGTATCTGATGTGTGGTAAGGAAATGTGTTGAAGGAAAGATCCTTCACTATTCCGAACGATTTCTAAAATGAAAGGAACTAATGAATAATTGACAAATTGAAAAATAACGATAATATGTTTGACTATTGCTGGAGTCGATGTTAACGCTTTCGATTAATACCGAGAACTGCAAAAGGAATTATTTCACTGTCTTATACAACCTGCTTTCCCAACTGGGGCTGGATATGACGATATCTTATTATGAATGGATGCAATATTATTTTCATTATTATGAAGTTAAACAAAGAATGTGTTTCAAAGTTATGTAGCTAAGACAGTTCATGTTCTAAAAATGGAGAATTTGATTGACCCTTCCTTAAATGAAAAAGGGGGAAATAAAGTGAGTGGAATAATTGAATAATTGAGAAATAACGATAATATGTTTAATTGCGGCTGGAGTTGATATTAACGCTTTTGATTAATACCAAAATTTGAACGACGGATTTCTTGCAATGCAGTATTCAACCTGCTTTCCAAACTGGGTCTAGATATGATGATATCTCATTAGGACAGGCGACAATATATTTTCTATTATTATGGTGTAAAAATGAAGGATGTATAAGACAAATGTATTATAAAACTGCAAAAGCTCTTTGTTGTGGGGTTTTAAGGGGTCAAATAAGAACAAAACGACGGGTAACAAATGTAGGAAAATGTATTAACAAAAGAGTAGACAAATACAGTACAGAGAAGTGGGAAATACGTCCGACAATAGAGTTATGAGCTGACTCGCATTTGCTTACTCTCAAGCCATAATTGTCCCTGTTACTTATAGTAACCGTCGGCGCATTCCATTAGTCTATAGGGTATATCACCTATAACACTCTTAAAAATAGAAAACGAATGGATAAGTGAGAGGAATGTCAATCTTGAGATTGTACAAGAATAAACTTAATAAAACAAATTTGATTATCTCAATGCGGCAGTGAGGTGAATATAGTGGTGTATATGTTTTCTTGTAGAGAAATGAATTGGCTTTTCAAACTTTAAAAATGGAGAATTGATACATTGGAACCTTCCTTAAATGGTAAAGGAAGAAGATAATTTAGGTGAATGGAATAATTGATAAATTGATAAATAATAATAGTTTGTTTCATCATAGTTAGAGATGATGTTAAGGCTTTTGGTCAATAGCAAAATATTGAACGAAGGTTTTTCTGCTATTCAGTATTCAACCTACTTTCCAAACTAGATATCATTGAATGCTCTACCAACTGAGCTAAACAGACCATTAAGCAATTAAAATTTTAAAGATCAAAATTATTATTACAATCACTGGAGCCTATTTTTTCTTCCTTTTTTAAATTTAAATATCTTCAATGTGTGTTGCATACGGAGAGTCATTGAATGATTGTATGGGAAATTGTGATAAAAAGAAACGAAAGATGAAAGAAATTCTAATTGAAAATTAACAATGGTTTATTCTAATAATAAAATTTTCATGATAATATCAGAAGAAAACAAGTTTGAAAATTGTCATTTGCTAATTAGAAAACTTGTCTCATTTTCATTTTATGTTTATTACTTTTAAGAAATATTCTTAAACATCCAATATAATAATTTGCTATATTTATTTTGCTTCAATCTAGAACAAGGCCACAAAATAAATCATTTTAATTCAAACTATTAAAAAAAGCTTCTTAAAAGAACCCAAAAAAACAATGATATCTTATCAAGACCGATGACGTGTGAGAATAAAGACAACCAAAAATTGTCTTCAACATTTTCCACAATGGAATTTAACTAGACATCTGAATTTTCCATTTATAAAAAAAAAATCAAAAATACCAAAGAGAAATCGATTGAACCACTCGATATGCTCCAGAAAGTAATGTCTGTAAATTTGTCCGAAAAGATAAACGATCCAATGGAAGTTTATACGTGGAGGACTGACCGATACAAAGCTGTTTTTGTCTGCCATGGAGGGATTTTTTATTTAAATAATAGGAATTTAAACAAAACCTCTAGGAGGGTAATCTATATAAAAAGCCATGAATGCACAGATACAGAAAGAGAAATGTGACAAACGTTTTTGTCAGAAAAGCAATTTGATACGTCATCAACATAAAAATTCAAGATTATTTGATTGGAATAAATAACAGCGTCTATCTTATGACAAAGGAGAGTTAATATCATTAACTCTGTCAAAAATCGATTATGTCAAACCGAGGTATAATTTATTTGATGGTCATCTAGATGTAGTGAGTCTTTTAAAGTTTTACTGTAGTGTAGTACAACTTTTAAACGAGAATTAATTCCCTGCTTGATACAATAAAAAAGAGCAACTTCGTATTATTATCACAATAAGGATATTTAATATAAGTCGTTATCGGCCATGATAAGCATAATTTCTTTTCAGGCTATGAGCAAAATCTCCAATGAGTTGACCCCTCTTCATTTTGGGTTTTATTAACAATTAGATAGAATGAGAAGAATTGTCAGAAGTGAATCAGTCTTGAATCTTCTCCATGTAAGACGAAAAAGAATTTGATAAGTCATCAACGTAACAATTCAATATTATTTAAATGGAAGTAAAGAAAAGTCTATATATTATGACAAATGAAATTTAATATTTCTCTGAATTTTTTAGATGAGGCTTGATAATTACTTTTATTTGTATTATTCGGACTACTGTCCTCGTCTTTATTGTTATCTGTACAACATTTTTGGTGATGTACCCTCAGACCTTCTTTGGGTATTTTTTTAACACGGCTTAACACCTGTACCCCAGCTATGGTTAGCAGAAGGAGAACGGGATACTACGTGGATTGAATAAAGGGTTGGGTTCAAAGTTCCATTATGGCTCCCAATTACGTCAATAAAGATGAGGACGATAATTCGAATAATCCAAATTATCAAGCCTCATCTCAAGAATTCAGAGAAATAGTGTAGATAACAGTAAAGATGGGGACAATAGTCCGAATAATCCAAATTCAGACAAAGTCAGAAATCAGACTTTTGTCAGAAAAGCAATTTGGTATGGATTCAAGAAAATGGCTGGAATACACAAAATGATTGATTCAGATTCTGCCACTCAGAGATCAATAATCCAAGGCACCCAATGTCTAGATGCCAGATCCTTTAGGCAGATGGTTACTAGACTGCCCGTCATAACAAAGTAAGCAAATAACCCCACTGGAAAATCTGCGGAGAAATGCAGCTTGAGAGATCCCAGTATATCTGGGAACACGAACGTCCACTTGTATGTTCTATGAAGATTTTACATGATGACAAAGCAAAGTTAATATCTTTAACTCTGTGAGATATCGAACTTGGTGGATTTAAATGTCACTAGAAACAAGTGGAAGAGGACTCGCCTCAATGAGGATTGCATGGATGAAACAGTTCAAGAAGAATATACAGAAAGAAGCACGGACTGATTACACCAATTGGTAACATCAGTATGAAGAAAAACAGCTAGTGAACCTTTCTTAAAATAAAGAAGGAAGGAATGAAGGAATATGGTATATAGAAGGAAATTGATGACAATGTATACCACAATTTTTTGTTGGAATCCGTTGGGAAAATTCATTGATACCACCATACAGGAATGCTTCTCAGACTGTGTGATGTATGTCTCAAGAAAACAGAAGACTTGCCCCAATTAAGATTGTATATATGTCACACAATGATATGTCTAGATATTCTAGGTGCTTCTAAGAAATAGACGAGATGATCCTAGTTCAAATCCTGGTGAAATTGATTTTTACACAGGAATACATAAAAACGATTGACACTGGAGAATCAGGGGATGGAGGTCCTTGATCCTCCCCCATTCATGGATGATTTAGACTGACTACGTGTCAAGAAAAACGGGAAGAAGTAGACTTGTTCCAATGAGGATTGCACAAAATTCCTTACAAATATTTCAATAATAAAATCAGCACAAAATTCCTTACAAATATTTCAATAATAAAATCATGGTGAATCAAAACGTGCTCTTTGTCTGAAGAAGAAAAAAAACAGGCAAAATACATTCCTAATTAACGATTGGGTAGATGCCACAACTCAAAGATTTGGAAGAATATCTTATACCCAATATAGACAGACTCTATGTGTCAAGAAAAACGGAAGGGACTTGTCCCAATGAGGATTGCATAACAATCACTAATTTCCAAATATCTAAACCATTCTTAACATGAAGAATTGCAAATAAAACACTTTTTGCAATGATCTCAAGATAATGGCAGTAAAGAGAAGTCATGTAAGAGATTATGCCGAATGAGGAAACTTTCTGGTGTTAATTGCCATGTTATTCAAATAAAATGAATGGGGAAACCTCACTTGTGGGACCAATTCCAAACATTTCAAGAAGTCTCAAATCTGTTTTCAGCAGAGACTGAAGCGAGTGTATCCTTTGATAGTTAAAAAATGGTTACTAAAAGCGGCTAACACCGCAAACTGGATACATAGTTAAGATTTGGAGGTACACCCATATTAAGAAAATTTCCGTTCGTCATCTTGCAAGGATATGAGGTGGTGTCAAGCGAATGTTGGGTTTGATATACGAAAAAACGCATGAAAAGCCATGGGAGAGATTAGGTTAATTGATGAAGATCTACTTACTCATATACATGAAATGCAAATAAAGTACTTATTGTAATAATCTCTAGATAATATCCATAAAGAGAGTGCATGGTAGAGATTATGGTGATTGAGGAATTAGTGGCTTGAAGGCAGCAATCCAATCCACTAGCAACACAAAAAAATTATTAAAGTTCTATTTTTTTTTAACAAGGATCAGTAATTCAAAGAATATATAAAAATGAGCAAAGACTGATTACACCAATCATGGATGTCAGAATCTCTGAACCATTCTTAAAAGGAAGAAATTGGGAAACTAAGGTGTATTGACCCTAGAACCAGGAAATGGATGACAATGCAGAAGCCCTTACAAATCTTTTATAATTCAATGGATGATTTAGACAGACACTTTATGTGAAGACAACAAGGGGAATAGGACATGCCCCAATGAGAATTGCGTCGATGCAATCATTTCTAGAGAAGGAAGAATATACAATAAGCTAAGAAATCTTTGAAAAGATTTTGAAAGCTTTTTACCGAAATTGAGTCATGGTAAAATTAAATTTCAGTTTTTATGTACCCTTTACTTTTTATGAGTGGAATAACATATGAAGAACTGAAAAATAAATTTAGAATTGTTTGTACCACCAACGTTTTTAAAACATTCTATTACACAAAATAACAAACATTTGGAAGAATACTCTATAAAATGTTTATAGAAGGTATAATTTTCAATGTTAAAGTTAAGAAAAAAACATTTAAAAAACATTTAAAGAAGTTCTTCCTTTTACCTAGAATCAGTAAATCAAAGAATATATAAAAACGAGCAAAAACTGATTCCACCAATCACCAATTTCAGAATCTCTAAACAATTCATAATATGAAGAATGGGGAAACTAAGGTGTATTGAATATAGAACAAAGAAATTGATGACAATGCAGAATGCCTTTCAAATCTTTGATACTTTATACCAATTCGATGATTTAGACAGATTCTATGTGTTAACGAAAAACAGGAGGAATAGGACGTGCCCTAATGAGGATTACGTAGGTGGAATAATTTCGGGACATGGAACAATATACAATCACAGTATATCTGGGAACACGAACGTCTACTTGTATGTTCTATGAAGATTTTACATGATGACAAAGCAAAGTTAATAACTTTAACTCTGTCAGATATCGAACTTCACCACTAGATGCAGTTTAACGTCATACCCAGGACAACAAGACCATCAGATATGTGTTAAAAGTATTGATTGGTTAAGCCATTTAAATGTTACCTCATCCCTAGATGCAGTTTAATGTCATACCCAGGACAACAAGACCATCAGATATGTGTTAAAAGTATTGATTGGTTAAGCCATTTAAATGTTACCTCATCCCTAGATGCAGTTTAATGTCATACCCAGGACAACAAGACCATCAGATATGTGTTAAAAGTATTGATTGGTTAAGCCATTTAAATGTTACCTCATCCCTAGATGCAGTTTAATGTCATACCCAAAGACAACTAAGACCCTCAACCATTGCCTTTTAGTACACAACTGATAAAAAGCGTTGCAGTTTTGCCATACGAGCAATACAGTAAGAACAATCATGGAAATATATAATGGCAATGAATAGAAGTCATGTGATAGATTATATCAAACCGAGGTTTAATTTTGTTATCGATCATCAAATGGTAGTGAACCTTGTAAAGTTTTACTGTAGTGTAGTACAACTTTTAAACGAGAATTAAGTTATTGCCTATTAGAATAAAAAGGAAGCAACTTATTATTATCATTATTATAAGGATTTTTATCTTAGGTCTTTATTTGCCATGATAAGCTTAATTTCTTCTCAGATTATGAGCAAAAGGGAACTCAACATTCATGGGGACACGGCCAATGATGATTGCATGGATGCAACGATTCAGGTATTTGAAGAATATACAAAAAGAAGCACGGATTGATTGCACCAATTGGTAACATAAGTATGAAGAAAAACAGCTAGTGAACCCTTCTTAAAATAAAGAAGGAAGGAGTGAAGGAATATGGTATATAGAAGGAAATTGATGATAATGTATGCCACAATTTTGTGTTGGAATCCGTTGGGAAAATTCATTTATACCACCATAGAAGGTGGAGGAATGCTTCTCAGACTGCGTGATGTATGTCTCAAGAAAACAGAAGAAAGACGACTTGCCCCAATGAGGATTGGATATATGTCACACAAAGATATGTTTTGATATTCTAGGTGCTTCTAAGAAATAGACGAGATGATCAGAGTTCAAATCCTGGAGAAATTGATTTTTACACAGGAATACATAAAAACGATTGACACTGGGGAATCAGGTGATGGTGGTTCTTGCCACCCTCATTCATGCTGACCCTTCAACCCGGAAATGAGTATAAAATAGTTTGACGATTGTAGGAAATAGACACATCAACCAGAGTTCAAATCCTGAACGAGGCTTTTTCCATTTTATATAATCGCTAATAAAACAAATAGATACCTGAAAGACAACATGAAAATCATATGGCTATTTGTTCACTCTCCCATGAGATAATTTCAGAATCACTTAACCATTCTTTAAATGAAAAATTGGGGAATTAAGTTATACTGAACACATAACAGGAAAACGTATGACAATGCCAAAGGCCTTTAAAATCTTTCATACTTTATACCCAATGGATGATTTAGACAGACTCTATGTGTCAAGAAAAACGGGAGGAAGTAGACTTGTACCAATGAAGATTGTATAACAATTACTAATTTTCGAATATCTAAACCATTCCTAAAAAGAAGAATTGTGGAACTAAGATGAATACAAATAAAATACTTATTGTAATAATCTCAAGATAATGGCAGTAAAGAGAAGTCATGTAAGAGATTATGCCGAATGAGGAAACTTTCTGGTGTTAATTGTCATGTTATTCAAATAAAATGAATGGGGTAACCTCACTTGTGGGACCAATTCCAAACATTCCAAGAAGTCTCAAATCTGTTTTCAGCAGAGACTGAAGCGAGTGTATCCTTTGATAGTTAAAAAATGGTTACGAAAAGCAGCTAACACCGCAAACTGGATACATAGTTAAGATTTGGAGGTACACCCATATTAAGAAAATTTTCATTCGTCGTCTTACAAAAGATGGGGTGGTTTCAAGCGAATGTTGGTTTTGATATACGAAAAAGCCATGAAAAGCCATGAAAAGCCATGAAAAGCCATGGGAGAGATTAGGTTAATTGATGAAGATCTACTTACTCATATTCATGAAATGCAAATAAAATACTTATTGCAACAATCTCTAGATAATGGCAGAAAAGAGAGGCCATGGTAGAGATTATGGTGATTGAGGAATTAGTTGGTTGAAGGTAGCAATCTAATCCACCAGCAACACAAAAAATTATTGAAGTTCTTTTCTTTTAACAAGGATCAGTAATTCAAAGAATATATAAAAATGAGTATAGACTGATTACACCAATTATGGATGTCAGAATTTCTGAATCATTCTTAAAAAGGAAGAAATTGGGAACTATGGTGTATAGAACATAGAACAAGGAAATGGATGACAATGCATGAGGCCGTACAAATTTTCATAACTCAATGGATGATTTAGACAGATACATTATGTGAAGACAAGGGGAATAGGAACATCAATGAGGATTGCGTCGATGCAATCATTTCTGGAGAGGAAGAATATACAATAAGCAAATAAACCTTTGAACAGATTTTTAAAGCTTTTTACCGAGATTGGATGATTTAGACAAATACTTTATGTCATGAGAACAAGGAGAATATGACATGAGGATTGCGTCGATGCAATCATTTCTAGAGAAGGAAGAATATACAATAAGCAAATAAACCTTTGAACAGATTTTTAAAGCTTTTTACCGAGATTGGATGATTTAGACAAATACTTTATGTCATGAGAACAAGGAGAATATGACATGAGGATTGCGTCGATGCAATCATTTCTAGAGAAGGAAGAATATACAATAAGCAAATAAACCTTTGAACAGATTTTTAAAGCTTTTTACCGAGATTGGATGATTTAGACAAATACTTTATGTCATGAGAACAAGGAGAATATGACATGAGGATTGCGTCGATGCAATCATTTCTAGAGAAGGAAGAATATACAATAAGCAAATAAACCTTTGAACAGATTTTTAAAGCTTTTTACCGAGATTGGATGATTTAGACAGATACTTTATGTCATGAGAACAAGGAGAATATGACATGAGGATTGCGTCGATGCAATCATTTCTAGAGAAGGAAGAATATACAATAAGCAAATAAACCTTTGAACAGATTTTTAAAGCTTTTTACCGAGATTGGATGATTTAGACAGATACTTTATGTCATGAGAACAAGGAGAATATGACATGAGGATTGCGTCGATGCAATCATTTCTAGAGAAGGAAGAATATACAATAAGCAAATAAACCTTTGAACAGATTTTTAAAGCTTTTTACCGAGATTGGATGATTTAGACAAATACTTTATGTCATGAGAACAAGGAGAATATGACATGAGGATTGCGTCGATGCAATCATTTCTAGAGAAGGAAGAATATACAATAAGCAAATAAACCTTTGAACAGATTTTTAAAGCTTTTTACCGAGATTGGATGATTTAGACAGATACTTTATGTCATGAGAACAAGGAGAATATGACATGAGGATTGCGTCGATGCAATCATTTCTAGAGAAGGAAGAATATACAATAAGCAAATAAACCTTTGAACAGATTTTTAAAGCTTTTTACCGAGATTGGATGATTTAGACAATACTTTATGTCATGAGAACAAGGAGAATATGACATGAGGATTGCGTCGATGCAATCATTTCTAGAGAAGGAAGAATATACAATAAGCAAATAAACCTTTGAACAGATTTTTAAAGCTTTTTACCGAGATTGGATTATTTAGACAGATACTTTATGTCATGAGAACAAGGAGAATATGACATGAGGATTGCGTCGATGCAATCATTTCTAGAGAAGGAAGAATATACAATAAGCTAATAAACCTTTGAACAGATGTTTAAAGCTTTTTACCACGATTGGATGATTTAGACAAATACTTTATGTCATGAGAACAAGGAGAATATGACATGAGGATTGCGTCGATGCAATCATTTCTAGAGAAGGAAGAATATACAATAAGCAAATAAACCTTTGAACAGATTTTTAAAGCTTTTTACCGAGATTGGATGATTTAGACAGATACTTTATGTCATGAGAACAAGGAGAATATGACATGAGGATTGCGTCGATGCAATCATTTCTAGAGAAGGAAGAATATACAATAAGCAAATAAACCTTTGAACAGATTTTTAAAGCTTTTTACCGAGATTGGATGATTTAGACAGATACTTTATGTCATGAGAACAAGGAGAATATGACATGAGGATTGCGTCGATGCAATCATTTCTAGAGAAGGAAGAATATACAATAAGCAAATAAACCTTTGAACAGATTTTTAAAGCTTTTTACCGAGATTGGATGATTTAGACAGATACTTTATGTCATGAGAACAAGGAGAATATGACATGAGGATTGCGTCGATGCAATCATTTCTAGAGAAGGAAGAATATACAATAAGCAAATAAACCTTTGAACAGATTTTTAAAGCTTTTTACCGAGATTGGATGATTTAGACAGATACTTTATGTCATGAGAACAAGGAGAATATGACATGAGGATTGCGTCGATGCAATCATTTCTAGAGAAGGAAGAATATACAATAAGCAAATAAACCTTTGAACAGATTTTTAAAGCTTTTTACCGAGATTGGATGATTTAGACAGATACTTTATGTCATGAGAACAAGGAGAATATGACATGAGGATTGCGTCGATGCAATCATTTCTAGAGAAGGAAGAATATACAATAAGCAAATAAACCTTTGAACAGATTTTTAAAGCTTTTTACCGAGATTGGATGATTTAGACAGATACTTTATGTCATGAGAACAAGGAGAATATGACATGAGGATTGCGTCGATGCAATCATTTCTAGAGAAGGAAGAATATACAATAAGCAAATAAACCTTTGAACAGATTTTTAAAGCTTTTTACCGAGATTGGATGATTTAGACAGATACTTTATGTCATGAGAACAAGGAGAACATGACATGAGGATTGCGTCGATGCAATCATTTCTAGAGAAGGAAGAATATACAATAAGCAAATAAACCTTTGAACAGATTTTAAAGCTTTTTACCGAGATTGGATGATTTAGACAGATACTTTATGTCATGAGAACAAGGAGAATATGACATGAGGATTGCGTCGATGCAATCATTTCTAGAGAAGGAAGAATATACAATAAGCAAATAAACCTTTGAACAGATTTTTAAAGCTTTTTACCGAGATTGGATGATTTAGACAGATACTTTATGTCATGAGAACAAGGAGAATATGACATGAGGATTGCGTCGATGCAATCATTTCTAGAGAAGGAAGAATATACAATAAGCAAATAAACCTTTGAACAGATTTTAAAGCTTTTTACCGAGATTGGATGATTTAGACAAATACTTTATGTCATGAGAACAAGGAGAATATGACATGAGGATTGCGTCGATGCAATCATTTCTAGAGAAGGAAGAATATACAATAAGCAAATAAACCTTTGAACAGATTTTTAAAGCTTTTACCGAGATTGGATGATTTAGACAGATACTTTATGTCATGAGAACAAGGAGAATATGACATGAGGATTGCGTCGATGCAATCATTTCTAGAGAAGGAAGAATATACAATAAGCAAATAAACCTTTGAACAGATTTTTAAAGCTTTTTACCGAGATTGGATGATTTAGACAAATACTTTATGTCATGAGAACAAGGAGAATATGACATGAGGATTGCGTCGATGCAATCATTTCTAGAGAAGGAAGAATATACAATAAGCAAATAAACCTTTGAACAGATTTTTAAAGCTTTTTACCGAGATTGGATGATTTAGACAAATACTTTATGTCATGAGAACAAGGAGAATATGACATGAGGATTGCGTCGATGCAATCATTTCTAGAGAAGGAAGAATATACAATAAGCAAATAAACCTTTGAACAGATTTTTAAAGCTTTTTACCGAGATTGGATGATTTAGACAGATACTTTATGTCATGAGAACAAGGAGAATATGACATGAGGATTGCGTCGATGCAATCATTTCTAGAGAAGGAAGAATATACAATAAGCAAATAAACCTTTGAACAGATTTTAAAGCTTTTTACCGAGATTGGATGATTTAGACAGATACTTTATGTCATGAGAACAAGGAGAATATGACATGAGGATTGCGTCGATGCAATCATTTCTAGAGAAGGAAGAATATACAATAAGCAAATAAACCTTTGAACAGATTTTTAAAGCTTTTTACCGAGATTGGATGATTTAGACAATACTTTATGTCATGAGAACAAGGAGAATATGACATGAGGATTGCGTCGATGCAATCATTTCTAGAGAAGGAAGAATATACAATAAGCAAATAAACCTTTGAACAGATTTTTAAAGCTTTTTACCGAGATTGGATGATTTAGACAATACTTTATGTCATGAGAACAAGGAGAATATGACATGAGGATTGCGTCGATGCAATCATTTCTAGAGAAGGAAGAATATACAATAAGCAAATAAACCTTTGAACAGATTTTTAAAGCTTTTTACCGAGATTGGATGATTTAGACAGATACTTTATGTCATGAGAACAAGGAGAATATGACATGAGGATTGCGTCGATGCAATCATTTCTAGAGAAGGAAGAATATACAATAAGCAAATAAACCTTTGAACAGATTTTAAAGCTTTTTTACCGAGATTGGATGATTTAGACAATACTTTATGTCATGAGAACAAGGAGAATATGACATGAGGATTGCGTCGATGCAATCATTTCTAGAGAAGGAAGAATATACAATAAGCAAATAAACCTTTGAACAGATTTTTAAAGCTTTTTACCGAGATTGGATGATTTAGACAAATACTTTATGTCATGAGAACAAGGAGAATATGACATGAGGATTGCGTCGATGCAATCATTTCTAGAGAAGGAAGAATATACAATAAGCAAATAAACCTTTGAACAGATTTTAAAGCTTTTTACCGAGATTGGATGATTTAGACAAATACTTTATGTCATGAGAACAAGGAGAATATGAAATGAGGATTGCGTCGATGCAATCATTTCTAGAGAAGGAAGAATATACAATAAGCAAATAAACCTTTGAACAGATTTTTAAAGCTTTTTACCGAGATTGGATGATTTAGACAGATACTTTATGTCATGAGAACAAGGAGAATATGACATGAGGATTGCGTCGATGCAATCATTTCTAGAGAAGGAAGAATATACAATAAGCAAATAAACCTTTGAACAGATTTTTTAAAGCTTTTTACCGAGATTGGATGATTTAGACAGATACTTTATGTCATGAGAACAAGGAGAATATGACATGAGGATTGCGTCGATGCAATCATTTCTAGAGAAGGAAGAATATACAATAAGCAAATAAACCTTTGAACAGATTTTTAAAGCTTTTTACCGAGATTGGATGATTTAGACAATACTTTATGTCATGAGAACAAGGAGAATATGACATGAGGATTGCGTCGATGCAATCATTTCTAGAGAAGGAAGAATATACAATAAGCAAATAAACCTTTGAACAGATTTTAAAGCTTTTTACCGAGATTGGATGATTTAGACAATACTTTATGTCATGAGAACAAGGAGAATATGACATGAGGATTGCGTCGATGCAATCATTTCTAGAGAAGGAAGAATATACAATAAGCAAATAAACCTTTGAACAGATTTTTAAAGCTTTTTACCGAGATTGGATGATTTAGACAAATACTTTATGTCATGAGAACAAGGAGAATATGACATGAGGATTGCGTCGATGCAATCATTTCTAGAGAAGGAAGAATATACAATAAGCAAATAAACCTTTGAACAGATTTTTAAAGCTTTTTACCGAGATTGGATGATTTAGACAATACTTTATGTCATGAGAACAAGGAGAAATATGACATGAGGATTGCGTCGATGCAATCATTTCTAGAGAAGGAAGAATATACAATAAGCAAATAAACCTTTGAACAGATTTTTAAAGCTTTTTACCGAGATTGGATGATTTAGACAAATACTTTATGTCATGAGAACAAGGAGAATATGACATGAGGATTGCGTCGATGCAATCATTTCTAGAGAAGGAAGAATATACAATAAGCAAATAAACCTTTGAACAGATTTTTAAAGCTTTTTACCGAGATTGGATGATTTAGACAGATACTTTATGTCATGAGAACAAGGAGAATATGACATGAGGATTGCGTCGATGCAATCATTTCTAGAGAAGGAAGAATATACAATAAGCAAATAAACCTTTGAACAGATTTTTAAAGCTTTTTACCGAGATTGGATTATTTAGACAGATACTTTATGTCATGAGAACAAGGAGAATATGACATGAGGATTGCGTCGATGCAAATTCAATTTCTAGAGACAAGAAGAATATACAATAGGAGCAAATAAACCTTTGAACAGAATTTTTAAAGCTTTTTAACGAGATTGGATTATTTAGACAGATACTTTTAATGTCATGAGACAAGGAGAATATGACAATGAAGGGATTGCGTCGATGCATATCATTCTTAGAGAAGGAAGAATATACAATAAGCAAATAAACCTTTTGAACAGATATTAAAGCTTTTTACCACTATTGGATTATTTAGACAGATACTTTATGTCATGAGAACAAGAGAGGAAAATGACATGAGGATTGCGTCGATGCCAATCATTCTAGAGAAGGAAGAAATATACAATAAGCAAATAAACCTTTGAACAGATTTTTAAAGCTTTTATACCCGAGATTTGGAAACCTTATTTAGACAGAATAACGGTTTATTGTCATTTAAAAATGAATATAACGGTCATTAATTCCGATACAAAAGAAAATCACCCAGAAGATATAAAGAATTAATGAACATAGAGGATGCGATTGTATCGAAATATGACAACACATACAACATACTTAATCTAAGCTTCAAGGCAAATATAAGACAAGAGAAGATTACCAAGTACACAACACAAA
>CM042179.1:13127728-13155116 GCA_023376005.1 Doryteuthis pealeii
AAAAAAAATTTTAATAGCATAATTAAATTAAATGCAAAATATTTCACTGCTAGCAAAATTGTTATAGGTTATACACCCTTAAGACTAAAGAATGCGCCCGTTTACTATAAGTAAACAGAAAATTGAGCGACTCCATGCTTTACTCTCAGCCACAATTGTCCTGTTACTTATAGGAACCCGTCGGCGATTTCTTTAGTCTATAGGTTGTATCACTATAACACTAAACATTCTCGTTTCATAAATATTTCTAATCCTTTATCTACTAGAGCGCCCCAACTGGGCCGAAAATCTAACATGCCAGACCGCCCCCCTCCGAAACATCAGAATCTCAGCTCTTAAATAGTTTAGAGCTTTAAAAAAAAAAGGAATGGAACATTAGCTACATAATGAGATAACCTCCCTCTTGTTTCACTTGGGAAGCCATATTATTTTTGGTTCATACCAATGATAGTAAAAGGCAACGTGGGGGGGTAAAATGTACCACATCAAATATGTCTCCTGTAGTTTGGCTACAAAAAAAAACACAGGATGAACAGAGGAGAGAAACCCCAAAAAGCGAAGAGAACATCTACCCAGATATGAACAACAAAACTGACTCATGATCACACCACAACCACAATTGGCCCGTTGGGGTCTTACCCTCGCAGAGTGCAGCGTATTCTACAGTCCCAACCGACAGGCGGTTTCTTAGTATATCTGGTATAAATTATCGTGCTGATAGCGTGGATGCTCCCTTGATTTCCAAGAATTTTCAAAATTATAACCTCCCTCTTTTATACATGTCGCATATTCCACATCATTAGATTTTGCATCGTTGAAAACCCCTGTAATGTTATCCAAATTACACGAGTTAGTAGATGCTTGTAATTTGGTGCTTTTACTTTTAATGTTTTGTTGTTAAGAACTTTTTTAATTTTATCATGTTTTTTTTTGAGTTGTTAAGTATTTCTGTAAAATATTATTGATTGTTCTTGTGTTTATTGAGACATATAATGGGTTGTTCATTGTGGTGTTTAGGTTCGTATTATAGTAGTATTTTTTTCTGCTAACTCAAATCCCTTACTAATAAGTGTTGTAGTAGCCTCTCTGGAGAGGCTTTTGTGTAGTTCTTCTAGGCGATTTGCCGTGTCTTAGTCTTTGACTATAGTGCATATCTACGTACAGCGTGTAACGGATGAATTAATGAAGTGTGGAATATCTCCTTATTTCTAAAGAATTTAACCGCATATCTATAGGATGTATTTCAACTTTTAATATCAATACTTTAACAACGTGGCTTGTTCAATCACAAAAATCAAAGAAAATGGGCTTACCTTTACAATGGTTACGTGATGACTGGAACAAAAAAAAAAAAAGAAAAAAAAAAAAGATTTGATGACAATATGATATTAATGTCTTGGTAGGTGTATTACCCAACTGTTTGTCATGGGTAGGGATGCATAGTCCTCTGCCTCTGAAGAATAGAATGTATAGTCTAAACACACAATTCATACACACAGCTTTGTTCTGATGCTGATAGCTCCATCCAATCAGACAGATTTTCAAGCTCAGCAACCGACTTGCTAGCCATTACGATCCTTAGAGATATTTCTGAATCAAGAATCCATCGTGGAGAGAGAGCGCTGCCAAAATAAACTAATCATCAACCACATTCAATCTGTCCTCTTGACTAAATGTTGGTTCCACATACTGATGCCCGTGTGGGGTGAGTTAGTTGTTTCTGGTTATTCATTAAGAGATGACTTAAAGTTAGATCAGTTCAATGGCACAATAAAGTTGTCACAGAGCCTGTCCATGACTTGAACTCCACCCACTGTTTCCATATCCCGCTACCATGAAAGTTGCCATAATTGTATCTCCATAGTAGTGTAGAATACTGGTGTAGGTATTTAAGCAACATGTTCACCGCTGTTGAAGAGACACAAGATGCAAGTATGGCATCCAGTGAGGATTGAACTCACTATTCAGCTGTAAGATCTGCAAAAGAATAATAAGATGCTTAAATGACTTGTATTATTATATTATATATTATATTATTTTATATTTAAAGCTTAATATTATAATATCAAAGTATAAATGTGCATTTAATTGTAAAAAGGTGACCAAATAATAATATTTTGATATAAAAACCCACTAAATTTGCCAACCGTATAATATGGAACAACATAAAAATACAAACACCTAAAATCAATCATTTCTTCACTAACTTCTAAAAATCAAGATATATATAAATATGTATAAATATATTACATATATACACTTATATGTATATATATGTATACACTAATATTTTAATATATATATATATCTATATATATATATATATATATATATTAATATATATATATATAACATGTCCCTTAATGTCTTTCCATAATGAAATACATAATTAATAAATACATTTATTTCTCATCAGGAAAAAATAGATTTTAATCCATTTGAATAATATATATATATATATATATATATATAATTATATATATATATATATATATATTATAAATATATATATATATATATAATATATAATATATTATAATATAAGAGAGAGAGAGAGAGAGAGAGATGTCAAAACTAGAGTTAAATGCGTATCTCATAAGTGATAACTCATTAATTTTCCTTCGCCGCTGAGCGCAAAACTATAATGGATCCACATTGCAGTTTTTTTACTATCTCGTATGTTTCACATCCGGGTATTTCGAAGGAAAAGATAAACATAACTTTAAAAATATTTCTGAGTGTAGCCGAAAATATTTTTTCTTCGCACTGACGTATTTATCACTGAAAACTTCTTAGAAAGGACAGAATTCGCCCGTTTTGTCTTCCCTTTATATTAAATATATAAAATCTCGAAAAATATGCTGCACAAAATGGCGCATTTTTTAACTTCCTTTTAGATATCAGTTTTTTAGGTATTGAATTATATTTTTTCATTTTCTATATATTCTTCAGGATATATTTCAGAAATGTAAAATAAAGGATGAAATTTTTTTCTTCAACGGTCAAATGTGACCCCTCAGCCCCACGTTCTGAATTGATAAAAAATATATTTTTCAAGTTTTAAAAAATAAACTTAGCTAATCGTTATAGAATTAAGTCGTTGAAAAAAAATTAGTGAAAATTTCATTAAAAGTGGACAATTCCCTGATTTTGGAATTATTGTAAAATTAAGAAATTTAACAAATTATCTCCCTGGCAGTTCTGGAACATGAATATTTTGTTTTTCAATACAATTTTGATCCCCATCCCTGTTGAACAAAAAGGGAAACAATTGTATTAATCTTATTCTCTTTGAAAATATTAAATTAGAAAAGAGATTATTTTGAAATAAATAAAATAATTTATTTTGAATCGTCTAAATCATCAACGTAAAAAAAAAAAAAAAACAGAAAATACTTTTAATCCAAATTATTCGTTTAAAATATTTTCAAAATCCCTAAAATAATCACTAATGTATTACGAAAAGTCACAAGGCAACAAAATTAAAAAAAAAAAAAAGAAAAACAAGATAAAAACAATTCACTAAGTTACCCATCCAAATACTGAGCATTTTTATGCCTTAACATTCAAGATGTAACGAGGTTTTATTCACTAATAAAAAAAACCCTTAAAAACTGAAGAGTTGTTATTTCCTACGTTTTGATTTGACTGGTAAAAAAAATGAAAATTAATCTACCAATCTCATCTTATTTTTTAAAGCCTCTGAAATTATACAAATCTTAGAAAAGGAGATTTCGTTTTAAATATGTAAAAATAAATTATTTAGAATTATCTGTAAAACAAATTTATCTTAAAAACCCCCCCAAAAAACAGAATATTGAAGTGAAAATATTTTAATAAAATGTTTTTTATTATTAAATTAAAATAATTATAACAATTTTCCTAAATTATTTATTTGTCTATTCATTCGTTATATATATATATATATATATATATATATATGGTGTATGTCATCCACAGACAAGTGTTTCGCGTTTTAGGCCTCTTCAGTGGCTAGACACATCTATTCTTAGCTAGGTCAACTCAGACTGACCAGATGGTAACCCGATATTTTATTCCTTCGTCCACTGACAGCTGTAGCGAGAGACTGTGTTTTTAAACTATTAAGTATATAGGTTGTTATGTTTTTACGGTCACTGAGTTCAAATTCAGGGAAAGATCATATATATATATATATATATATATATATATATAATATATATATATAAGTCATCGGGTGGCCTCATGTCGTATCAGCCATGCAGCGAGCGAGTCTATCCCTTTTCATAGCGCTAGACCAGGAGATTATTTTAGCATCTGATGTGATCGCCACACCTACTATCAGCTCCTACTTTAACCGCACAGATCCCTTGCTACTCATACGCTGAGTTGGCGAGGGGTATCGAACTAGAACCTTTGGTTTCTAGCGAAGCTTCACTAACTATTATATATTAAGATTTTTGAGTTGTTACATCAAAAAAAATCTTATTTCTTCGCCGAGGACATAAGGCCCCGGATGTGTCTTTATTATCCACTCAGCGACTCACTTGCCTCATATGGCAGTAGTCCCTCAGTATCAATGACAGGTTAATTTCGCATGAGTTCTCGGTGCTGTATCATGGCTGAGTAGTGTTTAACATCCTGCTAAGGTCACGGTTTCGATTCCTGTCGGAGGGAGTCGTTAGTATATATCGCTGATGAGACTAATAAAGTTGAACAGTCTGTACGATATTCTACAACCGAGTTTCTTCGGGATTCACTTGGCATTATTATCTTCTATAATTATCGAATTTATCGAATTCGCATGTAGGTGCCTTCAAGCAATAATATATATATATATATATATATAATAACGGATAAATGAATATATTAGACGAAAGAATATTGTGTGAATCTTATTTTAATCTTGAAAACCCTGAAAATTAATCTTAGAAAGGAGATGTCTTTTTAAATAGATTTAGATAATTTATTTTGAATAGTAAAGATCA
Organism: Doryteuthis pealeii; assembly: GCA_023376005.1. Lineage (NCBI taxonomy): Eukaryota > Metazoa > Mollusca > Cephalopoda > Myopsida > Loliginidae > Doryteuthis > Doryteuthis pealeii. The sequence continues at coordinate 13,132,696 of CM042179.1, forward strand.
TTTATATGTACATTTTTCGGTGAAAAATCTCTTATGGTAGTGTTCAAATCAATCTGACCTGCTTGGATGAAATGTTTTACGAAAAATTCTCTTAAAAGTTTTTTTAATTTATTTTTAGGTGAGGCTTGATAATTAGCATTATTTGATATTCGGACTTCATTGCTATTTGTATACTTTCGCCGATGTGCCCTCCTGAAGATGGCATCGGCGCAACGTGTACAAATAAGTCAATAGTCCGAATAATCTAAATAATACTGAAAAGATACAACGTCAACAAATTTGGGGTTACTAACTTAAAAAAAGGAATACAAACCAAAACAATACACATTAGTGGTTGGTCAAATTTGCCTGGTGGTTTGAAAATGATTAAGGAAAGACACAAGGTCAATAAATAGCGTTCACTTTAAGGAATTCAAACATTTCACTTAAAGATTGAAATGTTGAATTCCTGCGAATATACTTTGGAATATCTAATTGATAAATGAAAGATTTGAAAATATTTTAATAAAAATGTTTCACTTTTAAAAATTAAATAAAACAATTTGTTAATAAGAATTTACGTGAATGTTTCTAATATCTAAATTAAAAAAAAAAAAAATAAGAAAAATTTAATAAAAAATATTTCCCTTTTAAAAATGAAATAAAACAAAAATAATTACTTTTTCAAAAATGTTTTCTACAATATGTGAGTGAACACGTGATTATAAATTTATGACTAATGTACCACCAAATTCACGTTACGTGATCAGAAATGTAATATTTTTTAACTTAAAAAAAAATTCTTGCAAAAAATACAAATAATAATGACGAACATAAATAATTTTACAAAGAAAACAGTTAATTCAAAGATCTAATCGTTTTTTGTGAGTTTTTTTCATATTTATTAAAACAAAATAGGAGGTGGGTAGACCTCGTAAAAAATATTTCCATTAATATATTTTAGGAAAAAACAATTTAAAACATATTTTCATCAAAAGGTAAGTAATTTTCGTGAAAATCGGACCATTTATTTTTCATAGAATTTGAGAAAAAAAGCCTCTGGTCATAACTTGTTTTTGGCAACGTTAAATTTCGGTTGATTTAACGGTGCGAAAATGTAAACATTGTTTTCGTTCTTAATTTTCATTATTTCCGTTAGCTGAATATTTTAAAAAAAAATCATCAATGTTTTTGTAATGTTTCTTATTTTGAATGGACAAAAACGTCTCAAGATAAAGTTAACATTTATGCAAGTTTCATTGTGATAAATATAGGGTAAGGGGTAAATTTCACAGGAAAAATTGGTGGTACCTAATGCCCAAGAAATGGTACTTACATCCATGTGGTGATCGCGAATGGTGTTCATCTAAACGCAAGAATAAAGACGGATCTTGATTTGGACGATTTGGAGAAGATCTTTAATAGGAGAATCGGCGCAACACACTGTTAGATTTGCTCATATGCTGTACAAAGGAAAGTTTTTGAAAAGATCCCTAATACAGATGATGAGCAATTCGAGCATGACCGTTCCGCAGCCTCACATATATATATGTATAATTTAGAAGTGAAGCATCATGGGATATGTAGGCCATAGCGTTCTCGTCCAATCAGATTGCGTCTTGACTTTGGACTCTGGACTTTGTAATTTGAAATATTGAGACAATAGCTTCCACGTGACCTAAAATACACGTGTTGACGGCCATGACAGTAGGAATAAACAAATGAGATGTATATATTATATATGTTTACATACTATATAACATATATATTTATATATTATATAAATATATATGTGTGAGTATGTATGTATGTGTGTAAGAAATATTAAAAATTAAGATTAAGATTAGTATACACACACACCACACACCACACACACACACACACACCACACATATATATATTATATATATATATATATATATATAATTATATATAGATATATTTACAACGGAATATTCTTTTTCATTATTTGAACTTGTATCTTTTCTAGTCTTCTGCGATCTTTCGAATAGTATCAGTTGGAATAGGATTCTTCCCATACTATCTGCCTGAGCGCTTTCGACTGCTTCTTCAGTCGTCATCAGGTATATAATTTGGTGTTAGTTCGTTTTTTAGTTATTTAATCTATTTTGTCTTTAGATAGAAGAGTCCATTATTTTCAGAGGGTTGCGTGATTAGTGTATTAGTTATTAAAGAGAGCTAATATATTATGATCGATGTTGAATTCTATCTTATTACGGCTAGGTTCTTTATCTTTTATGCATATTGCCTCAAGAATTTGTAGGCATTTCTTATTGTTATTTTTATAGATGATTTTGGTTTTCAGGGATAATTTTCCTGATGTCGGAGGAAGTTGATTCATCTAAGTGTTTTGGAATTAAATGTTGTTTCATGGCACTAGTATCAGAGAGATGTAGTGGTATGTCCAACGTAGCTATTAATATTTGATTTGTTTTTGAAGGCACTCTCGGAACGGCTAAGTGAATTCATAGATTACATTCGTTTGGCTTAGGTTTTTCTTGGGAGAGTTTGTTTATTTTTGTAGGAGGTTTGAGGTTTTGAATTTGGTATAGTAGATAATTGTTTGATTTTTTGTTGTTAGTCGAAAGGTTGATATGTCTGTGTATTGCATTTAAATGTGTATGATGTTGGTTATTACATGTTCATCGGATTTGTAGTTTGTGCATTTGGTTCTGTAATATAGATTGATTTTTTATTATTTTGTTTCGGTTGTTATTGTTATTTTTGTGAATGTGTGCAGATATACTTTTATTTGTTAATCAACGTTTTGTTGGGAAGTTGTTATTGACAAGGGATTGTTTAATATTACGAAGTTCTTTGTAGAATATTGTTTAGATCAGAAATGTAGAAGCTCTATGGATTAGGTTTTTAATGAGGCTATTTTAGAATAAATAACAATAAGAAATGCCTACAAATTCTTGAGGCAATATGCATTAAAAAAAAACTAACCTTAATAAGATAGAATTCAACATCGATCATAACATATTAGCTACCTTTAATAACTAATACACTAATCACGCAACCTCTAAAAATAATGGACTCTTCTAATCTAAAGACAAAATAGATAAAAGAACTAAAACAGAACTAACACCAAATTATATACCTCATGATGACGACTGAAGAAGCAGTCGAAAGCGCTCGGCCAGATAGTATGGAAGAATCCTATTCCAACTGGATCCTAACATTCGAAAGATCGCCAGTAGACTGGAAAATATCCAAATCCAAATGATGAAAAAGAAATATTCCGTGTTGTTCAGTAACACCTGCCAACATATAATATATATTATATATAATATATATATATATATTATATAGACTAACACGCACACAAATATTTATATTATTTTTCCAGAAGAATAGAGCCTAAACTTACTTGTTAACAAAATGTTTTATCAAATTCCGTAATTTGAAATCTTGGGACAATCGCTTCTACTTGACCTAAAAAATACAGGTTGACCGTTGTACATTTATGAGAGTATAAATAATAAATTAAATAATATATTATATATGTTTATATACTATATAAAATATAATATATTTATATATTATACAAATATATATGTTGAGTATGTTCGGTATGTGTGTTAAGAAAATTAAAACTTTAAGATTAAGATTAGTAATATATATTATATTATATATATATATATATATATATATAGATATATATATATATATATATATATACAGACTAACAGGCACACAAATATATTATATGTAATTTTTCCCATAAGAATAGAACCAAACTTACATGTTAACAAAATGTTTTATGAATTTCTTAATTTCTCTGCGTAAGTAAAGTAAAGTCGTCGGGGCGGCCTAATGTCGGTATCAGCCATGCAGTCTATCCCCTTTTGAATAGCACTAGACTAAGGAATTGTTTTTGGCGTCTGAGGTGGAGCACCACACCTACCATCAGCTCCTTACTTTACCGCACAGATCCCTGTGCTACTCATACGCTGAGTTGGCGAGGGCGGTATCGAACTAGAGCCTTGTGGTTTCTAGCCGAACGCTCTACCGACTGAGCTAACCCGGCCCTTTATTAGCATTATCCCCAGATACACTATGCAAGGAATCATATCTAATCAATGTAGGTATGGCCCAAATTTGTTACAACGGCACCTGCTCCTTTTTTAAAATGTTATTTTTTAAAAATGTGAATTGTCGATTATTTCATTTTTTTTTCTAAGAACAGAAGCCTAAACTTAACATATTAACAAAATGTTTTATCAATTTCTTAATTATAAATAAATCTCCATTTTAATCAAAGTTAAACAATTAGTTAAATTAGTCATCAAACAGGAATACCCATATATCTATCTATCTATTATATATCTATCTATATATATATATATATATATATATATATATATATATATATTAATTGCATTTTATATGTCGTCAGTTAATCCTATGGAATACGGACAAGTTGAAACAGATATTTGTCCCATAGATGGACCCTAATAATTAATGCCACTCCGAGTCAGAATGGACTTGAGTGTAACAGCAATGAAGAACTGATCCTTTACTCCTTAGGGCTCCAAACTCGAGCCTCACCATCTGATTAAGTTTAGTCTCATCTAAAGGGGTGAGAAAGATTACCCCTATGTAGGAGATACAGCCAGCTTGTTCTCAGCTGAAATAGTAAGTGTATATATGAATACTTATATCAAACAAAAGTTGCAGGTCCACCCTGCCCCGGAGTGGTAGTACCTGTTAGGGTCCCACCTATGAGGTTAATAGATTAAAAAATGAGTTTCAAAAAGTGTTTTGAATGCACAACAAAAAAGAATAAAACATAAATGTCGTAGGCATGCAATAATCCACCAAGGGTTGATATGCCGTATAAAAACTAACCGTCTTCTCTGTTCTTATTAAAACCAACCGTCTTTAGTTTTTATTTTCATTTCATTTTCCGATTTTTGGTACTTATTTTCTCCCAGGATATCCCCCTTAATTTTGTTTCGTCTATTTACATCTTCGGTCTTTTTATTCATACTATAATTAGTTTCGAAAGTATATAACCCCAACGATATTTTGCGCCCCTAAAATAAGGGGTGGGGTGTCCAAAGTTAAGTGACCAAAAAATCAGAAAGTTTTGAAATAAAATAACAGTTGCATTACAAAATTAATTCATTGATAAATCCACACTGAAAATTTCATTAAAATCGGATAATTCCCGGAATTTGGTAAAAACATTTTTCAAACGGGGTAGGGTAAATTTGTTTTGTAAAAACACTGATTTCTCGACAAATTGGGTATACCTAGGTTAAATAGTTTTAAAAAATGAAGAGTTTTTTTAATACACAACAAGAAAGAATAAAACATAAACAAAATTATCACACAGGTGTTGACATGCCTTAAAAAAACAACCGTCTTCTCAGTCTAACAATTGAAACATTTGACCAAGTTCAAACGATCAAATTTTCACACTAAAAAAAATCTTACTAATCTGTTAGGTACGCTTCACTAAATCCCAAAAGACCCCAGGGTGAAAGGTCATTTTTTAACACATTGCCCCCCCTCTACTCTATATATTTTACTTGCAAAAGTACTGGTCTATGACCGGACGAAAACATTTTTAGGAACACCAGGGAGTGTTCCTATAAAGGGTATCACATTAAAGTGCATCTAATGGTGAAGTTCTAATTCTGGAGACCTGGGAAGTGTGGAATACTCCTTCTCTCTTGTTTTGATTTAATCTTTCTTTTAATTATGAATCCTATGAGTGTAACCTTTTAGAGTCTATATTTGAAATACACACGAGATCTTTTTTTTTTTTTAATTGAACATAAGCTTATGACAAATTTATTATTTACGTCTAATTTCTATCTGTCTGTTCTTATAAAGAACTTAATAATTAAAAACACATCCTTATTTTTACATGGAAAACCTAATAATTTATTAATAAGAAGAACCTAATAATTTGTACATGGAAATCCAGTAGTCATTTATTCTATAGAATAGAATTTTTATTTTTAAAAACGTTTTTAACTACACTGGTCAAAATTAAATTTAACGATAAAAGAGGCTAAGAATTCAGGCATTGTGATATTCGATTATTTTAGGAACTTGAAACACCTAACTACGAATGTGATGTCGTTAGAGATTCCACGTATGCTTCTTTATAGATATAGATGACGGATATTATGAAACTTTTTGGTGGATTTGAAAGCATGGACGAGGTAAAAGATGAAAATAATAACCAAAATTAAAAGTGATGAATAATGTTATTTTTAATTTTAAAAATTAATTAAATGAATAAGATAAAAAAATTTAAGAATAAGATGTAAATAATGAATATATATAATATATAATAATAATATATATTAATTAATATAATACATATTAGTATTATATATATAACATATATAAAAATATATACATATATATATATATATATATAACATATATATATATATATATACTTATATAACAATAATAATATATATATAAATAAAAATATATATACATATATAATATACATATATAATACATATACATATATATATATAAATAATATACATATATATATATTATATATAATATACATATATATATAATATATATATATATAAATATAATATATATATATATAATACATACATATATATATATATATATAATCATATATATATACCATTATATATACATATATATATATACTAATACATATATATAATTACATTAAATACATATATATATAATTATATATACATAGATAACAATATATATATATTACATATTAATACATATATATAATATATATGATAATATACATATATTATAATATAATATATATATATTATATATAAAACATAATATATATATATATTATAATATTAATTTATATCATATAATAATATATAACATATATATATATTATTATATATATACATATATATATATATACATATATATAGATATATTATATATAATATAACATATATATATATATATATATAATAATATACAATATTATAATACTATTATACATAATATAATAATTATATATATAATAAATATAATATATATATATAAACCCTCGCGTTTGTTACATAAACGTTTGGACTCTAGTGAATCATTTCCGCTTATATATATACAATAACCATATACATATATATATAATATATATATATATATATAATATAAATAACATATATATACTATATATATATAATATTTAATATACATATATATTATATATATATAAAAATATTAATACACTATATAAATTTAATATATATATATAATAATATAAATATATATATAATATATATAATATACTTATATAATCCACAGAACGTGTTTCAAGATTCACTCTTCATCAGTGAGGCTATACCTATCACTACCTCTGCGGGTCAGACCCGATTGAACTTTCGTTCCCAAACCTTTTAACCGTACGGCCAGAGGCAGCATGTCAAATATAGAGAATAAATAAACGCTACATCTAAGCGGAAATGAAATTCACTAGGTCCACAAACTTTTATGAAAAAAACGCGAGGGTTAGTATATATAATTATTATATATATATATATATATTATATATATATATAAATATATATATATATATTATATATTGATAATATATAATGTATATATATTAATATATTATATTATGTATATTATATATATATATATATTATATGTATATATCATGTATATGTATAATATATATATAATATATAGATTATTATAATGTATAGATATATGTATATATATAAGCGGAATGAAATTCACTAGAGTCCACAAAGTTTATGTAAACAAACGCGAGGGTTATATTATAAAATTATATATATATAATATAATAAATAAATATATATTATTTATGATATATATATATAAGTATATTATAATATAATATATTATATATAATTATGTATATATGTATATATATTAATAATATTATATGTATATTTATATATGATATTATATATATATATATATATATGAATAATCTGTATATATGTATATATATATAATATAATATTAATATTATATATATATGTAATATATATATTATTATATATATATGTAAATAATATATTATTATATATATAATTATATATGTATTAATAATGTATATATATATATATATATATGATATAAATGTTATATAATGTATATATATTATATATTATATATGTTATTAATGATAATATATGTATATATAATGTATATATATTATATAATATATATAATGTATGATATATAATATATATAATATAAATATATATATATATATATAAGTAATATATATGATATTTATTATATTATAATATATAATAATGATGTATATATGTATATATATATATGTATATGTATTATATATATGTATATATATATATATATGCTATATATATATATAATAATGTATATATATATTATATATATATAGTTATATATATATATATATATAATATATGAATAAAATATATATATATATTTATTAATATATTATATATGCTATATATATATATATATATATATTATATATATATATTATATATATATTATAATATTATATAATATATATTCAATTATTTACATCTTATTCTTTTAAAATTTTATCTATCTCAATCTTATTTAATTTTTAAAATTAAAAATAACATTATTCATCACTTTTAATTTTGGTTATTATTTTCATCTTTTACCTCGTCCATGCTTTCAAATCCACCAAAAAGTTCATAATATCCGTCATCTATATCTATAAAGAAATACGTGGAATCTCTAACGACATCACATTCGTTAGGTGTTTCAAGTTCCTAAAATAATCGAATATCACAATGCCTGAATTTTAGCCTCTTTTATCGTTAAATTTAATTTTGACCAGTGTAGTTAAAAACGTTTTTAAAAAAAAAATTCTATTCTATAGAATAAATGACTACTGGATTTTCCATGTACAAATTATTAGGTTCTTCTTATTATAAATTATTAGGTTTCCATGTAAAAATAAGGATGTGTTTTTAATTATTAAGTTCTTTATAAGAACAGACAGATAGAAATTAGACGTAAATAATAAATTTGTCATAAGCTTATGTTCATAAAAAAAAAAAAAAGATCTCGTGTGTATTTCAAATATAGACTCTAAAAGGTTACACTCATAGGATTCATAATTAAAAGAAGATTAAATCAAAACAAAAGAGAAGTATTCCACACTTCCCAGGGCTCCAGAATTAGAACTTCACCATTAGATGCACTTTAATGTGATACCCTTTATAGGAACACTCCCTGGTGTTCCTAAAAATGTTTTCGTCCGGTCATAGACCAGTACTTTTGCAAGTAAAATATATAGAGTAGAGGGGGGCAATGTGTTAAAAAATGACCTTTCACCCTGGGGTCTTTTGGGATTTAGTGAAGTGTACCTAACAGATTAGTAAGATTTATTTTTAGTGTGAAATTTGATCGTTTGAACTTTGGTCAAATGTTTCAATTGTTAGACTGAGAAGACGGTTGTTTTTTTTAAGGCATGTCAACACCTGTGTGATAATTTTGTTTATGTTTTATTCTTTCTTGTTGTGTATTTTAAAAAAACTCTTCATTTTTTAAAACTATTTAACCTAGGTATACCCAATTTGTCGAGAAATCAGTGTTTTTACAAAACAAATTTAACCCTACCCCGTTTGAAAAAATGTTTTTACCAAAATTCCGGGAATTATCCGATTTTAATGAAATTTTCAGTGTTGATTTATCAATGAATTAATTTTGTAATGCAACTGTTATTTTATTTCAAAACTTTCTGATTTTTTTTGGTCACTTAACTTTGGACACCCCCACCCCCCTTATTTTAGGGGCGCAAAATATCGTTGGGTTATATACTTTCGAAACTAATTATAGTATAAACAAAAAGACCGAAGATGTAAATAGACGAAACAAAATTAAGGGGGATATCCTGGGAGAAAATAAGTACCAAAAATCGGAAAATGAAATGAAAATAAAAACTAAAGACGGTTGTTTTAATAAGAACAGAGAAGACGGTTAGTTTTATACGCATATCAACCCTTGGTGGATTATTGCATGCCTACGACATTTATGTTTTATTCTTTTTGTGCATTCAAAACACTTTTTGAAACTCATTTTTTAATCTATTAACCTCATAGGTGGGACCCTAACAGGTACTACCACTCCGGGGCAGGGTGGACCTGCAACTTTTGTTTGATATAAGTATTCATATATACACTTACTATTTCAGCTGAGAACAAGCTGGCTGTATCTCCTACATAGGGGTAATCTTTCTCACCCCTTTAGATGAGACTAAACTTAATCAGATGGTGAGGCTCGAGTTTGGAGCCCTAAGGAGTAAAGGATCAGTTCTTCATTGCTGTTACACTCAAGTCCATTCTGACTCGGAGTGGCATTAATTATTAGGGTCCCATCTATGGGACAAATATCTGTTTCAACTTGTCCGTATTCCATAGGATTAACTGACGACATATAAATGCATATATATATATATATATATATTATAATATATATATATATATATATATATATATATATGTATATATATATATATATATATATATTTATATATATATTTCTATAGGTTTCCTAGTTTGATGTCTAGTTGACTGTCGACTATTTATACTATTGCTCTTTTTAAGGAGATTTATTTTATAATTAAGAAATTGATAAAACATTTTGTTAATATGTAAGTTTAGGCTCTGTTCTTAGAAGAAAAAAAATGAAATAATCGACAATTCACATTTTTAAAAAATAACATTTTTAAAAAAAGGAGCAGGTGCCGTTGTAACAAAATTTGGGCCATACCTACATTGATTAGATTATGATTCCTTGACATAGTGTATCTGGGATAATGCTAATAAAGGGCCGGGTTAGCTCAGTCGGTAGAGCGTTCGGCTAGAAACCACAAGGCTCCTAGTTCGATACCCGCCCTCGCCAACTCAGCGTATGAGTAGCACAGGGATCTGTGCGGTAAAGTAAGGAGCTGATGGTAGGTGTGGTGCTCCACCTCAGACGCCAAAAACAATATCCTTAGTCTAGTGCTATTCAAAAGGGGATAGACTGCATGGCTGATACCGACATTAGGCCGCCCCGACGACTTTACTTTACTTACGCAGAGAAATTAAGAAATTCATAAAACATTTTGTTAACATGTAAGTTTAGGTTCTATTCTTATGGGAAAAATTACTATATATATATTTGTGTGCCTGTTAGTCTGTATATATATATATATATATATATATATATATATATATATTACTAATCTTAATCTTAAAGTTTTAATATTTCTTAACACACATACACGAACATACTCAACATATATATTTGTATAATATATAAATATATATATATTTATATAGTATATAAACATATATAATATATACATCTCATTTATTTATTTATACTCTCATAAATGTACAACGGTCAACACCTGTATTTTTTAGGTCAAGTAGAAGCGATTGTCCCAAGATTTCAAATTACGGAATTTGATAAAACATTTTGTTAACAAGTAAGTTTAGGCTCTATTCTTCTGGGAAAAATAAATATAAATATTTGTGTGCGTGTTAGTCTATATATATATATATATATATATATATATATATATATATATTGTTGGCAGGTGTTACTGAACAACACGGAATATTTCTTTTTCATCATTTGGATTTGGATATTTTCCAGTCTACTGGTGATCTTTCGAATGTTAGGATCCAGTTGGAATAGGATTCTTCCCATACTATCTGGCCGAGCGCTTTCGACTGCTTCTTCAGTCGTCATCATGAGGTATATAATTTGGTGTTAGTTCTGTTTTAGTTCTTTTATCTATTTTGTCTTTAGATTAGAAGAGTCCATTATTTTTAGAGGGTTGCGTGATTAGTGTATTAGTTATTAAAGGTAGCTAATATGTTATGATCGATGTTGAATTCTATCTTATTAAGGTTAGTTTTTTTTTAATGCATATTGCCTCAAGAATTTGTAGGCATTTCTCATTGTTATTTTATTCTAAAATAGCCCTCATTAAAAACCTAATCCATAGAGCCTTCTACATTTCCTGATCTAAAACAATATTCTACAAAGAACTTCGTAATATTAAACAATCCCTTGTCAATAACAACTTCCCCAACAAAACCGTTGATTAACAAATAAAAGTATATCTGCACACCATTCACAAAAATAACAATAACAACCGTAACAACAATAATAAAAGAATCAATCTATATTACAGAAACCAAATGCACAAAAACTACAAATCCGATGAACATGTAATAACCAACATCATACACATTGAAATGCCAATACACAGACATATCAAACCTTTCGACTAACAACAAAAAATCAAACTAATTATCTACTATACCAAATTCAAAACCTCAAACCTCCTAATCAAAAATAACACAAACTCTTCCAAGAAAAACCTAAGCCAAACGAATGTAATCTATGAATTCACTTAGCCGTTCCGAGAGTGCCTCTCAAAAAACAAATCAAATATTAATAGCTACGTTGGACATACCACTACATCTCTCTGATACTAGTGCCATGAAACAACATTTAATTCCAAAACACTTAGATGAATCAACTTCCTCCGACATCAGGAAAATTATCCCTGAAAACACTAAAATCATCTATAAAAATAACAATAAGAAATGCCTACAAATTCTTGAGGCAATATGCATAAAAGATAAAGAACCTAGCCGTAATAAGATAGAATTCAACATCGATCATAATATATTAGCTCACTTTAATAACTAATACACTAATCACGCAACCCTCTGAAAATAATGGACTCTTCTAATCTAAAGACAAAATAGATTAAATAACTAAAAAACGAACTAACACCAAATTATATACCCCTGATGACGACTGAAGAAGCAGTCGAAAGCGCTCAGGCAGATAGTATGGGAAGAATCCTATTCCAACTGGATACTAACATTCGAAAGATCGCCAGAAGACTAGAAAAGATACAAGTTCAAATAATGAAAAAGAAATATTCCGTTGTTAAATATATATATATATATATATATATATATATATATATATATATATATATATATGTGTGTGTGTGTGTGTGTGTGTGTGTGTGTGTGTATTACTAATCTTAATCTTAAATTTTTAATATTTCTTAACACACATACACATACATACTCACACATATATATTTATATAATATAAATATATATGTTTATATAGTATGTAAACATATATAATATATACATCTCATTTGTTTATTCCTACTGTCATGGCCGTCAACACGTGTATTTTAGGTCACGTGGAAGCTATTGTCTCAATATTTCAAATTACAAAGTCCAGAGTCCAAAGTCAAGACGCAATCTGATTGGACGAGAACGCTATGGACCTACATATCCCATGATGCTTCACTTCTAAATTATACATATATATATGTCGACTGGCTTGCGGAACGGTCATGCCTCGAATTTGCTCATCATCTGTATTAGGGATCTTTTCAAAAACTTTCCTTTGTACAGCATATGAGCAAATCTAACAGAGTGTTGCGCCGATTCTCCTATTAAAGATCTTCTCCAAATCGTTCAAATCAAGATCCGTCTTTATTCTTGCGTTTAGATGAACACCATTCGCGATCACCACATGGATGTAAGTACCATTTCTTGGTCATTAGGTACCACCAATTTTTCCTGTGAAATTTACCCCTTACTCTATATTTATCACAATGAAACTTGCATAAATGTTAACTTTATCTTGACTCGTTTTTGTCCATTCAAAATAAGAAACATTACAAAAACATTGATGATTTTTTTTTAAATATTCAACTAACGGAAATAATGAAAATTAAGAACGAAAACAATGTTTACATTTTCGCACCGTTAAATCAACCGAAATTTAACGTTGCCAAAAACAAGTTATGACCAGAGGCTTTTTTTCTCAAATTCTATGAAAAATAAATGGTCCGATTTTTTACGAAAATTACTTACCTTTTGATGAAAATATGTTTTAAATCGTTTTTTCCTAAAATATATTAATGGAAATATTTTTTACGAGGTCTACCCACCTCCTATTTTGTTTTATGAAATATGAAAAAATGAACTCACAAAAAACGATTAGATCTTTGAATTAACTGTTTTCTTTGTAAAAATTATTTATGTTCGTCATTATTATTTGTATTTTTTGCAAGATATTTTTTTTTAAGTTAAAAAATATTTACATTTCCTGATCACGTAACGTGAATTTGGTGGTACCTATTAGTCATAAATTTATAATCACGTGTTCACTCACATATTGTAGAAAACATTTTTGAAAAAAGTAATTATTTTTGTTTTATTTCATTTTTAAAAGGGAAATATTTTTATTAAAATATTTTCTTTATTTTTTTTTAATTTAGATATTCGAAAACATATTCACATAAATTCTTATTAACAAATTGTTTTATTTAATTTTTAAAAGTGAAACATTTTTTATTAAAATATTTTCAAATCTTTCATTTTATACAATTTAGATATTCTAAAGTATATTCGCAGGAATTCAAACATTTCAATTCTTTAAGTGAAATGTTTGAATTCCTTCAAAGTGAACGCTATTTTATTGACCTTGTGTCTTTCCTTAATCATTTTCAAACCACCAGGGCAAATTTGACCAACCACTAATGTGTATTGTTTTGTGTTTGTATTCCTTTTTTTAAGTTAGTAACCCCAAATTTGTTGACGTTGTATCTTTTCAGTATTATTTAGATTATTCGGACTATTGACCTTATTTGTACAACGTTGCGGCCGATGCACCCATCTTCAGGAGGGCACATCGGCCGAAACGTAGTACAAATAGCAATGAAGTCCGAATAATCCAAATAATGCTAATTATCAAGCCTCACCTAAAAATAAATTAAGAGAAACTTTTAAGAGAATCTTTTCGTAAAACATTTCATCCAAGCAGGTCAGATCTGATTTGAACACTACCATAAGAGATTTTTCACCGAAAAATGTACATATAAATGATCTTATACTATTCAAAATAAATTATCTAAATCTATTTAAAAAGACATCTCCTTTTCTAAGACTTGAATATTTTCAGGGTTTTCAAGATTAAAATAAGATTCACACAATATTCTTTCGTCTAATATATTCATTTATCCGTTTATATATATATATATATATATATATATATATTATATATATATATAAGCAACAACAACGTGCGCATTGTTTTCGTTTTGTTTTTTCATTTTTTAATATTAAAATGATTATGATTATTATAACTATTTCCCTAAATTACTTATTTTTCCGTATATATATTGTGTCCGGGTAAGCTCAGTCGGTAGAGCATTCGGCTAGAAACCACAAGGTTCCTAGTTCGATACCCGCCCTCGCCAACTCAGCGTATGAGTAGCACAGGGATCTGTGCGGTAAAGTAAGGAGCTGATGGTAGGTGTGGCGCTCCACATCAGATGCTAAAATAATCTCCTTGGTCTAGCGCTATTGAAAAGGGGATAGACTCGCTCGCTGCATGGCTGATACCGACATGAGGCCACCCCGATGACTATATATATATATATATAATATATATATATATATATATATATAATATATGATCGTTTCCCCTGAAATTTGAACTCAGTGACCGTAAAATACATAAACAAACCTATGTACTTAATAGTTTAAAAACAGCAGTCCCCGCTACAGCTGTCAGTGGACGAGGAAATAAGATATCTGGCTACCATACGGTCAGTCTGAGTTCAACCTTAGCCTAAGATAGTTGTATCTAGCCACACTGAAGAGGCGTAAAACGCCGAAACACGTGTCTGTGGATGACTTATCAATATATATATATATATATATATATATATAAAATGAATAAATAGATAAATAATTAATTTAGGAAAATTGTTATAATTATTTTAATAATAAAAAAATCTTATTAAAATATTTTCACTTCAATATTCTGTTGTTTTTTTTTTAAGATAAATTTGTTTTTCACATAATTCTAAATAAATTATCTTTACTTATTTAAAACGAAATCTACTTTTCTAAGATTTGTATAATTTCAGAGGCTTTAAAAAATAAGATGAGATTGGGAGACTAATTTTCATTTTTTTTACCAGTCAAATCAAAATGTAGGAAATAACAACTCTTCAGTTTTTAAGGTTTTTATTAGTGAATAAAACCTCGTTACATCTTGAAGGTAAAGAGGCATAAAAATGCTCAGTATTTGGATGGGTGACCATTAGTGAATTGTTTTATCTTTGTATTTCTTTTTTTTTAATTTGTTGCCCTTGTGACTTTTCGTAATACATTAGTGATTTATTTAGGGATTTTGAAAAATATTTTAAAACGATTAATTTGGATTAAAAAGTATTTTTCATCCTGTTTTTGATTTTTTACGTATGAATGATTTTAGACGATTCAAAATAAATTATTTTATTTATTTCAAAATAAATCTCCTTTTCTAAGATTTTAATATTTTCAAAGAGAATAAGATTAATACAATTGTTTTCCCTTTTTGTTCAAACAGGGATGGGGATCAAAATTGTATTGAAAAACAAAATATTCATGTTCCAGAACTGCCAAGGGAGATAATTTTGTTAAATTTCTTAATTTTACAATAATTCCCAAAAATCAGGGAATTGTCCACTTTTAATGAAATTTTCACTAAATTTTTTTTCAACGACTTAATTCTATAACGATTAGCTAAGTTTATTTTTTTAAAAACTTGAAAAATATATTTTTTATCAATTCAGAACGTGGGGCTGGGAGGGGTCACATTTGACCGTTTGAAGAAAAAAAATTTGCAGTCCTTATTTTTACATTTTCTGAAAATCATATCCTGAAGAATATATAGAAAAATGAAAAAAATATAAATTCAATACCCTAAAAAACTGATTTATCTAAAAAAGGAAGTTAAAAAATGCGCCCTTTTGTGCAGCATATTTTTCGAGATTTTTATATATTTAATATAAATGGAAGACAAAACGGGCCGAATTCTCTCCCTTTCTAAAAAGTTTTCAGTGATAAATACGTCAATTGCGACAGAAAAAAATATTTTCGGCTACACTTCCAAGAAAAATATTTTTAAAGTTATGTTTATCTTTTCCTTCGAAATACCCGGATGTGAAAACATACGAGATAGTAAAAAAAAACTGCAATGTGGATCCACTATAGTTTTGCGCTCAGCGGCGGAGGAAAAATAATGAGTTATCACCTTATGAGATACGCATTTAACTCTAGTTTTGAACATCTCTCTCTCTCTCTCTCTCTCTCTCTCTCTCTCTATATATATATATATATATATATATATATATATATATATATATATATATATATATATATATATTCAAATGGATTAAAATCTTTATTTTTCCTGGGATGAGAAATAAATGTATTTATTAATTATGTATTTCATTATGGAAAGACAACATTAAGGAATTTATATATATATATATATATATATATATATATATATATATATATATATATATAAGTGTATACATATATATACATATAAGTGTATATATACATATATATATACATATATATATATCTTGATTTTTTAGAAGTTAGTGAAGAAAATGATTGATTTTAGGTGTTTGTATTTTATGTTGTTCTCAATATTATACGGTTGGCAAAATTTAGTGGGTTTTATTAATCAAAATATTATTATTTGGTCACTTTTTTATAATTAAATGCACATTTATACTTTGATATTATAATATTAAGCTTTAAATAATAATAATAATAATAATAATAATAATAATAATAATAATACAAGTCATTTTAAGCATCTTATTATTCTTTTGCAGATCTATTACAGCTGAATAGTGAGTTCAATCCTCACTGGATGCCCCATACTTGCAATCTTGTGTCTCATTCAACCGCGGTGAACATATTGCTTAAATACCTACACCAGTATTCTACACTACATATGGAGATACAATTATGGCAACTTTTATGGTAGCGGGATATGGAAACAGTGAGTGGAGTTCAAATCACAGACAAGGCTCTGTGACAACTTTATTGTGCCAATTGATCCTGATCTAACTTTAAGTCATCTCTTAATGAATAACCAGAAATCAACTAACTCACCCCCACCACCCGGGCATCAGTATGTGGAACCCAACATTTACGTCAAGAGGACCAGATTGAATGTGGTTGACTGATTAGTTTATTTTGGCAGCGCTCTCTCTCCAAAGATGGATTCCTTGATTCAGAAATATCTCTAAGGATCGTAATGGCTAGCAAGTCGGTTGCTGAGCTTGAAAATCTGTCTGGTTGGATGGAGCTATCAGCATCAGAACAAAGCTGTGTGTATGAATTGTGTGTTTAGACTATACACTTCTATTCTTCAGAGGCAGAGACTATGCATCCCTACCCATGACAAACAGGTTGGGTAATACACCTACCAAGAACATTAATATCATATTGTCATCAAAATCTCTTTTTTTTTTTTTCTTTTTTTTTTTTGTTCCAGTCATCACGTAACCATTGTAAAGGTAAGCCATTTTCTTTTGATTTTTGTGATTGAACAAAGCCACGTTGTTAAAGTATTGATATTAAAAGTTGAAATACATCCATATAGATATGCGGTTAAATTCTTTAGAAATCAAGGGAGATAATTCCACACCTTCATTAATTCATCCGTTACACGCTGTCACGTAGAATATGCACTATAGTCAAAGACTAAGATCACCGGCAAATCCGCCTAGAAGAACTACACAAAAGCCTCCTCCAGAGAGGCTACACTAAACACTTATTAGTAAGGGATTTGAGTTAGCAGAAAAAAATACTACTATAACATCTACGAACCCTAAAAAACACAACAATGAACAACACCAATTATATGTCTCAAAACACAACAAGAACAATCCAATAATATTTACAGAAATACTTAACCAACTCAAAAAAAAAAACAATGATAAAATTAAAAAGATTCTAAACACAACAAAAACAATTAAAAGTAAAAGACAACCAAAAATCTAAAACATATACTAACCTCGTGTAAATTTGGATAACATTACCAGGGGTTTTCAAGATGCAAAATCTAACGATGTGGAATATGCGACATAGTTATAAAAGGGGAGGTCCTATAATTTTGAAAATTCTTTGGAAATCAAGGGAGACAATCCCACATGCTCACTCACAGCAAGATAATTTATCCACCAAGTATGACTACCTAAAAGAAACCGCCCTGTCGGTTGGGACTGTAGAATACACCGACTGCACCTCTGCAGAGGGGTAAGACCCCCACCAAACAAGGGCAATTGTTGGCTGTTGGTGGTGATCCATGAGTCGAGTTCTTGTTGTTCATATCTGGGTAGATGTTTCTCTTCGCTTTTTGGGGGTTCTCTCTCTCTGTTCCATCCTGTGTTTTTTTTTTTGTAGCCAAGAAACTACAGGAAGACATATTTTGATGTGGTAACATTTTCACACCCCCCCCCCACCGATTGCCTTTTCACTCTATGCATTGTTGATCCACAAAATATATGGCTTCCCCAAAGTGAAACAAAGAAGGGGAGGTTACTCTCATTTATGTAGCTAATGTTCAGATTACCCTCTTTTTTTAAAAACTCTAAACTATTTTCTAAGAGCTGATGATCTCTGATGTTTTCGAGGGGGCGCGGTCTGGCATTTAGATTTTCGGACAGTTTGGGGCGCTCTAGTAGATAAAGGATTAAGAAATATTTTATGAAACCAGAATGTTTAGTGTTATAGGTGATACACCCTATAAGACTAATAGAATGCGCCGACGGGTTACTATAAGTAACAGGGACAATTGTGGCTTGAGAGTAAGCCAATGCGAGTCAGCTCACAATTTCCCTGTTACTTATAGTAAACCGTCGGCGCATTCTATTAGTCTTATAGGGTGTATCACCTATAACATTTAGCTAGCAGTGAAAAATATTTTGCATTTAATTTAATTACTGCTATATAAAAATTTTTTTAAAAACTGTGAACTTCCTCTAAATGTTCTAATTACATCATTTTTACCACAAATCGTATCATAATCAGGTCACACTGACAGCACATATTCCCATAACTCTCTCTCTCACCATATGTCCCCTATCAGTCATCGCTCCTGGCAGGTCTTCTACATGGTATCCAGAATCCATACAGAGCTGATCAATATATGTTTTTGTTGACCAGCCTACATAGTTGTGTCCAAGTGTAGGTGTCCACAGGAAGGCAGAAAAAAAAACAGAAAAAAAAAGTTAGAAAGGTTATCTGGAAATTAAACCGAAAAGGTTCAGCAAATTCGCAAATAACTCAGTGCAAAGAGATAGCTTCAAACTGCTTCTTTTCTCTTTGCGATAAATTGAAATAAAATAATAAAATAAGCGGCCTTAATATTTTCTTCTCCTACCCGAAAAGAAACTGCTAATAAATTGTTTCAAACCTTTCTCTTGCTTCAGGAGAAAAGGGAATATAATACTCTTAGAAATACAAAATAAAACTAATAAATTTAAAATATACCAAGCAAATTCCTAGGCCATATTCTCAGTGTCTTGTAAGAAAAACTTATGACCAAGAAAATTGTATAAGTGGTATACGTAATGAAAGATGTGAAAGGCATTGTCCATTTTCACAATTTCCTGGTTCTATTTTCGATAGGTATCTCACTGACTGGAAAGTTTTTTTCCCAAGTCTCTGAATTGTAGTATCAATGTAATCCTCATTGGGGCAAGCCCTATTCCTCCTGTATGAGATAGGTATGAAATATTTGAAAGGCATTGAGCATTGTCATCAATTTCCTTGTTATGTGTTTGATACACCTTCATTACCCTATACTCTATTTTTAAAATGGTTCAAACATCTTGTTCCTTTGTTTTCTCTTATATATCATCATAACATATTATACATCATATACTTCTTTTCATATTGTATATTCTTCCATGTCCTGAAATTATTGCACCTACGTAATCCTCATTAGGGCACGTCCTATTCCTCCTATTTTTCTTAACACATAGAGTCTGTCTAAATCATCGAATGGGTATAAAGTATGAAAGACTTGAAAGTCTTCTGCATTGTCATCAATTTCTTTGTTCTATATTCAATACACCTTAGTTTCCCCATTCTTCATATTATGAATTGTTAGAGATTCTGAAATTGGTGATTGGTGGAATCAGTTTTTGCTCGTTTTTATATATTCTTTGATTTACTGATTCTAGGTAAAAGGAAGAACTTCTTTAAATGTTTTTTAAATGTTTTTTTTTCTTAACTTTAACATTGAAAATTATACCTTCTATAAACATTTTATAGAGTATTCTTCCAAATGTTTGTTATTTTGTGTAATAGAATGTTTTAAAAACGTTGGTGGTACAAACAATTCTAAATGTAATCTTCAGTTCTTCATATCCACTCATAAAAAGTACAAGGATCAAAAAACGGAATTTTACAATGACTCAATCTCGGTAAAAAGCTTTAAAAATCTTTTCAAAGGTTTATTAGCTTACTGTATATTCTTCCTTCTCTAGAATGATGCATCGACGCAATCCTCATGTCATATTCTCCTTGTTCTCATGACATAAAGTATCTGTCTAAATCATCCAATCTCGGTAAAAAGCTTTAAAAATCTGTTCAAAGGTTTATTTGCTTATTGTATATTCTTCCTTCTCTAGAAATGATTGCATCGACGCAATCCTCATGTCATATTCTCCTTGTTCTCATGACATAAAGTATCTGTCTAAATCATCCAATCTCGGTAAAAAGCTTTAAAAAATCTTTTCAAAGGTTTATTGCTTACTGTATTTCTTCCTTCTCTAGAAATGATTGCATCGACGCAATCCTCATGTCATATTCTCCTTGTTCTCATGACATAAAGTATCTGTCTAAATCATCCAATCTCGGTAAAAAGCTTTAAAAATCTGTTCAAAGGTTATTTCTTATTGTATATTCTTCCTTCTCTAGAAATGATTGCATCGACGCAATCCTCATGTCATATTCTCCTTGTTCTCATGACATAAAGTATCTGTCTAAATCATCCAATCTCGGTAAAAAGCTTTAAAATCTGTTCAAAGGTTTATTTGCTTATTGTATATTCTTCCTTCTCTAGAAATGATTGCATCGACGCAATCCTCATGTCATATTCTCCTTGTTCTCATGACATAAAGTATCTGTCTAAATCATCCAATCTCGGTAAAAAGCTTTAAAATCTGTTCAAAGGTTTATTTGCTTATTGTATATTCTTCCTTCTCTAGAAATGATTGCATCGACGCAATCCTCATGTCATATTCTCCTTGTTCTCATGACATAAGTATCTGTCTAAATAATCCAATCTCGGTAAAAAGCTTAAAAATCTGTTCAAAGGTTTATTTGCTTATTGTATATTCTTCCTTCTCTAGAAATGATTGCATCGACGCAATCCTCATGTCATATTCTCCTTGTTCTCATGACATAAAGTATCTGTCTAAATCATCCAATCTCGGTAAAAAGCTTTAAAAATCTGTTCAAAGGTTTATTTGCTTATTGTATATTCCTTCCTTCTCTAGAAATTGATTGCACCGAGCT
>CM042179.1:13157716-13190216 GCA_023376005.1 Doryteuthis pealeii
ACGATCGTTGGAAGCGCACAATATCCAGAGGTTAAGGTTGAGAAAAAACAAATACAAAGTGCTCAATACAATGTAGAGCATAAATTTATTATATATATATATATATATATATATTTATTATATTGCAGCACCCTACGACCCTACAAAACAGCAGTTGTACTACTACACAAACCATCCAAGAAAGACGGATAAAAACTGTTGGGTACTGCTTGAGATGTAAGTACAAATTCATAAGTGACAGTTTTTAATTGAATTCTACACATCGGTAACATTATAGTATGTGGTCTACCTTTTGAATGTGGCCTACGAAATCATCTCTCTTAGAGTATGTGGCCTATATATATATATATATATATATATATATATCGTGGTTGCTTAGTCAGATTTTCCCAGTCGGTTAGAAAATTATCAAGAAGAGGCACAAGATCAATGAAATAGGGCTCGCAGAAAAAAACAAAATAATAATTGAAATCTATTTTTATTTCTAAAAACATTTAAATTTGTATTCAATGAATATTTGAACATATCTTGATTGAAAATTCAATTGGAAATATGTTTTTAATAAAAAAAAAGAACATCTTAATGATGAAATAATAGCATTTTGTAAAGCGGCTAATCTTTATCTTTTCTACATTATATATACTAGCAAATATATGCACCATTCGGGTGCAAGTATTTTAGTTAAATTTTATAATAAAATATCATATTAAATTAGAAAGGCTAATGAAACTGAATAAGAATGTAGATAAAAAGATTTTGAACAGAGGGGTATGATTGAAAAATAGAACACTTTGAAACTAACTCTTCCATCATTTTCCGTTACTCCCGTCTTTCATTGGTAAATTTTTCCTAATTAAAATGTTTAGCTAAATAGGAAGTAAAGAATAATATTACAGTTATTTCTTCTTGTTAAGGGATTTCTTTTAAGATTCATTGAAGAGATTTTTGCTCATATTCAATAAGATAAAACCAAACAATTAGAAATCAATAATACTAAGCATATATTTATCAAAATCAATTTTTTAAGATCAATATGCAAATTAGCCTTCCCAGTCACACTAAGT
Source organism: Doryteuthis pealeii (assembly GCA_023376005.1). Lineage (NCBI taxonomy): Eukaryota > Metazoa > Mollusca > Cephalopoda > Myopsida > Loliginidae > Doryteuthis > Doryteuthis pealeii. The sequence continues at coordinate 13,158,781 of CM042179.1, forward strand.
AATATAAAACAATTTTATTAATAATTGAGGTTTAAATAAAAATAAAATCATGGAGAATATGATGTAAATAACGAAAGGAATTGTGACTTGTATAGTAATATAGTTTCGGTTACAGACAGACAAACCCACAATCTCCATTATAATTACTAGCAAATATATGCACCCTCCGGGTGCAAGTATTTAAGTTTTAATGTAATGAAATATCGTATTAAATTAGAGGCAGACAAAAAGATATCTAACAGAGTGGGGGTATAATAGAAAAATAGAAATGAAACTTACTCTTCCATCACTCCCGTCTTTCATTGCTGATTTTACTTATTTAACAATTTAGTTAAATTAGAAAATAAGAATAAATGACAGTTATTTTTCTTGTTAATGGATTTCATTTAAGATTCATTGAAAAGATTTTTGCTTATATTCATTAAAATAAAACCAAACAGTTAAAATCAATAATACTAAGCACATATTTAATAAAATCACATTTTTAATATCAATATGCAAATTAGCCTTCCCATTCACACTGCAAACCGCTTTTTTTTATGTATATATAAATACAATTGCATGTTATTTGTATGTAGATATGGACAAACACTAATAAAAAGGTGAAGAAATTTTATTATAATTGAGGTTTAAATATAAATAAAAGCATGGAGAATGTGATGTAAATAACGAAGGGAATTGTGACTTGAGTAGTAATATAGTTTCGGTTACAGACAGAAAAACACACAATCTCCATTATAATAAGATATATATATATATATATATATTGTCATAAGTTTATATCTATATTTATATATAGTAAGTTTATATATTGTACTAGCAAAAGTACCGGTTTATGACCGGGCGAAAACATTTTTAGGAACACCAGAGTATCACATTAATGTGCATCTAGTGGTGAAGTTCTAATTCTGGAGCACTGGGAAGTGTGGAATACTCCTTCATTGCCATTTTGATCTAGAGTAGTACCTGTTAAGGAACCCATCTATGGGTTGAATAGATTAAAAAATGAGTTTCCATTAGAACGAAAAATTAGTTTATTTTAGGAATAGTCTCTTTTTGATATTTACATATTTAAAATATTAATAGCATCCTAGTGTGATGTAAGGTTTTGCAAGTTTGACTCATTATTACTGAATAGCGATTTTAATACTCGCTAGATGCCCTTTGCTTTCGACCTTGTACCATATCTGTGATGTATAGGTTGGGTAAAGAAAATGATGTCCAATCACTGTGTAATGGTTAGCAAGATAGTCTCGTAAATCCATTACTACTGAATAGTGAATTCAATCTTTGCTTGATGTCACATACTTACGGAATTGAGTAATAATATTGACATTTTTTAACAGAATTCAGAATTCATGTTTTTTTGGTTTTTTTTTTTTACTAGAATAAGTCCCGTTTAGAAACTTATAAAAATCTCCAATATAATTATTCAGACTCTTATTTTTATAGAGAAAAAAAATCGTTTTTTATCTGTTCATTTTTTTCTTTCAGATTTCATAAAATAAAATAGGGAGGTGAGCTCGTAAAAAATATTTCCCCCAATATATTTAAAGAAAAAAACCTATTTCAAACATATTTTCATCAACAGATGAATAATTACTGAAATTTTCGTGAAAATTTAATTATCAGTTGATTTTTCATAGAATCTTTTAAAAAGCTGGGAGTCATAATTCGTTTTTGGCTACTGTAAATTTCGATTGATTTAACGGTGCAAAAAGGTAGACATTGTTTTCGTTTATAATTTTCATTATTTCCGTTAGCTGAATTTTTTTTTAATCATCAGAAGTTGTTTTAATATTTCTTCTTTTGAATGGTTAAAAAATTTTGAAGATAATACTAATCTTTATTCAACCTTCATTGTTAAATATAAATCCAGTTAGCAATTTGAAGATAATAATAGTATATGTTTTTTATATCCCCTTTTTTTAATCGTTAAGAATTCGCGATTTCTTTTGTTTACAACATTGAGAATAATATTTTAAATGTAACTTGTGAATGGTTTAAATGATTTTTTCTAAAAATTTTCGTGCGTAAAACAATTTTAAATTCAGTTTTTAATTGCTTGTTGAGTTAGAAATAAAATGTAACATTGTAATGTTTTTAAAGTCCTAAAACAAAAGTAACAAAGAATCCCACTAAACATTATATTCGCGTTTTAATTTTAATTTTCTTATTCTTCTTTCAGAAATGTTTTGAGTTTCACTGATCAAAATGGATATATTTAATCATATTTCATTCAAAGAAATATGAAATAATAGTATGTAAGTAAGTAAAGTAAAGTCGACGGGGCGGCATAAAGTCGGTATCAGCCAGTCAGCGAGGGAGTCTATCCCCTTTTCAATAGCACTAGACCAAGGAGATTGTTTTTAGCATCTGAGGTGGAGCGCCACACCTACCATCAACTCCTTACTTTACCGCACAGATCCCTGTGCTACTCATACGCTGAGTTGGGGGGACCGGTATCGAACTAGGAACCTTGTGGTTTCTAGCCGAACGCTCTACCAACTGAGCTAACCCGGCCCCCACAATAGTATGTAGGTATCCACTATTTTTTGATATCCCTTTTTATTTTTTAATCACTTGAATGATTTTTTTTCCAAAACTTTTTCGTGCGTAAGACAATTTTAAATTCAGTTTTTGTAATTGCTAATAACTAAAAATTAACTTATTTGTAGGTATAATATTTCGCATATTAATTCAAATCTCATTAATTTATGAATAGTTTCTTAAAAAAGTTTTAAGTTTCGCTGATTAAAAATGTATATATTTTATTCTAAGAAATATGAAAGTATTCGCAAAAAATATTGATAAAAAGGTTTTCATTTTTCTTTTTTACATTTAAAAAGATACACTTGGTTGGAAAAGTTGAGTTTTTTTTTAGTTCTCAAAAAAAAAAAACAGTTCGTATTAAATTACAAACAATCGAATTTAACAATGTTAACTTATTAGTAGAAATAGAGCGGACATTTTGAATGACTGTTGATATAGACAGCAGGCAAACTCCTGTTGATACAATAGCAGCAGGGCTGGTATACGGACAGTTCTGCAAATTGGTTGAATTTTTATTTGATTAATTAATTATATCCATTAATAAGTAAAAATCAATAACCAAATGTGGTGTGTTTCTCAGTTAGAAGAATTTTAATATGTATGCAAGATTTCGATTCTGAGTGACCTCCCATTTTAGAGTTATACGTCGACACGTACATACCAAACTTCCTTATATATATATATATATATATATATATATATATATATATATATATATATATATAAGGAAGTTTGGTATGTATATATATGGAGAAAGGTAGACAAACACGCGATGTTATGGAAACTGGATGTTTATTGTCGACGATGCAACGTTTCGGTCTCTTAATTAGACCATCTTCAGGACTTGGATATAGTACTCGCTTCGAATATGGACATTCTCAAAATGCTGAAACATAAGGTCGTCAGTAGGAAGAGGGGTGGTTAGGTGGTTAGTGGATTTTCTTCTCATTAGATGGGGAGTGTCAGAATGGTGGATGGTGGTACCACAGGTGATGGTCAGAAAGTTGGATTGTGGGGATTGGTTAACTAAATATGTGTATGTGTGTGTGTGTCTGTTTAATTGGGTTTTTGTTTATATGTGTTGGGGAACTGGATTTGTCGTTAAGTTATATGTGTGTGGTTGATATGTTAGATTTATTTATTATTTTTTTATATAAAGGGTTATAGGGTAATATTTGTTAAAATTGTAAGTGAGCATATGTATAATGTTATATTATTATTATTATTATTATTATTATTATTATTATTATTATTAATAGTGGCGGTATTATTATTGTTGTTGTTGTTGTTGTTGTTGTTGTTGTTATGTATCATAGGTATTATAATATTTATCTGGTTGTCTTTACTCTTAATATCATCTGTGTCCATTTATGGGTAATCTGTTAGTATCTGTCTGTCTGTCTGTCTGTCTATCTTTTTTATTTTTATTTTTATTTAATTTATTTCATTTTATTTATTTATAAATCTTTAATCTGACAATATCTATCTATCTTAAATCTGTTGATATCTATCTATACATGGATCTGTTAAAAAAATAAATAATAAATAAATAAATAAATACATAAATAAAATAAAATTAAATTTAAAAAAAATCTACATATAATGATATATAGATAGATTAAAGACATATAGACAGATAGATAGATAACATATTACAGACAGATATACAGATGAACACACAGTTATGAACGCATTCTAGATAGATAGACAGGCAGATAGATATTTACAGATCAAAGGTAGTCAAACAGATATCAACAGAGTAAAAATTAGATAGTCGGATATACAGACAGACAGCCATTAACAGATCCATGTATAGAAAGATATCAACAGATTTAAGATAGATAGATATTGTCAGATTAAAGATTCATAAATAAATAAAATAAAATAAATTAAATAAAAATAAAAATAAAAAAGATAGACAGACAGACAGATACTTACAGATTACCCATAAACAGACACATATGATATCAACTGAATAAAGACAACCAGATAAATATTATAATATATATGATACATAACAACAACAACAACAACAACAATAATAATACCGCCACTAATAATAATAATAATAATAATAATAATAATATAGCATTATACATATGCTCACTTACAATTTTAACAAATATTACCCTATAACCCTTTATATAAAAAAAATAATAAATAAATCTAACATATCAACCACACACATATAACTTAACGACAAATCCAGTTCCCCAACACATATAAACAAACCCAATTAAACAGACACACACACACATACACATATTTAGTTAACAATCCCCACAATCCAACTTTCTGACCATCACCTGTGGTACACCATCCACCATTCTGACACTCCCCATCTAATGAGAAGAAAATCCACTAACCACCTCCAACCACCCCTCTTCCTACTGACGACCTTATGTTTCAGCATTTTGAGAATGTCCATATTCGAAGCGAGTACTATATCCAAGTCCTATATATACCGTTTGCATCGTCGACAATAAACACCCAGTTTCCATAACATCGCGTGTTTGTCTACCTTTCTCCACATACTGTCGGATTAACCTACTCACATTTCTCATATATATATATATATATATATATATATATATATATATATATATATATATATAAAGACAGGTTAGTTACAGGAGGTCAAGAGAGAGGGAGAAAAGGAAAAATGGAAATAAAGCAATCTTTTCGAGAAAGCTAAAACTATCATATGAGAGAGAGAGAGAGAGAGAGAGAAGAGAGAGAGAGAGAGAGAGAGAGAGAGAGAGAGAGAGAGAGAGACAGTGGGAGTGGAAAGGGCAGGTTAGAGAAAGATAAAACCATCACATGAGAGAGAGAGAGAGAGAGAGAGAGAGAGAGAGAGAGAGAGAGAGAGAGAGAGAGAGAGGGGGAGAGAGGGAGAGAGAGAGAGAAAGAAAGAAAGAAAAGAAAATGACAGGAAGGGATAGTGGGTAGTGGAAAGGGTAGTTTAGAGAAAGCTAAAACCATCACATGTGTGTGAGAGAGAGAGAGAGAGAGAGAGAGAGAGAGAGAGAGAGGAGAGAGAGAGAGAGAGAGAGAGAGAGAGAGGTGAAGAGAGAATGAGAGAGAGAGAGTGGGAAGTGGAAAGGGTAGGTTTGTCAACAGGAGGTCAAAAGTGTGGAAAGAAGCTGAAATACAACAATCGCCTAGAGAAAGCTGAAAATCGCCTTTGAATTGTTTTTTTAACCTTTAGTCTTAATTACTCCACAAGGAGTGTATTTGTACTCATCCCGTAAATTCACACATGTAATTACCCAGCGCCTCCCTCACGAGCAGGATGCGACTCAAGGTCAATTTTTAAGTAGATTTAAACATAGGTATCATCAAAGATGACGTCATAGGCGTATTTTACAAAACCAAATTACTACCCCTGATTGAGAAAAAATACAAAAACTCTGGGAATTATCCGATTTTAATGAAATTTTCAGTATTGATTTATAAATGAATGGATTTTATAATGCATCATTTATTTTATTTCAAAATTTTTTTTTTTTTCAGGTCATCTAAATTTGACCCCCGTCCTTATTTTGGAAGCGCAAAATATCGGTGGGGGTTATATAAAGTTGAAACTAATTACAGTATAAATAAAAAGATAAAAGACCAAAGCTATGAATAAAAAAAGATTAAAGGAGCGATTTTGGTAGAAAGTAAGTGCTGAAAATTTGAAAATTAAATATATAAATTTTTAGGGGGGGGGACACTTTTTTTTTTTTACTCTGTTGTATATGAAATTAATATTCTTTTAGATTATCAGTGAAAAAATTATATGGACTGGCAGAAAAAATCGGATACTACGAGTTTTAAAAGCGAACTAAGAATAATTAAATCTATTATTTAAGGTTAAACTTTGTCTAAATCGATAAGTAGTAGCATAATAACCAACATTAAAGAAAGAAAAATATAATTACATATTCAGTTTATCTTAAAAAGATTTAAAACTATTCGTTTTGGTCAATTTCGACGCGATCTGCCATTCAGCCTCTTTTTCGATGGTTTTAAGTGCGTGTTTACAATTTTACTGTAACATTCGCGATTGCAAAAGAATTTACCAAAAATCAGGTAATTATCCGATTTTAATGAAATTTTCAGTATTGATTTAACAATTAATGAATTTTATAATGCATTAGTTATTTTATTTCAAACTTTAATTTATTATTTTTGCTATGAAAAATTAATTTATAAAATTCATTTAAAATATGAAAAGCATGATGTTAATTCTAAAATCTTATATTTTTAGATTCTAAAAATAAATATCTACTTAATGCAAAACTTATTTTAGGCGCCAAAAGTAATAAGTTTTGAAGAAAAACTCGATTGGAAATGTACTCCCTCCCCCTTTTAAGCAGAAAAAAACATCGATGTATAATTTTTTCTTTTATAAAATAATAGCCAATTAAATAATTATCGAAATGAGTAAAAAAGAAATCACCAAAAAATTAATTATTTATTATTTTTTTACATTTTATTTTTCGATTTTTGGTACTTATTTTCTCATAGAAAAGCCACCGTAAAAATTTTTTTTTGTTTCTATTCATAAGTTCGGTCGTTTATCCCATTATTTATACTGTAATTATTATCGAAAATAATCAACTTGCAAAACATTTTACGCCCCCAACATAAGGGGGGTCAAAATTAAGTGACCTGAAAAAAATGAGAAAGTTTTGAAATAAAATAAATAATGCATTATAAAGATCATTCATTGATACATAAACACTGAAAATTTCATTAAAATCCGATAATTTCCTGATTTTTGGTAAATTATTTTCTGTAGTCATTTTGTCAAAAACGCATTTTTGGCTCCGTTTGCCAGTCCCTAAAAAATTATGTATCGATATTTATTCTGTTTAAAATGATAGGGCCTAACTTTTCAATTGAATTTTCTCTAAAAATTATTAGATGACCATACTAAATTAAGCTTGTTATTAAATTGTTATTTGTTTTTAGAATCTAAAAATATGAAATTCAAAACTTAAAATAAAGCAATTCATATTTTTAATGAATTTCATCTATTAATTAAGTATATAAAAATTAGGTATTATGAAAATATGATTAAAATAAATTTAATCTTTTTGTATGCAAATTTATCAAATTAAAAACCGCTATTGTGTTGTATATATAAATACAATAGCATGTTATTAATATGTAGATATGGTCAACAGTATTATTAATGTAAAATAATTTTATCAATAATTGGGGTTTAGATAGAAAAAAAAAAGATTTAGAATATGGCGTTCTTAGCGGCATTGTCCTTTGTCCTTTGCACTTTTTACTTTTAATTTTTTCTTTGCTTTGTTTTATTTCAATTCTAACCTTTTTACTGAAAACTCACATATAGTTATAAACTATGAATAATTGTCTGCATAGGGAGGATAACTCATTGTAGAAATGTGCAATGTCCGTTTCTTTGCTGATATCAGTGGGGCTATAGCACGAGCCTACTGTCATGCAGGAATTCCATTAAACACAGCGCATATAATTCTTGGTTGGACCTTTTCTTTTGTGGTCTTATAGCGCGGGGTCTGATGAGCATTCCTACATCGCACATTTCTACAATGAGTTATCCTCCCTATGCAGACAGATTCCCAAACACAATGTCCTGATCATTGGGGGTTGACATGAATATACAGATAAGCAAAAACGAGAACAATAGATACTGCCTACATAACATCCCCAAAAGAAACTCCTAGCCGAGTTTTCTCTAGAGAACAGGCTTGTATACTTAAATACCAAATACCAAAAAAGAAAAGTCAAACTATGGACCCACACATACCCAAACAATACAAAAGCCCAATTAGACTATATTCTGTTTTGAAGGAGTATCCCTTGATCACAGAATAGTCACAGCAAAATTACAACTAAGCCTACGTAGAAACAAAAAGCAAACCAGTAAATCTGTGCGATACGACTGGTTGACACTTGCCAACAGCGATATATGCAATCGCTACGCTGTGTTAGTAAGAAATGAATTCGATATCCTCCAGGAGACATCTGAAAGCTTCACTCCAAACGAAGAATACAAAAATTTTGTCAGTGCCCACTTAGAAGCAGCATCTGAGTGCGTACCGACCAAACTAAGAGCCAAACACTCTGTTCCCTGCGAGAACGAAGCAGTTAGAGAAAAGAGAAACAATATAAAAAAGCAGCCCAACGTAACAAAACAAACCCAACTAACACCAATTTACTCAATCCTTAAGAAAGCCCTGATAGAACTAACCAAAACATACAAAAAAGAACCAATAGAATACATACAAGTACAAATAAATAATATCAGACAATTGTAGAAGATAGACAGTCGCGATTAGCATTGGCAAACCGTAAATGAAATTAGTGGTAGGAAAAATACCTCTAGATCAAAGCTAAAGGCAACCAGCCAAAAAGATATACTTCAGAAATGGAAAGACCACTTCCAGAAACTTCCGGGGAACTCATGGAAATTAATACCCAAAGATCGTAGATAGACAACTAGACATCAAACTGGAGTATTTCACAACAGAAGAACTCAACGAAGTCTTAAAGAAACTAAAAGGTAGAAAAGCTGCAGGTCTTGACGAAATACCCTCTGAGGTATGGAAGATGGGAAAGTTCAATGACATACCGCTTTGACTATGCAATGCAGTATATTGACAAAATAGAATAGATAAATGGACGAAATGCTGCATCCTCCCCTTCCCCAAAAAGGGAGACCTCGGAATCGCTAAAAACTACAGAGGCATAACTCTTACTGCTATTGCAGCTAAGATATATAATGTCCTTCTTCTTAATTGCATCCACCCGAAATAGAGAAAATCCTTAGGAGAAACCAAAACGGATTCCACAGAAATCGATCCACAACCTCCCAGATCCTGACTATTCGACGGATCATAGAAGGCAGTCACAGATGTTGACTACACTGATGACCTTGCACTTCTTGCAGATACACCAGCACAGGCCGAGTCACTACTGCCTAGCCAGGAGAAGGCAGCAAAGAATATCGGCCTCTATGTGATAAAACTGAGTTCATGTGTTTAAAAAAAAAGGAGACATCTCCACACTCAACGGTAAGCATCTAAAACCAGTAGAACAATTCACATACCTAGGTAGTAATATCTCATCCACAGAAAGCGATGTTAATACACGAATAGGAAAGGCATGGTTGGCCACAAACAGATTATCAGTCATATGGAAATCCGATTTCACTGACAAGTTAAAGCGACAATTCTCCCAAGTTGTGGTTATATCAGTACTGCTGTATGGCTGCACCACTTGGATCCTAACGACGTGCCTTGAGAATAAGCTAGATGGGAGCTGCACAAGGATGCTGTGTGTGGTCTTGAACAAGTCGTAGAAACAGCACCCCATAAGGAAGCAGCTGTATGACCACCTACTCCCCATCTCACAAACCATCCGAGTGAGACGGAAAAGGCATGCTGGATACTGTTGGAGAAGCAAGGACGAGCTAATAAGCGACGTTCTCCTGTGGAAGCCAACACATGGACATGCTAATGTGGGCCGCCCACCAAGGACCTGCATTGACCAACTATGCGACGATGCTGGATGCTGCACAGGAGAACTCCCTGGGACAATGAATGATAGGGAAGGTTGGCGAGAGATTGTCATGGATATCCGTGCTAATTGTTCGACGTGATGATGACGATGAAATAAAAATAAAATCATGGAGGATATGATGTTAATAACTACAGGAATTGTGACTTGAGTTGTAATATAGTTTCGGTTACAGACTGAAAAACACACAATCCCATTATAATAAGAGATGATAATAGTTGCTACCTCAGTCCCATAATAGTTGGTACATTAACTTTTGTATTTCATACATGATTTGTTACAATAATTAAAAAAAACTAATAATAATCCCTTTTTCCTTTATGAATAATTCAGAAACAAGGGGAAGTAATAATCAATGTGGATTTAAAAATAAATGAAATTTAAAATGTTTTCAGATTTTTTGAAAAATTAATTAAAAAATTTGTTCTTTTAAGAATTATGAATAATTAAAAAATATTTTTTTTATTTTTAGTAATAGATTTTTAAATTAATTTTTAAAATTTTTATTAAAAAAATTTTTTGAATTAATTTTTCCTATTAAGAATTATGAATAATTAAAAAATATTTTTTTAATTTTAGAAATAGATTTTTAAATTAATTTTTAAAATCTTTATTTAAAAAAAAAAATTAATTAATTTTTCCTATTAAGAATTATGAATAATTACAAATTTTTTTTTCATTTTTAAAAGTAGATTTTAGAATTAATTTTAAAATTTTTCATTTAAAAGTCACTCCAAGATGGGATGAAAATGTAGGGATATATGCAACATGAAAGGGTTAACAAGTTTGTATCTTATAAAAGGATTGTATGATAGGAGGCAAGTGGCCGCACAGATCCTTTTTAATAAACGTCCCCTTAGATAATTGAAGAATTTTAGGTAAGACACAGAACAGGGAGTCACTTATGAGTTAGTTCTTACTTCTCTAATAATGTCAATTCTCACTTGGAGGGTTTGTATGATAGGAGGCAAGTGGCCGCACTGCTCCTTTCTGATAATTAAATCTATTATCCCCTTAGATAATTAAATAATTTTTTGGTAAGAGAGTCAACGGAGAGTCACTTATGAGTTTATACTTACTGCACTTGGAATGTCTATTTTGCCTTGGAGGGTTTATGTGATAGGAGGCCAGTGGCCGCACAGCTCCTTTCTAGTAAAGGTCCCCTTAGAGAATTAAAGAATTTTAGGTAAGACACAGAACAGGGAGTCACTTATGAGTTAGTTCTTATTTCTCCAGCAATATCCTGTTCACCTTACTTTGATGGTTTGTGTGATAGGAGGCAAGTGGCCGTATAGCTGATTTCATATAATTAAGTGTAAATTAAGATTATAATACTTTTACATAAGTGTTATTGCTAAATAGTTCAATATGTAAACATTGTAATTGAATTATCATACTGTGGTATATCCAGAGCTCCTGCTAGTGCTTAATAAATTTGACAAAATACAAAGACTTAAAAGTTTGTCAATTAAGTCAAGAGAAAGATAATTAGTGTATATATGCGTGGAAAAGGGTTGGACATGCCATGTTATTCCTATTGAGGTTGGGTGTCGTGGATTTCTAGGACACTCAATCATTTCGTTTCTTTCAAAAATAAGAATCACTGGCCGCTGTTTGAAAATTGCCTCACATCGTCTTCAGACCACGGTGTAAAATGCATCTGGATCTGGTCGAGGTTTAAAAGCCTTCAGCACAAATGATACGCGCGCGGTATCATCATTCCCGTGTTATTACGTAATATCTGCAATCGCGTAAACAAGTCAACGGCCGAAAAAAAAAAACTGATAACAAAACATCTCCGTTGAACGGATCAGATAATCTCTTCTCTGCATTATTTCATTTTTCTTTAATACCCTGTCCGGTGGCGAAAGCTGCGTGGTAGCGCTAGGAAGTTGGTAGCTGATGAAGGCAGGGTATCGCACGTGCTATCACACGTTGTATGACGAAAATTGCATATGCAAGTCAGATCATTTCAACATAATTAATGTTAGGGTTAACACACCGACTCCCACTAGATCTCCAAAGTTAAATTTGACATATTTAAGTAATCATTAAAATTATTATTATAGGAATTTCTACTGATTTCTTTCTATAAATTCATTTTAATATTTCCTATTTCAATATAACTGTAATTTAATAGGCATACTAATCTAATGTAAAATTGGATTTCATTTCTATAATAAAACATTTACCAATTCTTGTAAATTTTTTTTGTATTTATTCCTATTGGTCTCATCACTTCGAATAAAATATTGGAGATATTCTAAGTAATCATTACATTTATAGGAAGTATTTATTTTAGTATTATCTGCGTTATTCCCCATCTTCATTGTTATTTGTACAACGTTTCGGCCGATATACCCTCCGGCCTTCTTCAGGTATTTCTTGTCGGACTCGGGAACCTTCTCGGACTCGGGAACCTTCTTTTCGAACTCTGGAACTTTCTTGTCATATTCGGGAGCCATCACGGAACTTTGAACCTAACCCTTTATTTATTCCACGGGGGTATCCTGTTCTCATTCCGCTAACCATAGCTGGGGTAGGAGTTGTGTTAATTAATTATTTTTCGTTGTACAAATAACAATGAAGATGGGGACAATAGTCCGAATAACGCAGATAATACTAATCTTCAAGCCCCATCTCAAACATTCAGAGAAATAGTATTTATTTTATTCAATCTATTTTTTTGATTTGTTATCAACTAGATCATCTTCAAGATAAAATGTTAATTGTGAAAAAAAAAAAAGAAGTTTTTACAAATTTTAAAATACCTTTTTCAAAGTAGTTGATAAACCACAAAAGAAGGGATGGAAAATGTACTAATGAAATGGCATATCCATTTGTGGAGTGAAAATTATCTTCTGGTTAAATTATCTTCCATTGCTTTTAGTATATATATACGTATACCTCTGTGGTTAAGGCACGCACACGCTCACAGAAATACAAACACATGAAATCGGAATAGTACATTTAGCGGAGGTGACGGCACCTATAAGAAATAAGAATTCGGTGGATAATCAAAAGCAGATAATCAGGATTTACATTTTTGCATTTAATCTTGGACGATTTGGACTGTCTCACTTTCAACCAGAGTATGAGCTGAAGTACGGTGCATTCAGCGAGGAGTGAAACCTCTATTCAGTAATAATGGATCTGTAAGACTAGCTTGATATACATTACACCACGATGGGACGCCCTATGGATCGTCATAATATATATGCGTAATAATTCCAACTGTAAATATTTTTAACATGTATAGGCTCCCATACTTCTAAAGATGGTAACTCCGCTGTATTGCGCAACGAAAGTGCTCTCCTGAAAGGAGGATGAGAGAATATAAAACAGCGTGGTCATATTGACCAAAATATTTCATTCTGAAGCGAGTGGAAGGATTAGCTAGTGCAGTCAGAGTGTTTCGCCTCCCCTTCGTGGATTAATCATAACCAAAGGAAAAAATGACCGTCATTGCAAAACGTGATAGTCGTGAATGACTATTCCAAGCATATAATATCTCTCAAATGATTAGGATAATTAAAATGATGTTTAAGGCTGAGTCCTAAAAGATTGCCTAATTAAGTCTTTATTGTTTATTACCCGTGATTCTTTTAGATCTGTCCCGTTAATATATTATTTGGTGCATCAAAAAAGGGCTAATTAGGGCAGATTATGACGATTTTAGAATGGCATGGGTACTTTAGACGTGTACGTAGCAGCATTTTTTGAAAATTTATTAGATGTTTCTGTCGCCTATGGGAGCAACTGTATGCTTGAGCATTGAAGGCATATAGCTTCTGACAGCATTTAAGGACTTACACTATGGCAGCGCTTTCCTAATAGGCCACTAACACCATTTTACATCTGAACAAAAATTTTTGTGTATCTAAGATGTTTTGTTGACAACACAAGCGTATTAACGCCAAGCCAAAGTAGCCACTAATTAAGTTTTGGCAGAATTGAAAATAGGCTTTAGCTGTCTAAATATTTCATGGAATACCCAGTAAAAATAGATGACCACATACATAAGCTTATAACATACCGTTTACATGGACTAGGTCAAACATTTTGTATATCATTGTATTGTTTGTTTTTAAACAAAATGTAGTTGCATATTAAAACAATACCAGCAATAAAATAAGGATGTTTATAGAAACTATTTATACCATAGTATCTTAGTATTAGTATCATGTATTAGTATCATAGTATCTTTGCAGATACTATAACCAGCAATAAAATAAGGATGCATGAAGTTTAGGGTAGGTAAAAGTACTGAACGTAAGTTGGGTTAGTGAGCACCATAGAGAAGATTAGCCTAGGGGAGGCCTCAAATTTTACCAACGATGTATAAGACGCAGGGCAATTCTTTGAGCCAAAATTTTGGGAAAAAAGTGCGTCCTATATGCCATCAAATACGGTAAGTAATTTACTGCAATTTACCGATTACGTACGCTAACATTAAAAAAAAAATAGTCGAGGTCGGATAGTTGCATCTAAGTAATGGATATTTCGACTTAAGTTGTGTCCTCTGGAACCACGTAACGACGTAGGCTGAAGTATTACTGTATTTGCATACCATATTTTTCCGTTTGCTTAGAATACCCATACTGCACCTTCAGCAAAATTTGTAAGACCCCCCCCCTCAAAGTGTTTTCGGTGTGATAGTAAACTACATCCAGTTGTGAAGCCCGGTAGTGTGCTGTATCATTATCATTACTCCAGGTACACTGTCCGGGAGTGTTAGTACCTGTAGGGTCCTATAGACAGGCCAAATGTTTCAAAACTAGTTTATTTATTTAACGGTATATCGACTCTTTATGAATTATTTCATGCCGAAATTTGATTTCTTTGTAAATTCTTATATGTGTATTTAAGTTTGGACGATACTGTATATAGTTGATATAAATTCTGGACGAATTATTGAAGTTTTATAAAGTAAAAGGATTATGACATTATCAATTTAGAAAATATGCGGAAAGGGTGAAATGATGATGAAGAAGGGGAATGATCATGATGAAGGGGAATGATCATGATGATGATGAAGAAGAAAAGGAATGATGAAGAAGAATAAAAATGATGAAGGGGAACGAAGAAGAAGAAGAAGAATGAAGGGAAATGAAGAAGGGGAATAACGAAGAAGAATGAAAATGATGAAGGGTAATGAAGAAGAAGAATGATGATGATGGGAAATGAAGAAGAATGGGAATGAAGAAGAATAAATGATGAAGGGGAATGAAGAAGAAGGGAAATGAAGAAGAAGAAGGATGAAGGGAAGAATGATGAAGAGAAATGAAAAAGGGGAATAAAGAAGAAGAATGAAAATGATGAAGGGAAATGAAGAAGAATGGGAATGAAGAAGAATAAAATGATGAAGAGGAATAAAGAAGAAGGGAAATGATGAAGGGGAAAGAAGAAGAATGGGAATGAAGGGGAATGAAGAGAAAGGGAATGATGAAGGGGACTGAAGAAGAGGAATGAAGAAAAATGAAAATGATGAAGGGGAATGATGATGAAGAAGAAGAAGAGGAATGATGATTATGATGAAGAAGAGAAATGATGAAGAAGAATGAAAATGATGAAGGGGAATGAAGAAGAAGGGGAATGAAGAAGAAGGAGAAAGAAGATGAAGAAAAAGCAGAATGAAAATGAGGAAGTGGAATGAAGAAGAATGATGAAGAAGAATGAAGGGGAATGAAGAGGGGGTGAAGAAGAAGAAGGGGAATGAAGAAGAAGGAGAAGAAGAAGAAGAAGAAGAAGAAGAAGAATGAAGATGAAGAATGATGAACGCAAATGAAGAAGAATGAAAATGATAAAGGGGAACAAAGAAGAAGTGGAATGAAGAAGAATGATGAAAGGGAATGAAGAATGAAAATTATGACGTGGGAATGAAGAAGAAGGGGAATGAAAAAGAAGTAGAATGATGAAGAGGAATGAGGAGGAAGAAGAAGAAGAAGAAGAAGAAGAAGAAGAAGAAGAAGAAGAAGAAGAAGAAGAAAGAAGAAGAAAAAGAAGAAGATAACTTTGATTAAGATTTTGTAGATAAAGTTCCGGGAGAAAAAAACTGTTATCGACACTTGGTCAAGAGTGTGTAGTGTTACGTCAAATGGAAATTAATTGCTTATCCCACAAACCCACTTGAAATTTTGATGACTTGTCCGTATTCCATACTATTTCAGGTAGGGTAGGGTTAAATACGTCCCTAAGAATAATTCTATCAACTTCCGCAATCAATTTTATCTGACCTCAGCCACCGGCAGCTGAAAGGAGACATGTATAAAACAGGGATGAAAATGAAAGGGAAGGCAAAGGTTAAACAACACTAACTATAATCACCATGATGATAATGCTGCTGCTGCTGATGATGATGATAAAGTAAAACCTTGCTTATGTTGAGAATGATGATGATGATTACAACGACGTTGACGACGATGATGATGATGATGAAGACGACATTGATGAATGGACGGCGAGCTGTCCAATAAGATTATAATTGTATTGTTGCTGATGATGATGATGGCGTTTAACGTTATTGTTGTGGTAGTTGTTATTTGTTTTGACTGGTGGCGGTGGCCCTGGTGGGAAAGCTTGAATGGAAGGGAGAGGACATAGAAAGCTTTGATGGGTAAGGATCGGGGAGTAGAGAGAGAGAGAGGAGAGAGAGAGAGAGAGAGAGAGAGGGAGAAGGGAGAACTGACCGCGCAGACCCTCCCCTTTCACACAGGTACGTGGGTGTGAATAACTTAGAGTCGAGTGCCGAGTTCGAACTACAAGTTGGTGTGGCAGAAGGCACCAGCAGTAACTCTCCAACGGGAGCACGTCACCTCTGTCGTCACAACAGTTAAATCGTCGTTAAGCGAAACACTACAGACGCTCACCTCTTGACAATTAGGCTCAAAAGAGGAACATAAATGCAGAGAAAAGACCGCGGAACAATAGAAGCAAAAAAACAAAACAAAAAAAGAAAAAGAAAGAAAAGAAAAAGAAAAAGAAAAAAAATCAATCATTACGATATAAAAAGAAAAGAAAAGGATATTAGTACGGGAGAAAAAAATACTTAACAGAAAACAGCAATAACGATAGTAAAACTAAAACAAAACATTTTGATTATACAGAAAATAAAAAATTAATAGTATGAAATCTAAAACCGAGTAAATCATACAAAAAGTATGAAAATGCATAGTTTAAAAGTGTATTATATTACAAACTCGTTCAGGTAGCAATAATAAAAAAAATGCCAATAAGCTAGAGAGAGAGAGAGAGAGAGAGAGAGAGAGAGAGAGAGAGAGAGAGAGAGAGAGAGAGAGAGATAGTGTCATAGAAAAGAGGGAAAGAAAGAGAGAGAGAGAGAAAAATGGCATAATGTCGTAGAAGAGAGAAGGGGCATTTTAACTCATACATGGGAAAGATTGATCATGTCATAGAAGACAGAGAGAGGATAATTAAAAGAGAGGGAGAAGATTGAGGCATTATAAGTCATCGGAAGAGAAATAGAGAATGACGTTATAGGCCAAAGAAGAGAGAGAGAGAGAGAGAGAGAGAGAGAGAGAGAGAGAGAGAGAGAGAGAGAGGAGAGAGAGAGAGAGAGAGAGAGTTTAGTTATCAAAGAAAAAGTCGTTATTATTTTAGCAAAAGCCGAAAAAATTAAGAATACAACATTATAATTAATAGAAAACATGTTTTCAAAATAAGGCAAATTGTGATTTTAATTATAAAACACCCCCATCTATATTATATATATATAATATATATATAATATATATATATATATATATATATAATTATATAGTTAGTCCATATTTATTTATGATGGCACAAGGTCCTGATACGATGGTTGTCATGCTATCCAAATTAATGTTTAAGCGGAGGGCAATCGTCGAGCAGCGAAATATTTTTTCACACACCACACACACAGCCACACACACATCACGCACACACCACAAACATACACACACACACACACCAAAGATATATATAGTATAATATATATATATATATATATATTATATATATATATATATATATAGCCAAACTTATTGGTAATCCTCGTGTGAGAAAACCAGCAAATAGTTTGATTTGTAAAAATATACTAACCGAAAGCATCGAACCGGGGAGAAACAAACTGCTCCGGTGGCGAGCAGAAATGATACTGTACAGGCGTTATCTTCTGCGGTTGAAGGGGTAGTCCGGATTCGGCTGCGCTAATTTAGGAATAGGACCCGTAGCCTAGGGGTGCTGTGCTACATGATCCGGAATGCTAACTGGGCTACTTGAAAGATGGGAATCAGGGTGGGTGCGATGCGAGCGATGATGGGAGTTGCGGGGGAGTGTAATGTGTACTTGAGTGTGGTAGCATTAGACACGGTCGGATCCGGGGGCATAGAGTCGGCGGAAGTTACCTGGGGTGATAGGGATGACGGACGTCTAGTCGATGCTACCAGATGCATGGCAGCGCGATGATAGTATGTAGGTGCATGGGGATAACCGGTGTGCCTGCGGTGCCGGGCGACATGGGCTCTTAGCTCACGTACTTACGTAGCCTTAGAGAGGAGTGTGAGTCGGCCCTGGGTTGTGTCGACAGACGCTAGGTAAGAGCGCTGTGGGTGGATAGGTGAGCGTGGGATTCATCTACGGGAGGCGGAGGACGCGGCGTTCTGTGCGTGTGTGTGTGTTGAGTTGATGTTTACGGAGGACATAGAAGATTGTCGGTAGAGTATCACTGAGATTCTTTTTGGGGAGAAGAAAAAGAACAAGACCAAGATAATCGTTACCAACACAAAGTGATTAATGCAATATTTGGGTCAATATTTCCACTAGACGTAGATGGAGAGAAGAAACATTTGATATGGGTATACCATGATGAGTCGTACGTTTCGAGTATGAGTATATGAGTATAAAGATATATAGTAATTGCATTATAGAAACCGCCAGGAGACTAAGAGGCTAATATAGGTATATAAAGGTGCTCATACTAGAGTAGGGGCTCAAATAATGGAAAGATGAGGAACTGAGTCAGTCCTGACGTATCATGTCGGGATAGGAGATGCAGCTCAGTATATATGAGGAGACTCGTTGTCGGCTATTAGGCATAAGGAGTGTACGCGAATTTATACGGGCAGTGGCACTCTGAGAGAGAGGCGAATGAGAGAGCTCGAGAAGAGCGCTTCTTTGGTAGATTCGGTCTGGGACTGCAGTTAGCATTGTATCTGTTTATATTAGGAATGACAGCATGTCGGAGCGTACTAGTCGGAGATGATAGGTTAGAGATCACGCGTATAGATGTCGCAGGTATGGTGATGAGGTTGTGATGTATATATAGTAGTTACCATTATAGTAAGTGCGATGTTGCTGAATGAATATTAAGATGATTTACGGATCAGCGGGCTAGGTGAAGCGTCGATGATTGAGGTACGCATTAGTTTATGGAATATTAGGTGATGTAAGGAACGACAGGGTACTAGATTAGAAAGAATAGTGACGCGGATTATGCGATACCTGACGGCGATTATAGATGAGAAGCGTCGGCTGGCGCAGTTCGAGATATCGTATAGCTGGATCGTATTGGAAAAGATATGAGGTAATTGTCTCATAAGTACCGTGGAGGTTAAACCAGTCAGACGTCCTTGAATACATTGTCCACACTCGAGAGTGAGAGATAGAGATGGTACATTCCGTGATTCGGATACTCCTGAGATGAGTGGAGGAGAGGTTTTGCGATCCCACGCGTATTTGTCTAGGCATGCTGTCTTAGGTATTGTGACTCTCACGCAGTCTTATGAGTTAATAGATTTCTTGTCTACAATTGGGAAGATTATTAGCGGCTAGGGATAGCTGAGGAGGTACGTGCAAGTAGTGTGAAGGTAATATTGGTTGTGTAAGATTATTAGTGGGGAAGAGCATACGACTGATGATATCGTTTTATCATCATCACATATGCGAGAGGATAAACAAGCTCTATCGGTGCTACGATGTGGCGAGCGCAGCTTTATGTAGTAGATGTTAGTCTGTAACGAGTCTTATACAGTGAGTTAAGGGCGCGGTTAAATAATGTGATTAATTGACGCAGCCGTATGAAGTGATACAGCGTGAATGGGGAGGTGATCGTAAGGTAGTTGAGAGTAGCTCAAGCCTGATATATTTCCTTATGGAGGCGGTATTCGTAATAAACGCTGAATAGTATTATATATTCCAGAGTAAATACGCGGTGATCTGGGTAGACGGCTAATAGGTTCTGTGTGTTGTGTGTGTGGTGTGTGTGGTGTGGTATGGGTCATGTGGTTGGTGTCTCGGATGATGCTGTGTATGTATGGATCTGTGTGGTATCATCAATGATGCGGTTTGTGTTGGGGATGATGTTGAGTGCAGTGGGATGGTTATGTGTAGCCGAGTGTGTGATGTAGATGTGTACGACTGCGATAGAGTGCTAGTTGACAGTGAGTGCGTTTTGTTGTGTGGGGGTATAGGACGTGATCTATGAGTGTGTGTGTGTGTGGTGTTAGTGATTGTGAGTGAAGCGTAGGTGTATTGGATTGATGTGTGTGTGTGTATGATGGTCTAGAGTGTGTTGTAATTGAGCTGTGTAGGAACGTCTATGACTGTATTAGTGTGTGCTGTGTGGAGATTATCAGTGGCATGGATTACGAGATTTAACGACAGAAGTTGTAATTCTCTTCGAGAAGGAAGTAACTTCAATACATTGTCAGCAGGGAATAAGAGAACGGTGAGCGAGTTATAGTGTACACGAAGAAATGATACAATAAATAGATAATCTCTATTTTTAGTGTTTCCGACATCGGAAAGAAATCGACGATTGACAGCCACTTCAACAATAAGACCTTAAAGCACAAAAATAAAAGAATAGCAAAGAGAAGCTGTCATGGTGAAAGAAGTATGGTAGGAGTTTCTATTCTTAATATTAAGGACAACAGGCATCATTTAATGATCTTATGACGGGTTTCAATTAAGCTGTAAGGGGTATTGCTATAACGATGAAATAAAGAGCCATACTATAGATTTCTTGTAAGTGTGGTTTCATGGCAGAGTAATCTGTAAGGATATGAAGCATGGCTGGTGTCGCTCGTAAGATCGGCGTGAGGATGAGTTGGAACATTGTCTGTGTAGTCCATGATATGCGGTTGTCTTTTATTTTCTGTAACGTTTAGCACTATCCTGCGCCCAGCCGTTTTTTTGTTACTATCGCATATTGAAGCGTGATGTGTGTTTACTTTTAGAACGCTTGAGGCGTACTTTACCACTTACGCTCTTTGACGTAGGTGTCACACTAGAGATGATCCTGGTTTGTTATTATACTCGCATGGAGCTGAGAGGAGGAGTATGGAAGCTGGGAGAGTGAGAACGAAAAAGATTGGCTTTCAGAAGAACTGGAGATTGAGGAGTATATTAATGTCAATTTTTTGATATTGTGTGTTCTTGTCTTAGATATTATTTTCACGGCACGCTATACGCACTCTCCATTTTTGAGAAAAAAAGAAGAAAAGAAAAGGATCATTGAGAAGCGCGGAGGTGGTAGTGGTTGCGCACAGAGATTGTGTTGTAATGATAGGGTATTCTTGATGATCGTCATGAGTATGTGTATCGTTTTTGGGAAGGGGTACGAGAGCTTACTGAGAATCCTTAAGAGATTATCTGTGAATACGCAGAGACTTGTGTCGGAGCGACGTCGCAAGGAATGGTTTTTGTGGTTAAGCCTTGAATTTAGGAGGATGTTAAACTGGTTATGATAGAAGTTGGTGCCCGAATCCGGTTGTTAAAAGGGAAGATAATGAAACTCGAGAGGAGGCCTGAGTCCTGAAGGATTTGTGTATGTGTAGGATGTTGTAATACAGTGGTCCCGCTCCTATTATTTAGTTATTATTACTAGCGTAGATATTTAACAGAAAAGACGATAACATCTTCAAAGCAGTGGAGTCGATTGTGCGAAGTTCCTATTATATGTTTAGAATAACAACCCACAATTTAAAAAAAAAGAGGGGGCTGAGCACTTGTGGAAATACTTTAATTGGGAGCATTTGTTGTGGTTGGGATGAATATTGTTAATGAATTGTTGGACCTTATTATTGTGTGAGTTTGTATGTGGATGTTAACCTTCATTACAAAAACGAACAGCATAAACAGTTTTATTTTTGCATGAGTGAAATTCACACAGGCGAAAATATTAAGAGAGAGATAAAGGGCATGAGGATGACTATTGTGAGTAAGGGCGGCTGTGAATTGGGACAGGAAGATGTTTATGTGATCTAACAGGGGGCTTTAATAATGCGTATCGCCCGTTGTGCATACTATTGTGTGTAGTTCGTGAGTGGTTACGTCAAAGCTGTCAGTTTGACTGAGGGACCAAGGAAGACTGGAACGCAGCACGACTTCTAAAAGTAGTGGGTATGACTCAGTCTTTGTACATATGTGTTATGGAGGTTGTACAGAATGCTACCGCCAGGTACAAGTTTAAAGCACTGTGAAAGTGTGAATAAATTTGCGTAGAAGTCAGTGATGAACTACGTGGGGGCGAAGGGGAGTGATGTTGTTGTTTAAGATGAAATGTCTCCTTATTGATGTTATTATTACTACTTCATGATTGCCAGGAGTGAGAACGAAACACATTTAAACCAGTTTTTTATTTTAGTAGAATTCACCCCAACAATTTAAAAAATAAAGTGAACTTGAGAGCTTCGTTATTGATGAGGAGTGCTTTTTGTGGTTGTTAGATAAATGTCTCCTTAATTTTGTTAATTATTACTACTAGTTCATTTAACAAAACGATCATTAAATATTTTAATTTCTGGGTGATAAGTATGTAGAGGTAAACAGTCCATATGGATCGGCTGGAGGACAGCCAACCAGGATCAGTATGAGCGAGTGCAGTTTAGAAGAGAGGGTATTATATGAGAGTGAAGCTCGTAGGAGTCTTTATTGAAGGGAGTTTTATTGTGGCTTTATTAATTAGTGGGATTGATCGCTGCGCTTATTATGGTGTTCATTATTACTACTGTCAGTAACAAAATAACATGATAAACAGTTTTGGTTCAGCGTTAAATATTTGTTAGACATTTTATAAAGTGAATTGGGTAATGGGCGAACTGTGTGTTAGTTAGAATAAGATGCACGGATGGTAGGACTAGCATGGATCTACTGGGATTTTACCGAGACGAGATCAGATATCAGCAGTAATTCTAACTAATTACAACCTATCGTTTGTCGTCAGTGTTGAGTAGCTGGTACGATCGGTGAACGGCATAGTTGGGCGTATAAGGGATTCAATATGTAAAAATAAGTGTTTGAATAATAGTACGATGGGAGCAATAACTGCGCTGCTGATCGGTGCGAGGAGCTACGCTAGTGTTATGATTAGTTGTGTAGTCGGGTATGTATAAGCCTGGCGTATTACAATTATGGTTTTGGGATATTGAAGAATCAGAGTTGCTAGCGTAAGTCCGCATCTTGACCACGGCGTAGCTGTCTCTCGAGACCCTCTCGATGGCGTGACGGTGCGACTGTGCTTGTCTTGTCCTTATCGTTTCTTTCTTATGGATTTTCTTTTTACTTGGTGGTATCATTATGCGTATGCTCTATGATGTGAGTGTGCTTTGAGTGTGGCACCTTTGACTTCTGCAGTTGAGTATGGAAGATGAGAGATAAGAGTGACGCGGAATGGTGGGCCTAAATATAAGTAGCTTGTTGTAGGTCTGAAGGGAAGACACTCCCAAAATAAGGAATTCGGCGGATAAGCAACCACATGCTCAGATCAGGATTTTACATTTTTGCATTTACGAGTTCATGAGATCGAATTGTGGACGGGATGTTCGCGTTTTAAACAGGAGGGTGTTGCCATTGATAGCCGGTCGTACCATTAAGGAATTCTAGTATTAACTATATAGATAGAAGCAGCCTGCTAGGGAGTATGATTGTAACTTCATATTGGCAGATGTGTTACTGGATGGTGTCCTACTCCATGCTATCAAAATGATGGATAAGTTATTGATGTGTGAGTCTGGGGATAGAGCAAGGTGGTCTTCAGTCAATCTTTCGGGACTCTTGTTGAGTATCCATAGCCGATTTTAGAAAGTAATTTTTTGTCAGTGGGGATGTATAGGTATGGAGATCGGTGCTTTCGCAGTGCTCGATGTTGTTCCAGTTTCACCTAGGACTCTGTGTTTGGTCTAAAGACTCTAGGGGAATCAGAGTCGCGCAAGGAACCACGATCTTCGGATTGGTAATCACCGTCACGTTTCTTATTCCATAAGGATAGAGACAAGTGTAGTTTTATCTACGCTTGTTACATTCTGGATACTTAAGTCTACGGCTTCGCTGGATATCGAAGCGTTGGTGGCTAGCACGATAGGCGTGTAGGTATTAAGTGTAGTAATGCCATGGAGTCTACCGACAGAGAAAATACTGTAAGAGACCGTTTCAGGCGCAGATGTTATAGATAGATGTATATCGTGAGAGCTCGCATATAATGAAGTGATACATTCGCAGTAGATAGCGATTAGTGCCGAAGTGTAGACGATTGTATGTGAGAGTGTGCGAAGGGTATGGACGCTATTGAGATAGAGGCGGCAGACGGTCGGCACAGTGCTCGCGGATGGTACAGACATGATATGAAGAGGAGGATGTGTGCAGGTTGCGAGAGAGCAATTAGAGTAGTAGGAGAGAGCTTGATAACTAAAGTGGATGTGTAGTTGTGCAGAGAGCATAGATCATGTATTTATATAACACGTGATAGGATATTGAAGTACGGATAGTATGATAACAGAGTATGTGTGCAGCTAGAGATATATATCACTCATGGCTGGCGCCGCTTGTCGACAGCAAAGTTAGCGTGGTTGGTAGAGGTGGAGTAGAGGATTACCTCCGAAGGTAGCGGTGAGGTAAGTTTTACTGGAGAGTGTGCTCACTGTGTTATATATCGCGGCGTATGCCCAGAAGAGTGCGAGCCGCGCATACGGTAGATGATGAGGAAGCTGCACGCACTTAGTAGATGTCTGAGATAGTCTGAGGAGCTGAACCGATGTGACGGTACTTAGATTGTTTTACTGTTATGGTGATGGATAGGCAGTGTGAAGACAGCGTTCTAGCTGGAGTGTAGGTGTTGATTGGACTTGGTGGTATGCGGCAGTATGTGGAATCGAGAGCATATATGTGCGCAAGCACGATGGTCGTAGGTTGCTAAATAGGGGGCGGATAGTGATGTGATTACATGTCGCGATCACGCCGTGCGGATATAGCTTGCTCTCCGGGGGTGGCAAGTATGTTAAGTTAAATGTATAAAATATTGGATTAAATTAGAAAGGCTAATGAAACTAATTAAGATTTCAGATAAAAAGATTTGAAACGGAGGGGGTATAATCGGAAAATAGAACAACCGAAATTACTCTTTCATCACTTCCGTTTTTCAATGCTAAATTTTCCTAATTTAACTATTTAGTTAAAATAGGAAGTAAAGAATAAAATTACAGTTATTTCTTCTTGTTAATGAATTTCTTTTAGGATTTATTGAAGAGATTTTTACTCATATTCATTAAGATAAAACCAAATAATTAGAAATCAATAATACCAAGTACATTTTTATTAAAATCAGTTTTTTTAATATCAATATGCAAATTAGCTTTATGTTTACACTGAAAACTGGTATTTTGTTGTATATATAAATACAATTGCATGTTATTAGTATTTAGGTAAGGCCAACAGTATTAATAATGTTAAACAGTTTTATTAGTTATTGAGGTTTAAATAGAAATAGAATCATGGAGAATGTGTCGTTAATAACTAAGGAAATTGTGACTTGAGTAGTAATATAGTTTCGGTTACAGACAGAAAAACACACAATCTCCATTATAATAAGATTAGGTAAGAACTTTATGCATTTCATTTTTAAGGACAGATTGATTCTATTTTGTGCATATACCATTTGCCAGTATAATAAAACTTTAGTCTTTCAATTCACAATGGTTTCCTTTCGTCACACAGTCATGCTTGTTCTTGTATTACTTGTAACATAGTTTGCTTCCTACCTTTGTTATGTGACTAGAAGCGGCTACCCGGCGTCGCCTGGGTAGAGGGGGGATAAAAAGAAGTTAGCCTCGCTATCACTTATCGCGAGTTTTATCCTCGCTGGATCCCCCATAAAAAACCCCACGTAAAAAAGACGGTAAAAAGAACAAGTTCCTCGTATATTCCTACCATAAAATAAACTGAACCCTCATTTTATGTCCGTGTTTTTGTTGTATATAAATGTTTGATTTTTTTTTTTGCAACCGTTATTTTACAATACTAAATATGTGTATATTCTAAAAGTTTTTATTTTGTGAGAATGGTTAGTTTTAAAGTGGGTGCTCATTTTACAATTTAGGCACAAATTGGATCCTCTTTTTATGACCGTAATTTTATTTTTTCGTCGACGATGATTAAAATGTGACGTTTTTATTTTAGAGTACCAAAGCCAAAAAGAAAAGAAATAACAACAACAAAAGGTAATCTTCAACTTTTAACTCGTAAATTTCTACCATAAAATTAGGCTTGGGCATTTTATGGTAGGAATTTACGAGTAAAAAGTTGAAGTGTAAAAACAAACCCCACTTTAAAACTAACCATTCTCACAAAATAAAAACTTTTAGAATATACACATTGAAGTGGATATTAAAATAAATAAATAAAATATATTTAGTATTGTAAAATAATGGGTGCAAAAAAACAAAAACAACATTTATTGCAAAAACACGGACATAAAATGAGGGTTCAGTTTATTTTATGGTAGGAATATACGAGGAACTTTTTTTTACCAAAAAGACTTGGTGAGATGTCAGGATTTTTCTTCGCCTGGGTAGGGGGAATTACACTATATATAAACTTACACTATATATTTAATAGAATTACCCTATATATAAACTTTAATTCAATAATTTACAATTCTTAAAAAAAAGATATAAATGAGGAGAATAATTCAATCAATCATTTCAAAGCGAAATAAACCAAAAAACCAAAAAACCAAAAAAACAAAAATTAAAAACAAAAAACAAAAACAAAAACAAAAAACAAATGAAGAAAATAACACGCTAATGATTTTCCCTTCTGTTATAAAAATTTTAAATTTTTAAGTATCTTCCCAAATACGAATCAAATCTTCATTATTTTTGCACAGAAAACAAGCCGTGTTAAAGGTGAATGTGTGTATATATTTACTTTTTCATTAATTGTTTTATTTTAGTAGTGGAGATTCAATTTCTCTCTCTCTTAGTTTCTTCTTCTTAGTCATGCCCATATCGTCTCATATGAAATATCTTTGAAGTATCCATATTGTTACTTTTCTTCGTATTTTTGTTTTTTAATGATGAATTTCCAATTTTGTATCTCTGGAGGGTGTGGAGTACTCCTTCATTCCCACTACTCCCAGGTTAATTCTGTCAGGGAGGTGTAGTACCAGCTAGGTTCCCATCTATGGTTTAAATAGAAAAAAAATGAGTTTAAGAAATTGAATTAAAAAAAAAATTGATACCCATCAAAAAATTGATACCCATCAAAATTTGATACAAAAATTGATACAAAAAAAAAATTGATACAATTTTCAAAAATTATCAAAAATTATAAATTATAAATTATAATTTATAAATTATAAATTATAGAAATAAAAATAAAAATATAAAAAATATAAAAAATATTAGATAAAATATTATTTATTATAATTTATTATAATAAATTTATTATTAATTATATTTTAATTTAAAAACAAATTTAATTTAAAATAATTAATTTTAAAATAATTTAATTTAAAATAATTTAATTTTAATTTAAAAACAAATTTAAAAACAATAATAATGAATTTATTATAATTTATTATAAAAAATATAAAAAATATTATATAAAATCATAAATAAAAAATATAAAAATAAAAATAAAAATAAAATTATAAATTATCAAAAATTATCAAAAATTATCAAAAATTGATACAAAAAAAAATTGATACAAAAAAATTGATACAAAAATCAAAATTGATACCCATCAAAAATTGATACCCATCAAAAATTGATACCCATCAAAAATAAATAAAACAAATCGTCGTCGGCATGAAATAACCCAACATGTTGACGACGATTTGTTTTATTCATTTTTGATGGGTATCAATTTTTGATGGGTATCAATTTTTGATGGGTATCAATTTTGATTTTTGTATCAATTTTTTTAATTCAATTTCTTAAACTCATTTCTTTCTATTTAAACCATTGATGGGAACCTAGCTGGTACTACACCTTCGGGACAGAATTAACCTGGAAGTAGTGGTGAGGAAGGAGTACTCCACACTCTCCAGAGATCCAAAATTGGAAATTCATCATTGTGTCGCAAAACAAAACCAACCAGCCGACCATGTTTGTTAGTAGATTTTCGGTTATTGTTTTTTTTATTTGTTTCTAAGTTCTTTCTGTTTATATTGGCGTTACTGGCTGCTGAAATCAATCCATTTGCTCTTATTTGGTTTGGTTTGGTTTGGTTTGTTTTACAGCATATCAACCTCAGTGGGTCATTTAATGCCGACAAAGTTTTAAAATAAATTCATTCTTAATGGATAATCAATTTTGTTTATAAACTTATGTTTTTCTATTTAACCCATAGATGGGACCCTAACAGGTAATAACACTCCGAGTCAGAGTGGACCAGGGAGCAATGGTGATAAAGGGGTGCTTCACATTCCCCAAACCTCCAGAACTGCAACCTCACCATCAGAAAGAGTTTAACGTCATTCCCAGGACATGTAGATCCTCATCCACCGCCTTCTAGCACCCATATGATAAAAAGGGTTGGGGCTTGCCATAAATGCAATAGGGTTGGGGCAATCATATAGGTGCTAGGGCTTGATGTGACCAGCCGGTTGGTCGCAGGGGGCCTCTCCGACTGCCCGTCTACCCCAAGAAAGGGCCAAAGTGGAGTTTTTCATGTCATGGACTGCTCATCTTCCAGTGTTCCATCCTTAACTTAAGCATCACGGGTCGCCACCCACGGCCAACATTGGGGGCGTCTTACCCCTCTGCAGAGGTGCAGTCGGTGCATTCTAACGCCCCAGCCGACAGGGCAATTGCTCTTATTTGTAGCATCCACAATATCCTTAACTGGTAGTGAGTCCTCTCCTCCTTTTCTTGACACAAAGTATCTCTCGAGTGTAAGGCTTTGTGAACCCTTATCAATTTCCATGTTCTAAAGTCCATATTGTGGTGAAGTTCCAGTTCTGGACCTCTGGGGAGAGTAAAGTACTCCTACATCACCATTACTCCCAGATGTAGAGGTATTGCCTGTTAGGGGCCCATCTATAGATTAAACAGATAAAAACTGAGTTTGAAAAAATCTGTCTAAAAATCGAATACCCTGCAAGAATGAATAAAACAAAACGTTTTCGGCATGATAAAAACACCCGTAAAATCCAACCAACCAACCTACCGACCTTATATTTGAGTTACTCTCAGTAACTCAGTCCAGTTTAAGAAGGTCCTGACTATTTTACAAACATATATTTACCAACCCCTCCGCACGAGCAGGATGCGACACAAGGTCAATTTCTTAAGCGGAGTTCAACAGGTTTGAATTCAGAGTTTTCCTTCCTAACCAAGGTTAAAGAGCCCAGTATGCCCTACTATTTACCCATAGCTGGAAGGAGAGTAGGATTCATACCTTTCCCAAGGGTATTAGCGCTAAGTGAAATGCAATTGCCACGTCCAGGATTTGAACTCGGGGCGACGTGTCCATTTCCCATGACTTTAACCATTACACCATGCGCTTCCTACAAACATATGGTTATTAGGTTGTTTGGTTCGATTTGGTGTTTTCTTTTATTTTTAATGCCGAAGAAGTTTTGTTTCATTGATAGTGACATATGATGGTGGAATTTATGTCCGTTAAGTTCGATTTAACTCATAATCCAGTGGGTTGATTGGCCCTGACCATACATTGTATTTGAGGACTGGAAATCACTTTGAAATTTCCCAGTTCTCTTTTTATAAGAAATGACCAACCATTAAAACCGATTATACTTGACCAATCCCAATGTCCTTACTATGCATACTACTATAATCCAAAAGATTTATGTATTAATCTATTTTTCTATGTACTTACATGTACACTTATATATATATATATATATATATATATATATATATATATATATATACGACTGTGCAATTTTCAAAGCAGTAATCGTATTCTGTAAATCATATTTTCTGGTCCTGCATTTAATTCAATTCCACCTTTTCTATTGCTTCTCATTGTTATTAATGTCTTTTTCTGACGCTTTTCAAAATAATTTATACATTTGTTAATAAAAATTAATCTTTTATATTCCAGTGATAATAAGCATATGGTGACACCTGCACTTAGCCCTTTAGTTTCTACTGCTTTGATAATACAATGTTTTCAGTTCCAATGCGGGCAACTAGCAATCTGTGTAAGGGCACAGGGTAAAATAATTCTTTTTCCTATTTGATTGATTTGCAGGTTTATAACAAGCCCCTATTTGCTAAAACTGTGTCGCGAAATTCTTCACCGTAAGCTCGGTGACATCTGCTGACTTTCTTATATCCAAAAAGGAAGCGCGTGGTGTAATGGTTAAAGTCATAGGAAATGGAATCGTCGCCCCGAGTTCAAATCCTGGACATGGTAATTGCATTTCACTTAGCGCTAATACCCTTGGGAAAGGTATGAATCCTACTCTCCCACCAGCTATGGATAAATAGTAGGGCAGAGTGGCCTCTTTAACCTTGGTTAGGTAAAAAATGGACTCGGCGAGCACAATTCAAATTCTGGATTAAAGACTGTTTACGTTTCCTTGTGCATTTATAACTAGCTGAGAGTAAATACTGTGATATATTTATCTCTATAGACTTGATAAGTCCTACAAATTTAAATTGAAAACTATGAGGAAGGAGGATTGGAGTAAATCCGACAGAATGTGGTAGAAATATGAGGAACACAGAAACAAAACTCAGACAAACGTATGTTGGAGATATATTTAGCAAAGAATTAAGCTCACCATCATCAGTCGTTTATTGATTATTAAGG
Organism: Doryteuthis pealeii; assembly: GCA_023376005.1. Classification (NCBI taxonomy): domain Eukaryota; kingdom Metazoa; phylum Mollusca; class Cephalopoda; order Myopsida; family Loliginidae; genus Doryteuthis; species Doryteuthis pealeii. Next base: position 13,189,936 of record CM042179.1, read on the forward strand.
CATCATATAAGTGTTTTATAGAAGGAAAAGTAGATAATTATTTTTGCGGTGGAAAACAAGGTCTTACACAATATGAATATACATATCAACCAAACAATAAAAAAATTTATTTCTTGATTATGAGATCTAGGGTATTTAATAGATTAACCGAAGTGAAAATAAAAACAAATTTAACTAAGCATTTCTATGAATTATTTGGATTATTCGGACTATTGTCCTCATTTTTATTATCTGCACAATTTTTCGGTCGATGTGCCCTCCGGCCTTCTTTAGGTATTTCT
>CM042179.1:13192716-13195216 GCA_023376005.1 Doryteuthis pealeii
TATATATATATATATATATATATATATATATATATATATATAATGTAATTTTTAGGGATTGTTTTTCTATAGATGGTAGAAGTGATCTTCCCATCCTCCAATGTACCGTTTGAATCAGCATTCTACTAAAAGAAGAGGTACCCTTTTCTTTTCAGATTTACAATGTCAGGTCTTGCTCGGATTCAGAGGGTCCGAGGCCAACTAACGATATTGAATATATTATTAAGGTCCTCGTGGATCGTTAGCTGCTGGTAACTGCCGATGAGTCCGAATTAGAGAAAATGTATTTCAGAAAAACACTGTGAGTTTATTTCCTTAGAATGAGGATATTGTTGTAGATGTTGAATCTGACATCACGTCCACCCTGCTAAACAAGAGCCTCCCTAAATAACTTCAACGCTGACACTATCTTTAAAAAAACATCACAAATAGTTGTATGGCCAAGTTGCCTCCAGTTTACTATCGATAGATAACACTTGTGTTTCACTTAAGTGGATTTCCTACAAAAATCTTTTTACTTGCTGTTTATAATAATTAACGCGTAATTGATATGAAAACCCCAGAACATTTTCCGCAGACACCGTCAAAAAATTATGGCTTCTATTTAAGGCTTCTGTTTCTACACGAATTTTCCTTACGAATTAACAATATTATTTTAGTTAATCGAAAGAATGCACACCCATATACATATATAAGGATTCCACCCTCCGTACTCCAACGTCGTTAAGATAACGATCCCTACGAGGTTTTGCAATCTAATTTCAACTGTCTGTATCAACATCAAATTTTATCATGTCTAATCACATTAATACCTAATCTTTATAATAATAATTAGAAAAATATTTAAAAACTTTAAAAAATTTTTAAAATGAAAAAAAAAAATGAAAACGAAAATTAAAATTGAAAATTAAATTAAATATACATCAGCGATGTATACGTCTTAATAAAGTTAAAATAGCTGTACGATGTTCTACGCGGCGCGCGTTATTTGCCGCGTTCGCTTGTCATGATTATTTTTCAATAATTATCGAATTTTATACGATATACGCATTGTAATTGCCTTCAAGCAAAAAATATAAATAATAATATATTTTACTCAACAATGCTTCTAAAGCAAATTATCAGATATCATCATAAATTAAAATTAAATTAAATTAATATTAAAATTAAATTAAATTAGATTTAAATTAAATTAAATTAAAATTAAATCAAATTAAACTAAAAAAATTAAGTATTTATAAAAATATTTATAAAAATGAAATATTTAAAAATGAAATTAAAATTATATTAAATTAAAATTAAAAATTTAAAAAATGTTTTTTTAATTAAAAAGAAATGATAATAAAGAATGAGTTCTAAGTTTACAATCAGATTAGAAGAAGCAAATGAACCTACTTATATTTTGATATTATCTATAAACAGCAGTTGTGCTATTTAACCTATAGCTGGAGGAAAAGGGGTTCCACACCTTTCCCAAGGGTATTAGACCAAAAGAAATGTAATAGCACGGATTGAGATTTGAACACAGTGTAGTCCAGCACTTTAGCAATTTCCGATCGCCAGAGAGATCCAATCTGTAAACAACAGACAATCATTGCTTTATGCTGGCGGTGAAAGTTAATTTAAGTCACCACAAGAGAGCTCTTTCTCTCTCTATATATATATGCATTTATTTGTTAAGGCTAAAAAGCCGAAATAAATTTTAATAATGATTTTTCACACACACACACACACACACACACACACACACATGTGGTTGAAAGTAGAGGAAAATGTGGATATAAAAACCCAATTATATATATATATATATATATATATATATATATATATATATATATATATATATATATATATATATGACATATTTGGATATATATCTATGGCATGAGTTAAAATATATATATATACAACATGAGTTAGGATATATATATATATATATATATATATATATATTATATATATATATATATATTGTGTGTGTGTGTGTGTGTGTGTGGTGTGTGTGTGTGTGTCAGTGTGTCTGTATGTATGTTAGGAAATAGTAGAAACATGTACATGCGAGAAAATGATCGCTACCAAATTCTTTCAACTTGTGTTTATACTATCCTAACTTAGATATTTTTGCTCTTTCACTGATATTGAGCACTTTTTATTTATGAATAAACAACTAAGGGAATTGTGACGTAGTTTCGGTCACGGACAGACACTATATATATATATAGAGAGAGAGAGAGAGACAGAGACAGAGACAGAGACAGAGAGAGACAGAGGGGAGATAAAGATTTATATACATGCTATACAGTGACTGGAAGGTTTTTTCAGCATACTGTAAGGGGGGGGGTTGTCATGCAGTACCACCCAATTTCCATTGCACCACCGATCAGGTCATTTTTACAGATTATTCTATCTCAGATGCCTCAGAATGGAACTGTAAAACAGATAAACGACAGCCTGGCCCTTAGATAGTTTTTGTTGAGGGTCGCCCCGACATTTGCGTTCC
>CM042179.1:13197716-13205216 GCA_023376005.1 Doryteuthis pealeii
AGTAACTCTCCAAAGGGAGCACGTCACCTCTGTCGTCACAACAGTTAAATCGTCGTTAAGCGAAACACTACAGACGCTCACCTCTTGACAATTAGGCTCAAAAGAGAATAACGTTTTAACCCGCGCTTTGAAAGAACAACGAAATAAAGTCAATAATAACAATAACAACAACAACAAAAACAAAACAACAAAAAACAACAAAAACAAAAATAAAAAACCCAACGAAAATAGATAACTCAGGAAAAAGAACAGTCAGAAAGAAAAAAAAAGTAACATTAATATAAGAAAAAAAAATAATGAAAAAAGATATAGAGAAAAATAAAAAATAACTTTTTCTTGATAGCGTGTTCATAGTAAAAACATATTCTCCAGATGCCAAAAAAAAAATCTAATACATTTTCGTTTCATATCATCTTTCCTCTTTAATTTTAAAACGAATTTCTCTTTTGCACGAACACCTGTACAATTCCGGTGTTAGGGTCGGTAAGTGGCGATTGTCCCCCAATTCCGTATTAATTGAAATAAGCGCTTCTGTCATGATTCTGCGTTCGCGGCCTTTATTTGACTACTCAAAACAAACATGTTGCGAACATGTTGTGACGTCATGTCGCTGATGAATGAGAGTGGACAATTGGTCACCAAATGGACAGAAGGCGGACAAGTGGAGCTGTTAATCAGGGGCAGCTTTCTCTACAAGAGGCTAATTTGGCCAGAAGAAATTGTGAGAAAGGTAACAAAACATAAAGAGGGCACACTGTCAAGACTTTGACATTAGACATATATCTGAAAATGAGGCGCTCGTTGTATAGTGGTTATCGTTGTAGGAAATGAACACGATGATCCGAGGTCAAATCCAGAACGAGACTGTTTGTATTTTAGTATGGATAGAAAATTGTCGTTTAAAATTTAATATCAATATAAATGTAATAATTAGAGTTGTAGGAAATGGACCTGTTTTCAAATCCTGGACGAGGCTGTTTGTATTTTAGTATGGATAGAAAATTGTCGTTTAAAATTTAATATCAATATAAATGTAATAATTAGAGTTGTAGAAAACGGACCGTTTAAAATTTAATATCAATATAAATGTAATAATTAGAGTTGTAGGAAATGGACCTGTTTTCAAATCCTGGACGAGGCTGTTTGCATTTCACATAGTCTAATGCCCTTAGGGAAGACATCCAACTAATCTCTCTCTTCAGCTATGGGAAAAATGTAGAGCGAATTGGGCTCTCTAAGCTTGGTTAGGTAACCAGTCTAGGAGAAGGAAAACTCTGAATTCAAACCTGTTAAACTCCACTTAAGAAATTGTATTATTATTATATTTCATATATTATGAGAAAGACATGAACATTTTCATCCCTCCAGCTATGGGTAAAATAGTACCACTATTGTTGTTCTACAAGGATGCCCTAAAAGATCCGCAGATATGAGGCAGCAACTGAGGATTGAACTCACAACTGATGTGCAAGACGGCACTTGCAGACAATTTCACGACGATGACAAGTAAACGTTTTAAATCAGTAAATAAAGTCGACGAGCTGGCCTAAACTGGGTTTCATCCAGAAACTAGTTTCCTAATCGGATGCTTTACCGACCGAGAAAGATATCTGAAAATGAGGCGCTCATCGTCTAATGGTTATCGTCATAGAAAATGTACACGGTGATATGAGCTCATATCCAATACGAGACTGTTTGTATTTCAGTATGGATAGAAAATTGTCGTTTAAAATATAATATCAATATAAATGTAATAGGGTTATAGGAAATTGGCCCGTCGATCAGACTTCAAATCCTGGGCGAGGCTGTTTGCATTTCACATAGTAGTAAATACCCTTAGCGTAGACATCCAACTATTCTCTCTCTCTCTCTCTCTCTCTCTCTCTCTCTCTCTCTTGCTCTCTTCAGCTATGGGTAAAATGTAGAGCAAACTGGGCTCTTTAACCATGGCTAGGTAACCAATCTAGAAAGGAAAACTCTGAATTCAAACCCGTTAAACTCCGCTTAAGAAATTTACCTTGTGTCACATCCTTCTCGGGCGGAGAGTCTGGACAATATATATAGTTGATTTCATCTTAGGAAATTAACACAGCAACCCAAGTTCATATCCAGCATGAGACTTTTTGCATTAAACATAGCGCTAATACCTTTGAGAAAGTATGAATCCACTATCCTCCCTTCAACTATAGATGAATTGTGGCGCAGAGTGAGTTCTTTCAACCAGTCTAGGAGAAGCAAACTCTAAATTCAAACATGTTAAATTCCTCCTAAAATTTGACCTTGTGTCTCACCCTACTCGTGTGTTTGTTAAATACATACGTCCCCAAAATACATAGACTATATATATGTGTCCGTATATATATATATATATATATATATATATATATATATATATATATATATATATATATATATATGATGGACTCTCCCGTCGATTTCGACGTATGAGTTTCCGACAATCTCTTTCATTTAACCTTGTGTGTTAATCGCATATATATATATATATATATATATATATATATATATATATATATATATTATAAAATGGGTACGAGAGATAACCTACTCAAGTTTCGCCTGAATTCCACACTTACTAACCATCGTGACCAAATTCACCGGTAAGTCAACTTTTCCTTTATATATATATATATATATATATATATATATATATATATATATATGACAATTTAAACGCCTACGTCTGCAGGAGAGTCATGGGGATATGCCTTATTCACACAAACACGTGGGAGGTAGATGCAGAAACATCGAGCGGCTGGCACGTTAACGTTAAGCAAGGTTCGGAGAGGGTGAGGGTGAGGCGGAGAGGAGAATAGCCTCGACAGCAAAGAGAGCCAGAAAGAGGGAGAAAAGACAGCAGCCACAGAAAGCATGACAGTTTGTGTGCATTCAGTGCACCAAAGACTGTCACTCAAAAATTGGCCTGCAGTGTCGTTTGTGCAGAGGCAGATAATTTTTTTTTGACACTACGCTATTGTCCTTAGTGGACGGAAAGGTGCCAAAAACAACAATTATGACAAATAGTTACTGTAGGAAATAATTGTGATAAAAAGAAAAAGTTTTTGGGAATGACTATATGATGAACGGTTTTAAGTTGCTTTGTTTCTTTGTTTAATGGCATATCAACCTGATTAGGTTATTTAATGCCAAAGCAATCTTTGTAGAAGAACGGTAGTGGTACTATTTAACCCATAGATGGAAAGTGAGGACGTTCATACCTTTTTCAGGGGTATTAATCCGAAAGTGGACGTCATAGCACGATTGGAGTTCGAACTTACTACAATGTCTCAGTCCAGCACGTTAGCCACTACGCTACTGACACCCATCGTTGTAGAATAAGAGAAGTGGAACTAATTAACACATAGCTTGATGAATGAGGAGGCTAGTCTATTAGTCTGAAAGTGAATGTAATAACGCCACTGGAGTTCGAAATCGTTTACTAAGGTGTCGCAGTCCGACACGTTAGCCACTATATCATATTTACTCTCCGCGGCTCAGATAGAGATTGCAAAGATTATCTAGAAAATTGATTGTTGTTGATAAATTATTTTGTTTTTAACTTTTAAAAAATATTGGCTTTTGATAAGATAGTGTTACATAATTATTAGATACCTAATATTTATGGCAATAGTGTAGAAATCAAAATGGCCGTTATAAGCTACAGCCCACGGCCTTGAAGGATGAGTGACAAGGTTTGACCTCAGTCCTAACCTTCCGGTGGATACCGTGAGAACCGGTAGAGAGGACCCTCTCTTCTGGTTTAGATAGTAAGTAAGTCTCAGTCAGTGAGAAGGTAGGAGCCGAGCTCGTAGGATGTAAGTCTCACCTGCGCAGATGTCTGGGTTGGGGATTGAAAATAAAGTAACATCAAAGTAAATCGAAGTCTTGTGTTTATTACCTAAAAACTAACAATGACACAGGGCTTCTGATAAGGAGAAATCCCTAACAGAAACCAGACCCGAAGTCGCCAAGAAAGTCCAGACCTTAGAAGAGACCAGACCAAGATAGATGAAGAAATAGCAAAGCCGACCAGAAGAAAATACGACGAAGTAAGAATCAAATACCGGAAAATTTGGATTAAAATAGTGGTACTATTAAACCCATAAAAGTCGGGGTGGCCTAAAGTCGATATCAGCCAATCAGTGAGGGAGTCTATCCCCTTTTCAATAGCGCTAGACCAAGGAGGTGGAGCGCCACACCTATCATCAGCTCATTATTTTACCGCACATATCCCTGTGCTACTCATAGGCTAAGTTGGCGAGGGTCGGTTTCGAACTGGGAACCTTGTGGTTGCTAGCCGGGCCCTTTTAAGCCACAGCTAGGGATATAATAAGGTCCATGCGTTTCTCAAGGTCCGAAAGTGAACGTAATAGTGCGACACGAATTCAAATTTATGAATGAACAGTTTTATTGTGAAAATCAATGTATACATATAAGTATCTCTTTTAATAATGGAGATTCGCTTCCGGTTTTTGTCTGTAACAAAAAATACGTCACTACTTACGTCACATTACCCAAAATCGTCATAACATAGAATAAATACACTCAAAATTTGAGCATGCAACATTAGACAGTCCTCATTGTTTTTAAAACAAGTTTTAATAAATACATGACTGGTATTATATATCTATATAGTTTGTTTTATTTTAATATATATTTAAAGTTTACATTTCAAATTGTTTTATTTTTTAATCCTTTAATGAATTTGATGATTTTATTTACTTAGGGTACAAACTCGCTGACATCGAATTTTTTACTCCCACCCCTCAGGCAATATGTTTCAAAAATCTATTTTTATATCGTCCGGAGGGTGTTTTTTTTATTTTGTACTAGTTGCATTAATGATAATTTAGGTTCTTTAAAAAAAAATGTTCAATGTATATTTGTTTCTTGTTTCTTAATTTGTGTTCTTAATAGTCTGTATGATAACTTTAACTTTTAATTTACTAACACGCTATCAGAATGTGATACCGGTTTTCTTATAGATCGTCGGGTTTTGTTCTAAGAGAGGAGCTACGTTTCTGTGGTACATCTGTGGTAGGATGATGATGTTGACGGCAACAGGCTGCAACTTTGGGAGAATTGCCCAAGGTCTACTTAAATGATCCACAGGTGAAACCGTAGTCAATTCATTTCGTTTACCTGGTTGCGGACATGAAACTCTCTCATAACTAAGAAAGCCATAACAACCATCTAGTGACGAGCGATGAGGTGGAAGTTATTAGTTATAACAATTTTTACAATTATCAGGACTGTTCATATGTAAATATGTCTGTATGTCTGTCTGTCTGCCTCAGTCTGTTAATATCTATCTATCTATCTATCTATCTATCTATCTCAGTCTGTTCATATCCATTACATATTATGGTACAAAATACCATCTTCTATACATATATAAAGGGCAGTTGTGTGTATATATATTGCGAAAACACAACAAAAATAATCCAGAAATAAAAATCAACAAAATCAAAAAAGCAACAACATTAATTTATTTTAACAAATATTTTTTATTCAAACATTCTTTTACCTTTCTTTTGTTTTTGTAATCAAAAGAACACATTTTAAATAGTAATTTCTTAAGTAGGTATTTGCCTAACTCGTTCTCCACGGGTAGGATAAGACACAAGGTCATAAGTATGGGGGCATCCAGCGAAGAACTCGCTATTCAGTAGGAGGTAAGATGGGACAGTAGGCCGCAAGTACGAGACAGCCAGCGAGGATCGAACTCTTTAATTAGTTGTAATAAATATGTGGGACTAGTAATTTTTTAAGTATAGGCCAGACTTATTGGCTACTCAATAATAATTAAACTCTCTAGCAACAGAAAACACCCTCCGGGCGTCGAAAAATTTAATTTTTGAAAGTCATTGCCTGAGAGGGTGGGAGTTAAAAATTCAATGTCAGAGAGTTTGCATCATAAGTAAGCAAAATCCTCATCTTTATTAAAGGAGTAACCCCCCCCCCCCAAAAAAAAAACAATTTGAAATGAAAACTGAGCCCCGTCCCTCTCAAATAAAATCTTGTGTGCATGTAATAATCAAACAATTATTTTGAATATTTTCCACATCAATTTTACACAAAATCGTAGGTATTTATTTATTTGTAAACTTTTTAGTTAACTTCTTGTTACTGTAAAAAAAAAAAAAAGAAAGGACGAGTGTAAAAAACAATTTTTAAAAATTGCTTACTCAAGTTTTAGGTGTATATAGCATAAGAAAATTGTGACGTAAGCTGTGACATAGAGCTATGACGTAGTTTTTGTTACAGACAGAAATGCAGAAAATCTCCATTATTAATAGTGTTAATGATTTAATTTAATGACCCTGCAGTATACAAAACCGCAAGCACTGGATGCCAAGTTGGGAATCGAACTCACAACTCAGTAGTAATCGATCTGCGATTATAACAATTATTATATGTTATGAAATAACTAAAAAAAGGGATATAGCATAATAAAAAGTAAATAAAAGACAAAAATACTAACAAGAAAAATGATAAAAATAGGCGACTTAAAAAACAAGAATAGAATAACAGATGTGGAACAAATATATTAAAAAATAATTGCCAAGTAGGGGATCGAACTCACAATTCAGTAGTAATCGATCTGCGATTATAACATTATTATATGTTATGAAATAACTAAAAAAAGGGATATAGCATAATAAAAGTAAATAAAAGACAAAAATACTAACAAGAAAAATGATAAAATAGGCGACTAAAAACAAGAATAGAATAACAGATGTGGAACAAATATATTAAAAAAAAATTGCCAAGTAGGGGATCGAACTCACAATTCAGTAGTAATCGATCTGCGATTATAACCATTATTATATGTTATGAAATAACTAAAAAAAAGGGATAAAGTATAATAAAAAGTGAATAAAAGACAAAAATACTAACAAGAAAAATGATAAAAATAGGCAAATTAAAAAAACAAGAATAGAATGACAGATATTGAACAAGAATAGAATAACAGATATTGAACAAATATATTTTAAAAGAATTTTCATTAATCTACACATAAACATAGATAGGATTAAACTTTTAAACCGCCCTGCAGAGGGGTAAGACTCCCCCAATGGGGCCACCCGTTGGCCGTGGGTGGCGATCCGTGATGCTTAAGGATAGAGCCCAGGTGGATGAGCAGTTCGTGACATGCAATACTTCACTTTGGCCCTATCTTGGGCTAGACGGGCGGTCGGAGAGGCCCCCTCCGATCAATCGGCTGGTCACCTCAAGCCCTAGCACCTATATGATTTTCCCAACCCTTTTGCCTTTATGGCAAGCCCCAACCCCTTTTCATCATATGGGTGCTAGAAGGCGGTGGCTGCGGGTCTACATGTCCTGGGAATGACGTTAAACTCTATCTGATGGTGAGGTTCCAGTTTTGGAGGTTTGGGGAATGTGGAGCACCCCTTCATCACCATTGCTCCCTAGTCCACTCTGACCCGGAGTGGTAGTACCTGTTAGAGTCCCATCTAT
>CM042179.1:13207716-13230216 GCA_023376005.1 Doryteuthis pealeii
AAAAATTCCCCCAATGGGGACATCTTTAGCCGTAGGTTGTGACCTGTGATGCTTAAGGATCGAATTCTAGTCTATGACATATAAATCTCTACTTTGGCCCTTACTTAGACTTAGACGGTCGGTCGGAGCGGCTACCACCGATTAATCGTACGGTCACATCAAGCCCTAGCACCTATATGATTGTCCTGGCCCTATTACTCTTACGGCAAATCCCTAACCATTTGTATCATATATATATATTTACCAACCCCTCTGCACGAAAGGATGTGACAAAGGTCAATTTATTAAGCGGGGTTCAACAGGTTTGAATTCAGGTTTTCCTTCTCCAAGACCGGTTGCCCAACCAAGGTTAAAGAGTCCAGTCTGCCCTACTATTTATCCATAGCTGGAGAGAGAGTAGGATTCATACCTTTCCCAATGGTATTAGCGCAAAGTGAAATGCAATTACCACATCCTGGATTTGAACTCGGGGCGACGAGTCCATTTCCTATGACTTTAACCATTAAACCACGCGCTTCCCATTTGTATCATATATATGCTAGAAGGCGGTGGCCGAGTCTCTTAGTGTCCGGGATATCAATTTAAACTGCATCTACTGGTGGAGTACACCTTCATCGCAATTACTCCCAGGTTCACTTTAATCTATGGGGTAAAATGAAAAAATGATTTAAAAAAATGTATTAAAAACTGAGTTTTAATAAAGCACCTATATGATTGTCCCGACCCTATTGTTCTTACGACTAACCTCTAACACTTTATCATATATGAGCTAGAAGGCGGTAGCTGAGGGTCAGTTTCTTGGGTAAATGAAAATTACTTTTAAAGCTCTGTCGGCGGGGCTAAGAATAGGCTGATTGTATCCCACTTTAAAAAAAGAGAAACTGAGTCCGATGGTGATGATCGATTTATTGAGATCTGGGGAATGTGGATTACCTCTTCCTATATCTAACCCAGAGTGATCGTACCTGTTAGGGTCCCATGGATCAAATATATCTAGGGACCTACAAGTTACCATGAAGGCACCGGTCCCTGCTGGATCACTAAAGTGATAAACCTGTTCACTACTAAGATAGGTGACCATTTAAGCAACAGTTGGTACCGTAAGAAACCAAATTTCAACATGACTTAATTCGGCATTATATAACCCGAAAGGCGTTGATATGCCGTAAAGCAAAACATCCAAATACATCGTTTTAAAATACTTGCAAAATAAAAAAACACCCTCCGGGCGATGTAAAAATTAAAATTTTCAAAGATATTGCTTCAGGAGGTGGAAGTTAAAAATTGAATGTCGGAGAGTTTGAACCATAAATCATCAAATCATCAAAAAACAATTTGAAATCGAAACTAAGTTCTATTAACTTTGAATATCTATTAAAATAAAACAAACAATATATAAATATATGATACTGGGGATATATCTATTAAAACTTGTTTAAAAAAACAATGAGGACTGTCTAATGCTGCATACTCAAATTTTGAGTTTATTTATTTTGTTATGACGATTTCGGGTATAGTGACGTAAGCAGTGACGTAGTTTTTGTTACAGACAAAACCGGATGCGAATCTCCATTATTAATAGATACAATCATATTAGATATAAAAATTAAAATATATTCGTATTAAATAAGCTCGTGAGCAAAAAAACTTAAAGAAACATCACAAAAATGTAAATATGGACGTACAATTGATGCAATTCCCTGATATCTGGGCATAAAATAACCATCGACGGGTTGACAGCGATAAAATCAATCAATCTTTGATTTTTTAAGTGGATTTATCAATTTATATATTTATCTAATTAATAGGAAAAAATAAATATTATGAAGATGGTTATTTTTCAATAACAAAAAAGACTTGACTGGAAAATATTGAGTTTTCTACGCTTTATCTAATATTTGTGTTTTAATCTTTCGTTTCAGATGTTATATTAAAGTAATAAAAACAATATAATGCGAATATAAATATTGTTTAGTTTTTTTTAGCTATTAATTTCTTTTCTTTTAAAATGCCTATTTTTCTGATCGTTTTATGAGTTACAAATTTCAATTGACAATAAGTCAATAACACAGAAATTAAAGAAACAAGTTATTAAAAAATTAATTCGGAGATTTTGTTTCTTGATAATTCACAAAGGTTTAAAACTTTTGGTTTCAGTATCTTTGTTTTAATGTTATGTCAATCCTCGCCGGTTATTTAATGCCAAATTCATCCCTGTAGAAGAACAGTACTAGTACTATTTAGCCCATTGCTAGGGGTATGATACGGTTCATACCTTTCCCAAGGGTCTTAGTCCGAACGTGAATGTAATAGAGCGACTAGAGTTCAAAATCGCTTACTACGATATCGCAATCCAAAACGTTAGCCCCTGCACCATAGGGACCCCCCTTAAATTTTTGAAACAATCATGTTTTAATTCACAAGTATGTAAGAGAAAGCGTGAGAAACATAGTTGTAAAATATGTTTATTTTTATTTTTGCTTCAATATCATAATATATTTATTTTTGCTTGTGCTACAGTTGTGCTACACTTATGGGATATTCACTTTCTCTCTTGAGGTTTACCCTCTTAGCCATGTCCAATTCTTCTTATGTGCAATCTCACTAATTTGTTACTTGAAGTATTCATATTGTTGTTTTCTAGTTTGCTGCATTTCTGCTTGTGCATATACAGCAATTGATATTTCCGGTTGCTGTAATTAGTTTTTCTTTGCCCTTTTAGTGTATTCTTCGAGTCCTTGAATTGTCGCATCTACACAATATTCAATGTTGACAAGACATGTTCCTCCTTCTTTTTTTTGACACATATAGTCTATCTATGTCATCTCTCGGGTGTAATTCAATATCATCAGCTTGATTATTCTTTGGTATATCTCTCGAGTTCATCTCTAATTCATTTTAAGAATGGTCATAGTATGTTACAAGGGGACAGCAAGATACAGAACTTTATTTCATAAGTTTTCTTGCTCTTACTAAAATCGTCGGAGTCATCTCTCGTGTAATGCAATATCATCAGCTTGATTATTCTTTGGTATATCTCTCGGAGTTCACCTCTAGTTTATTTTAAGAAGGGTCCATAGTATGTTACAAGGGGGGACAGCAAGATAAAAAAAAAATTGTTACAGAACTTTATTTCAATAAGTTTTCTTGCTCTTCGGAAGTACTCTTTTCTCATTTTTTTATTTTATCAGTTCGTGTGATGGTGCCCGCTTCTAATATTCGCAAGTATTTGCGATTCTCCTTTTCTGCAAATGTCTTTATTCTTTCCTGATTCGGTAGTTATATTTCGTCCGCTGTTTCTTTTTCCCTTTTTTTTCATTACGAGCATGGCACACTTTTCAATACAATTAAACTAACAAACTCTAGAATAATTCCAATTACCGTCGAATCGACAAGACAAGGCAACAAGAAAACCGTAACTCAATACGAATCTTACCTTGTTGCAAGCCTACTGCAGAATGCCAGAGTATTTATCAAAACACCATAAGATCACAGAAACCAAACAGCCAATTAGGACTCAATGAATGGAATCACCCAAAAGCATTAATGAAGTATTCCTGGGTTCCATAAATACCAGCTGCTTTTGAGCACCAGTTCAACGGTGCTTAGCTAGTTAATGTTATTCAAACCAAGAGTATACTAACTCACTTCAACACAAAACCAAACCTAAGAACATTGCATGTAAGGCCTAGAGATAGTATCGATAACAAAGTGTGTGAAAAAAGAACTGTGAGCTCTGAGGAATGTGTTGATTGACCATGCCAGCATAAGAGAGGGCGTGACATTTTTTATACACATAAAATTTATCAACACATTCCTCAGTGTGTTGATTCCTATTGGCGACTCGTCTGTAAACACTGTGAACTGCAAACAGGAATAAGCAAGTATATTCGTAGCTTTAATTGAATTAGTTAATTTACGCAAATGTTGAGCTAATATTCAGGAACACGACGGGCTAATTGGATTTCAATAAAAATCAACAATGGAGCCCCTGTGGATATCTTTATAATAGTAGAGGAAAGAGAAGACGTTTTAGTGAGAGAGGGAGAAACTTCTCTTCTCCTCCCACTGTTAACCGTAATTCATGAATGTTTTCTTTACTACTACTACTACTACTACTACTGATAATAATAATAATAATAATAATAATAATAATAATAATAATACGACGACGATGACGACGATGACGACTGCGTAATCTAAGTGTTTGAAAAATTTCTTAACGATACAAAATAATTTATTCAAACAGATTATCGTAAAAATAATATAATAAGGTTTTTGTTTACTTTGTTGTTAAAAGATAGGCACTTATTCAAGTAATGGAATTATTTAGAAAATTAAAATAACATTTTAGCAAAATATCTTATAATATTGAAAATATCTTATAATAAAATAACTAAAAATGACATCACTTTCTTTTCCCAGGTATTACTGAAGCTAGTATATATATATATATATATATATATATATATATATATATATATATAACGATAGCCTAAACATAGAGTCAACGACACTTGATAATTGTCAATTGACGGTTTCTCGCCTATGCAGAAGAACGCATAGGTAGGAAACTGACATTTACTAAGCACCATTGACTCTATACAAATTTAGCAACACCTCTCCACAAGTTGGATGTGACGCAAAGTCAATTTCTTAAAGCAGAATTTCACAGATTTGAATTAAAAGTTTTCCTTCTCCTAGACACTGCCTAACCCTGTTAAAGAGCCCAGTCTAACCTACTATTTACCCATAGCTGGAAGGAAGAATAGTTGGATTCATACCTTTTCCAAGAGTATTAGTGCTATGGGAAATGCAATCGGTCTCGTCCAGGATTTGAGGTAGATTTCTTTGATTTAAAAAATCTCTGTTTTGAGCTAGATTTCCTTGATTTTAAAAATCTCTATTTTGAGCTAGATTTCCTTGATTTTAAAAATCTCAATTTTGAGCTAGATTTCCTTGATTTTTAAAAATCTCTATTTTGAGCTAGATTTCCTTGATTTTTAAAAATCTCTATTTTGAGCTAGATTTCCTTGATTTTTAAAAATCTCAATTTTGAGCTAGATTTCCTCCTTGATTTTTAAAAATCTCTAGTTTGTACTAGATTTCCTTGATTTTTAAAATCTCTAGTTTGTACTAGATTTCCTTGATTTTTAAAATCTCTAGTTCGTACTAGATTTCCTTGATTTTTAAAATCTCTAGTTTAACAATTTAGTACTAACAATTATGTAACAAACCCACGAAGGTTGATATGCCAAAGAAACTAAACCAAACCTGAAATAAGATATTTCTTTGTACGTTTTATTTTTGGAGTCGTCACTTCTTCACTATCCTTTTCTAAGTTTTCATCATTTTTTGTATTAAAAAAGGTAGTCCTGTGCTCGTTATTAATTAGAAGAATTTATTGGGAATGGCTAAGCTCAGTCGGTAGAGCATCAGCCTAGGAAACATAAGGTTCCGAGTTCGATACCGGTCCTCATCAACTCAGCAGATAAATAGCGCGGCTTTGATCTGTGCGGTAAAGTGTAGAGCTGCTGGTAGGTATGGCGCTCCACCCCAGATGCAAACTGTCTCCTTGGTCTAGTGCTAGTGAAAAGTGGATAGACACCTTCGCTGTCCGACTGATACCAACAATAGGCCACTCCGCCGATTTTACTTTTCATGCAAGAATCAATAATAAATTGTATAGCCTTTACTCTCAATTATTGTCAAGTGCTAGTGAAAAGGGGACAGCCTCCCTCGCTGTCCGACTGATAGTAAAAATAGGCTAATCCACCGACTTTATTTAGTATTTTAATGAGGAAATCAAATTTGACATTTGATATGAACCTCAGATTTATTAGACACCGATGAGTAGTTCTAATATCGAGCTAAACTCGCAAGTCTCTTCAGTGCAAAAGGTTAACTATAACGATCAACTAGAAATAAATACAAACTACCAAACAATATACATCTTTATCAAATTTTTCATCTGTTTCTCTATGGGAGGAGTATGGCATATGGGCTTTGGGGGGTACGGGAGACAAACAGAACGTACACTAAAACATCTTCAAAATTACCCTAACCCTGCCAACACTCTACGTTTCACCTGAGGGTCAGGATACAGACCGACTGATGCCGTTGAACAGATCTGTACGTGACCCGGCATAAAACTCACAAACATATGTCAAGGACCCTCCATAAACAATTCTGGTAGTTTCTTTGAGAGCCAGATAGAGCCAAGCGCAAGACAACATAAGAATTTTTACCTTTGACTGTACAAAAGGTTTTCTGTATGATGTAAGCTAATATAAAACAGAACGCACGATTTCTATTATATTTTGAGGAGTGTTCAGATTTTTCGTTGCTTTCTTATCTTTATATCTGTTAATCTTTTTTTTTGTTATAGGTTTTTTTTTTCAAATAAATGTATAAATAATAAATAAAGTGATCTTTGAAGAAGACTAGTTGCTTGACTTACTGTTATAGAATAATAATAATAATAATAATAATAATAATAATAATAATAATAATAATAATAATAATAATATGTGGATATACCACAGTATGATAATTTCATTATAACGTTTGATATATTTTCTTAAGAGCTATTGCTGAATAGTTCAATATGTAAAAGTATAATGATCTTGATTTAACTTTCTCTCACTCTTTCTTAAAAAGTGGGTGGTAAAATATTTACAGTTATTTGCCGAAAAAAGTCAGGGGGAGGCCTTTAAAATATCTACATTAATTCGCCGCCCAAAAGTGACTAAACAAAACTCAGAAAATATCTAAGTTGGGCCGGAAATTCACCTGATGCTGGTTCGCTAAAACGTAGCGTAAATTAAGGCCGGAGGTTGGGACAACATAAGATCAAAATTACCAAAATATATTTCGTAATGCATAATTTCAAAATTACAAATAAAACAAACATCTAGCTTCTTTTTTTTTTTTTAAATTCATTTTAATTTTACGTTGGGCAATTAAGACCATTTGGAAAGTTTCGTTTTAAAAATCTTTGGTGAAATAAAACGGGAAAATAAAAAAAAATCTGCGATTAAGCGATACCAGATAATCTGGATTCACACTTTTGCATTGCATCTTGGACAATTTATACGGTATCATTTTTAACCAGAGAGTGTTGCTGGATGAAGATTTAGGAACACCACTATTAATAAATAGATAATTATAATTCGGAATTGAAAAATGTGCTATGCTAGGGATGGAAAAGGAGGAAAACAATTAATGAACGGAATAAAACTGCCAAAATCAGGACAACATAAAAACACTTGGAGAAAATGAAAGTTTTAAATACTTAGGAATTTTAGAAGCACTCACTATCAAGCAAACAGAGATGAAGGGAAAAGTAGAAAAAAGAATACCCCAGGAGAACAAGAAAACTCCTAGAAACTAAGCTCAGCTGCAGAAATCTCATCAAAGGAATAAATACCTGTGCCGTCCTCATTATAAGATACTCGCGGCTATTCTTAAAATGGACAAAAGAAGAACTCAAACAGATTAGCCTAAGGACTAGAAAATTAATGACAATGCACAAAGCTCTACTACCTAAATACGCTAAAGATAGGCATTATGAATCAAGAAAGAAAGGTGGAAGAGGTCTTGTCAAAATAGAGTATTGCGTAGACACTACAGTTCAAGGAATCGAAGAACATTAAAAAAAAAGAGCAAAGAAAGATTACTTGCGGCGGCCAATAACAGCAGCTGCACCATATGAACAAACAGAAAATCAACAAGAACAAGAAAGCATAAGTGGGAAGAAAACAAATATATGGATACTTTAAACGACAAATTGGGGGGGGGGGTTGCACATGAAAAGATCTGGACATGGTTAGGATGAGGAAACCTCAAGAGAGAAACTGAGACACTAATAATTACTGCACAAAATAATGTCATAAGAACAAATGATATCAAAGCAAAAATTGATGGCACAACAGAACAGCAAATGTAGAGTGTGTAGTGACAGAGATGAGACTGTAAACCATGTAGTAAGAGCATGCAGTAAATTAACACAGCGAGAATACAAAGCTAGGCACGACTGGTTGGGAAGGTGATCCACTGGGAATTATACAAAAAACTAAATTTTTGCCATAAAACAAAATGGTATATGCATACACCAGAATCTATTCTTGAGAATGAAATCCATAACATTCTCTGGGATTTTGAGATTAAGATGGATCACCTAATCCAATTAGAAGACCATACCTTGTATTGATTAACAAGAAAAGGAGAACTTGTCAACATGTAAACTTTGCAGTTCCAGCAGATCACAGTGTAAAAATGAAAGAAAACAAAAAGATAGACGTATACCTGGATCTTGCAAGAGAATTGAAAAAAAACGTAGAATATGAGGGTGAAAGTGATACCAATTGTAGCTGGTGCACTTGGAACGGTCCCAAGAAGCTTAGAAAAAAGACTAGAAGAACTGGAAATCAAAAGAAGAATTGAGAACATCCAGATAACAGAATTGCTGAAATCGGTTTGAATATTCAGAAGAGTCCTTGAGACCAGAGGAGACTTATTGTCACTCAGAGTCCAGTGAAAGACCATAAACTAACGCTGGTGTGAAGAAATCTCTCCCTCTCTCTTTCTCTCTCCCCCCATCTCTCTCTCTCTCTCTCTCTCTCTCTCACAGACACACATATATATACATATATAGGTGGATGGATTCAACCAAAATAGAGAACTCAAACGTATATATAAAAATGTTATGTATATATTTTTTTTACATATATGGAGTATTATAGACAAATAAATAAATACCTTAGTTCATCAGAAATTAATTTATTTCGGTACCTTTGCCTCTTCAAGTCTGATTTTCAAAGAGAGAATGAACACATATCAGATCTATTTAATAGGATTCGTCCGTCACAAAATCAGTTAGACGGAAAAATCATTAGAGAGAGAGCCCTGATATGTAATCTTTATCCATTTGAAAATAAAACTTGAAGAGGTAAATTGCCAAAATAAATTTATTTCTGATTAACTACAGTATTCACACACACACACACACACACACACACACACACACACACAACACACACACACACACACACACACACACACACACACACACACACACATATATATAATATATATATATATATATATATATTATAGAGAGAGAGAGTGAGAGAGGGGAAGAGAGAGATGGATAGATTGAAAAATAATCTTATAGGGCCAAAGTGGAATGTTGCAGGTGGTCGACCACTAGGATTCTGTCCCTAAGCATCACGTGTCACCACAAATTGCTATTGGTGGGTCTTACCCCTCTACAGAGGTGCAATCGGCGTATTTTACAACTCCAGCCGACAGGGCGGACAAAACAAATAAAAAACAAAACAAATTGATTTCCAAAATTAGCATCCATAAAATAAACAAGAGATTTTACTTGATGAGACAAGATTAAAATCTTGGTAGAACGTAAAAAAAAAGATGTACTTTTCCAATTATGCGGGAAACCAAAACTAAGGGAATGAATTATGATTTTGCGAATAAATTTGCTAACATATGAAAACATAAAAATGCTCACGATATTTTTTCTCCATCTATATAAAACGAATCAAATGATTATCAGAAGGTATCATTTACTATGAAAAAGAAAAACAAAAAACAAAACAAAAAAACAAAAACAATACATCAATGTTTTGTAAGTTTCATGTTTCATTTGATAAAAAAAACAGATTAAAAACAGATTAAGCGACTTAATTGTCAACTGTAAACAGTAACCTATACTAAACAATTATGTACATTATTTGTAAGATTTATTATAAGAAAAATTAGAAAAGTTTTCTCGATGCAAAGACAAAAAAAAAAAAAAAGAAAAAAAAGATTAAATCGTTCTAAAAACGCATTTAATCTGTTCTCGGTTGTTAAATAAAAATAGAATACACTTGGATAAAAAAAATCACCAATTAAAGTAAAATCGATGGATTGGCCTATTGTCGGTATCAGCCAAACAGCCAGAGTCTATCCTATTTTCACTAGAGCTAGACCAGGGAGATTGTAATAATGTTTGTCTCTCAAACCCCTTTTCATGGGGACGAAGAGAGGCAAACATTATTCCAGTGATAAGGAAGGGAAATCCGTAGGGATGAAGAGAATTAAACAACAGTCGACAGAAGTTTGCTGTGCAGGGATACATGCTCTTATTCGAAGGTGGATCATTGCTATTGAGAGAAACGGTGACTATGTGGAGAAGTTGGGATGTAATCCACAGAGGACCAGCTTCATTTTGATGTATGATACATGTTCCTGTGTTGGTAATTATACCTGTCCTAAACAAAATGGCATTACTTTTTGACACACCCTCGTATATTTCCGACAAATAAATGATGGCGCTTACTGGGTCAACAGTGTCAGAGACCTGAGTCTTGAGGCTTAGTGTTTGCATTAACACAAGAACAGAAAACAATAAACGTGACTTCATTAGACTGTTGTGTTCTATTTGATAATGAGAAAAGGAAGTGTACTAAGTGATTAAAAAAACATATCTACTAACGTCGAAAAAAATAAAGATGAAAACAACCCGGAAGGCATGAAATAACAATTACTTGATACTTTAATTTTTTTATCTCTTGGGTCATTTGTGTAGAAATTTTTAAATTATTGTTTATTTAGAAGCTGGCAAATTTGGCATTGAAGTAAATTGGTTAAGCCTGAAATTATTTATTCAGGTTTTAGTCTAATTTCAACAATTCTCTCATTTTTACAAATGTAGAAAACTTTGGAAATATGAGCTCAGAAAAAATTAAAGTGTCCTCTAATAAAAATCTCTGTATCTAAAAAATCATTATTCTTTTCTTTCTCATTATCTGTTTCTCTCATTTTGATTTTTTTAAGAAAAAAAATAAAAAATAAAAAAAAACGCTCTCTGGGCGGCATAAAAATAAATTTAGAAAAATATTACCTAGGGTGGATGTGAGTTAAAAATTCAATTTCAATTAACTAAATTTTATTCAGTTCAATTCTGTAGAAAAATAAATTCTTTAAAAATGTTTGCTTTTCTCTTCCAATTCTTAAACCAAATACTTGTTGCACCTCAAATCCCCATAAGACACTCCTCCCCAAATAGAAAAACATAATTCTTTTTATTTTAATAAATAAAACACTGAATGATAAAAACATCATTCTTTTTATTTTAATAAATAAAATACCGAATGATAAAAAAACATCATTCTTTTTATTTTAATAAATAAAACACTGCATAAGCATGTAGGAAAGAAAAAATAAACTCTGAATATTTTAAGTTTTTACAAAGTTTTTTTTTTTAAAAAAAGATGTTACCTGAAATAAAATTCAGCAATTAAAAAAATAAAATACATTGGGGGAAAATCCTAAACTAATTCTCTAAATTACTCAGTAAGTTAAATGATGTTGTTTTTTTTTATTTACAATAAACAATGTCCGTAGTAATTTTTTAAAAGTCAATGCCAGATTCACGTTTTTCAGATACACCGGGTGTCTATTGCATATTAGGCGGTCCTTTGACTAATTTAGCAAACACAAACAAATAGGGACAAAATGCAATGCGAAATATATTTATTTACGGTGGATATTGATTATTCCGAATTTCATTAAAAGAAAATATTAAAAAAGTGTTAAGAAACAATAATTTCCCAATAAATATATCTCCGAAAATAGCTTATTTTCCTTCTTATCCCCCTTTGTTGTTTTTTTTCAACGTATGATTCAATTTTCTAAACTTTATGTGTATTTTTTATTATACCATCAATAATATAAACGCTCTCTCTCTCAATCTATGTTAGAATTTTAACAAGGTTAATTTTTCTTTTTTACAAACTGCGCCTATTTATTCCCCCAAATAAAATATAGCATGCATCTATTAATCACTTACTTAAAAAGCATCAAAGTGACTTCTTTTTTTCCCACGCTCAAATTTAAACTAATGACATGCACAAAACTATACTAGATATACATTTGAATACAAAACAAATCTTAAAATTTAAGGTTTGATAAGTTTAAGTAACTATTTCTAGTTTGTAAATTATTTTCTAGTAAAACTTTAAATCAACTGTATTTCTTTAGTATTAAACAATTTGAATCATTAACTGCACATTCTCTCGTGTTAAAAAAACAGTACATTTATGTTTTTATAACCTTGACATCTAATACATGAAGCATACGCGAAAACCCTTAAAATTATATATATATATATATGTGTGTGTGTGTGTGTGTGTGTGTGTGTGTATTGGCTTAAACCTGTTAATGTTTATTTCAAATAGTTAATTCGATAGTGAGATAAGATGGAAATTCAAGTAAAAAAGCAACTCAGTCGGTGGAGTTTAGGTTACACTGACTTGAGTAGAGCCCACACAAAAACAGATGTTCTGGATATGACAGTAAACTATATATTGTGATGAGGCTCTAGCTATAGATATCTGGGGAGTCTGGTGTACTCTTTCATTGTCAATACTTTCAGATCTACTCGAATCACAGAGTGGTAGTACTTGTTAGGATCCCATATATGGTTATATGTATCTGCTTGTAAATTATTTGTATTAGATTGGAACACATGATACACACACATAATATATATATATATATATATATATATATATATATATATATATATAGTGTGTGTGTGTGTGTGTGTGTGTGTGTGTGTATGTGTGTGTGTATGTGTAAAATGAAAATGCAAGTGAATCTGACGGTATGTTGAAAAGAAATAAAGGAAAGAAAGTATAGAATGGATAAAATAAATTAAATTAAATAGATTAAATTAATTAAAATAATCCTATTTTTATCCATTTTATACTTTCTTTCCTTTCTTTCTCTTTTCAACATATATATATATATTATATATATATATATATATATATATATATATATATATATATATATATATATATATAATATAAATATATATATATATATATATATATATATATATATATATATAATCAATAGTAATGGTATTATGGATGATAACAACTTTAAGTTTCATGCTTATGCAATCATCAGATGAGTCAAGCATGAAACTTAAAGTTATGAGTTTAAATCATCCATAATATCATTACTATTGATTATAAATCTGCTCTGCTTTATTAGCACTGAGCACCTTTCTATACCAATACTTTTCTCATTTATTCTCTATTCATTCTTTATTTTATATATATATATATATATATATATATATATATATATATATATATATATATACCAATTCGTCTCTCTCTCTCTCTATATATATATATATATACCAATTCCTCCACACGAACCGTGTTTGACAAGGTCAATTTCGTAATCGTAGTTTAATAGGTTTGAATTCAGAATTTTCCTTGTCCTAGACTGGTTGCCTTACCTAGGTTACAGAGACTAATCTACCCAACTAGTTACCCATAACTAGAGAGAGAATTATACGATGCTTCGATAGTTTAGAATACGTAGAATGTATCCCCAACATAGTAATATAATCATAACCAAAAAGGTTATGAAAATCACAAAATCCTCTGATAATTTTAGATTTAATCAGGCGTATCGTCGTTGTGTAATTGTTAGCAAGCTTTTCTCACAGATCTATTGCTACTAAATAGCAAGTTCGATCCTCGTTGACTGTCCCATAAAACAAATCCCAACGTTAAAAAGACTTAGTGTTGATCCGACCTGGTGGGATGTCTGAATATGATTTTTTTAGGTTCAAACAGGTCATCTAATTCATTTGATTTCTAATTTCTCGTTCTCCTAGAGCTCCATGTCTCAAACCAGTGCGCCAAAAGCACTCTAATGCGCCTGGAAAAGTTCCCAGTTGCGCCCCAAGCTTTTGTTTTTTGTAACGAAATATGAATGTATGAATTTTGTTTATATTAAACAAACTAGCAAATATACGCACCCTCCGGGTGCAAGTATTTAAGTTTTAATATAATAAAATGTATTAAATTAGAAAGGCTAATGAAACTGAATAAGAATTTAGATAGAAAGACTCGGAACAGAGGGGGTATGATTGACGAATAGAACAACTTTGAAACGAACTCTTCCATCATCTTTCATTATTCCCGTTTCTCATTGGTAAATTTTCCTAATTTAACTATTTAGTTAAAATTGGAAGTAAAGGATAATATTACAGTTATTTCTTCTTATTAATCGATTTCATTTAAGATTTATCCCCGAGATTTTTTCTCATATTCATTAAGATAAAACCAAACAATTAGAAATCAATAATACTAAGCACATATTTATTAAAATCAAATTTTAAAGATCAATATGCAAATTAGCCTTTCCATTCACACTGTAAACCGCTATTTTTGTTGTATATATAAATACAATTACCTGTTATTAGTATCTAGATATGGTCAATAGTATTAATTATGTATAACAATTTTATTAATAATAGAAGTTTAAATAAAAATAAAATCATGGAGAATGTGATGTAAATAACTAAGGGAATTGTGACTTGAGTAGGAATATAGTTTCGGTTACAGACAGAAAAACACACAATCTCCATTATAATAAGATATGTATTTTTAAAAAGATATAAAATAAAATGCTTATTTCAAAAAATTATTTATTATTTGCCTGTTTTACTAATAAAATTAAACTGAGAAGATGAATGAATCACACAATGATTCTGCTTGTAAATGTCATTCTGTAATTGTTAGAAAGCAATACTCTGTTGACTTCACATTTGCTGTGTAATCATTAAATGGACATAGTGTGTGTGTTGATCTTATTCTAATTCACTGATCAAGTTTAACTCCAAACTTCCCCAAATCAATTATGAAAGTACATGTAGATTCAAATAGAGAGCATTCAATTGAAATAACCGTTTTTCAAAGCTGAATAAATAAGGACAAAAAAAGGACAGCTTATCGTTTATAAATTTGAGAAGAGACATTCATATTGCATTCAACAGATTTCTTCATATATATATACTGTATGTTTAAAAAATAATTTTAAAAAATTAAATGACTTTTCTGGTAGTGTAAAAAAATGGCCACTTGTTTTACACTGAAGGCTGTAGAATGGAATGGCTGCATTTTTATTTGACACAAAGAGATTGGAAAGTATAACGTTCTAAATAATTTAATCATTTAAAAAAAATTACATTATGTAAGAGAGATTACACATTTTAGATGAGTTAACGCTTCTCGTAAATACACCGAGGCACTGCTGCTTAGCCCAGAGTTCATCAAGAGGCATTGGCCTATATGTGAACTCAGATAAAATTGAGTTCATGAATTTTAAACAATATGGATCTATGGTAAAATTGGAAAAATTGGAAAGCTAGATAAGTATCTAGATCTCACCAGAGATTTAAAATAATATGGAATAGGAATATTACAGTAGTGGTAATCATTGTTGGAGTATGTGGAACAATCCTGAAAACCCTAGCTGGAGCATCCGGAAACCCTCTTATGAAATGACGCTCACCAGCAATACCCCCGGTAGAGGTTTAGAGACGTATGGACAGGTGACAGGTCAAAGTTCACTTCTTTCAAAACAATCATGAGAAAATTTGAGTTTTGAGTAGGCATTTACCAATATTTTCGCTCGAGTAAAATTTTATGTGGATGTAGAGGCAAAATGTTTAATTTCAACAACAAAAATGTTTCTTTTATTTATTTACCAAACCCTCCTCACGTATGTGAGACATGATCAAGTTCTTAAGCCAAGTTTAACATATTTGAATTCAGTTTTCCTTTTCCTATACCGTTTGCCGAGCCAAGGTTACATATTCTAGTCTGCCCTACTATTTCCCCATAGCTGGAAGAAGAATAGATGTATGTCTTTCACAAGGTTATTCTCGTTATAAGAAGCACTACCAGGATTTGAATTCGTGTCACCAAGTCAATTTCCTTCGACGGTAACCATTACACAACGGGAACCTCCTCTATAGAGTGGACTCAGTTGCAGCTCCACATAATCACAGAGATGACGTGTATTTTTTTGGGGAAAGGTAGCTAATGTAATTGCTTTTTCAATTGAAACTTTAGAAAGTCAAAAAAGATCCCCCCCAATGAAAGATGATTTAGAAAACCCTCTGTGATGGTTGACCTGATCAATTAACGTCGGTATTAAATTATAAATGCATTTTTATTCACCTCTTTCGTAACCTGGCATAAAGTAACAACATTTTCGAAATCTGCAATATTACAATCCATAAAAAAACGTCACTATTAAAATACTGAGCAAAGTGCTGGTTTACTGATTAAACTTTCGGTTTCTCTCTGCCTCAATCTCATGACCAAGTCACATTGGAGGCACCGGTCCCTGCTAGATCACCTAAGATAAACAGCAATGTTCAATATTTAGATGAGTAACCATTTAATATTGGTATTATCTGCGTTATTCGGACTATTGTCCCCATCTTCATTGTTACTTGTACAACGTTTCGGCCAATATGCCCTCCGGCCTTCTTCAGGTATTTCTTGTCGGACTCGGGAACCTTCTCGGACTCGGGAACCTTCTTCGAACTCGGGAACTTTCTTGTCGTATTCCTGAAGAAGGCCGGAGGGCATATCGGCCGAAACGTTGTACAAGTAACAGTGAAGATGGGGACAATAGTCCGAATAACGCAGATAATACTAATCTTCAAGCCTCATCTCAAACGTTCAGAGAAATAACATTTAATATTGGTTGTTTTGTTTTGTTTTACGGCATATCAACCCTTATTGGATCATTTAACACCGAATCAAGTCATATGATAAACAAATGACTCAAGTTGTTTACGGTATCTGCTATTGCTTAAATGGTCACCTAATTGAGTATTGAACAGGCTCGTCGCTGCTTAACTTCGGTGATCGAGCGGGACTGATCATTTAAGCAACAGTAGGTAGTGTAAGTAAGCGAAAATAAAAAAATGACTTGATTCGGCATTAAATGGCCCAAATGGGTTGATATGCCGTAAAACAAAACGGTAATTTATGAGGAAGTGCGTCCCAGTCTCCCGTCTCAAAAACCGCTACCCGGTGAATATCAAAATAACAACCCCAGCTCGTCGTAATTCTTGTTTATTTATCGTAATTTGTCGTAATTCTTGTTTAGATATGAAGATGGATATATAGTTTTGAATAGACTGAGATAGATAGATAGATAGATAAACAAACAAAATAATATAGATAGATACAAACAAATGAAGATAGATAGATATTTTCGACAAGTAAATATATTTGGGGGTGGTCGCTTCTTTTTTTGTCGTAATTCTTGTTTATTTAAACTAAAAACAAGACATTAAACAAACATGAATAAAAAAAATCTCAGTATTTAAAGTAATATAGATAAATATGAACAAATTGAGATAGATAGATAGATAGATAGATATGAAGATGTATAGTTTTGAATAGACTGAGCTGGGTCGTTATTTTAATAGTCACCGGGCAGCAACTCTTGAGGCAGGAGACCGGGACGCACTTCTTCATAAATTACCAACAAAACAACCAACCATTTCTTATAAACCACTACTTGTGTGAAAATTACAGAGGGAAGAAGGATAAGGATGATGATGATGATGTAATCAATATATTAATACTGGTGTTCCTAAATCTTCCGTCCGTTATCATCCTGCAACAAATTCTGGTTAAAAATAAGACCGTCCAAATTATTCAAGATGCAATGCAAAATTCTAAATCCACTTTTTTTTTTGGGGTGGGGGGGGGCAAATTACTTAATATAGATATTTTTAAAGCGTTCCCCATATTTTTATCGGCAAATCAATGTAAATATTTTACAACCCCTCTTTAAAAAAGTGAGTTAAATCAAGATTATTATACGTTTTACATATTGAACTATTCACAGTAGCTCTTAAGTAAACATATCAAACGTTGTAATAATTAAATTATCATACTGTGGTCATACTAGTCAAGATGATAATACTTTTTTTTTACATATTGAACTATTTCGTAATAGCTCTTTAAGTAAACGTATCAAACGTTGCAATAATTAAATTATCATCCTGTGGTCATACTAGTCAAGATGATAATACTTTTTTTTTTACATATTGAACTATTTCGTAATAGCTATTTAAGTAACGTATCAAACGTTGCAATAATTATATTATCATACTGCGGTCATACTAGTCAAGATGATAATACTTTTTTTTTACATATTGAACTATTTCGTAATAGCTCTTTAAGTAAACGTATCAAACGTTGCAATAATTATATTATCATACTGTGGTATATCCACAGGTCCTCATAGTAATATTCTATTTGTTAAACTTTCAGATAAAATCCTTGACATTTTAAGTTTTCGGTTCATCTTCTTCATATCAACCTTCGTGGGTTATTTAATGCCAACGTTTGTGTACGGCATAATAGAAAGAGAAATAAATATCTATTAGAACCAAAAAAAATGGAAATGCAAAAATTGAGAAACCATCAACTGTACGGAGATGATAGATGGTAGAAATAAATTAAAGAATTGCAGATATATCCTCAATGCACATTTCCACATGTGCACGTTTCCTTTTTTTAATCATAATATTCCAATTTTCTTAGATTCTGCATTTTATTTTTATTTCCTTCTTTTCCTTGTCAACATCCTTTTTTCACTCCTTGTTATTCAGGATACATATATCAATCCGTCCTCATCTTACTCAACTTAAAAACATTTTTTATTTAGAAATTTGTTAATGTGTCAGATTTTCAATTTACTTTTTATTTTTTTTAACAATGTTTATTATCATAAGATATATATATATATATATATATATATATATATATATATATATATATATATATATATATATATATGGGGGGGGGGATTTTAGTATTTTATTTCTTTCTTCATTCTTTCTTACTTTCTTTTATCTTACCTTTCTTTCTTTCATTCTTTCGTTATTTCTTTCTTTCTTATTTACTTTCTTACTTCCTTTCCTTCTTTCTTTCTTTCATTCATTAATTCATTTTTTCTTACTCACTTTTTACTTTCTTTGTTTCTTTCTTTCTTTCTTTCTTACTTCCTTTCCTTTCCTTCTTCTTTCTTTCTTTCGTTCTTTCTTTCTTTCTTATTTACTTTCTTACTTCCTTTCCTTCTTTTTTCTATCTTTCTTTCTTTGTTTCCTTCTTTCTTTCATTCATTCATTCATTCTTTCTTTCTTACTTTGTTTCTTTGTTTCTTTCTCTCTTTCTCTCTCTCTTTCTTTCTTTCTTTCTTTATTTCAGTCATTCTTTCTTACTTAATTTTTTTTCTCTCTTACTTTTCTTCATTCATTCTTTATTTCTTTTAAATTTTTTTCTTACTTACTTTGTTTGTTTGTTTGTTTCTCTCTCTCTCTCTCTCTCTCTCTCTCTCTCTCTCTCTCTCTCTCTCATTCTTTCTTATTTTCTTACTTACTTTCTTTATTACTTCCTCTCTTTTTCCCCTTTTACTTTATTTACTAGATTTTATACTATCGATTCTAATAATACTTTTTTCTTTCTGAAAATAGTATCCTTCTATCTATTATTCATCTTAACCGATCCGTTCGACAACGCCACCACCCTTTTTCTATCTTCACCACACAATCACCCACTATTCTCAACTCTTTTTTTGTAAGATCCATTCATCCATCCATCCATCCACCAATTCCAATTCCAACCTGACTCCTCCTACTCCTCCTCTCCCTCCTTCTCACAACAAGCACTTCATTCACTTGCCCAATCCCCTTCCCAATACAATCAATCTCTGTGGATTCCACTTCACATTCATCCCCACCGATATTTTGGAAGCTCGACTTTTCCATCTCTCACTCATTGTTTCTTTCTTCTTTTTTTTTTTAAATGTTTTTATTATTTTTTTAATTATTTTTTTTTTACTTCTTTTCCATCTAGACTTCTCACTTTCATTTGCATCTTTATATTTTTAGGTCTCTTTTTCTCCCTCTCCATCATTCCCCTCTCCTCTCCACTCACACCCTACATCATTTACCGCCAACCCATGCCCTGTCTCTATTGAGTCCTCTTCCATTTCGGCATCCATCATGGCCAACACGGCTGTCACACCTGTAAACACGCGTAACGGGTTGTCATCTTAGGATATTTGCCGAAGCCATGGAGACCCTGGTTTTCCTCTCGTCGACACAAAGAGGTTTGAGATGGGGAAAGCTAGCAGGAAAAAAAGAAAGACAGAAATAAATAAAAAAAGAAATAACGAAAGAAAATAAAAAAGGAAGAAAGAGTGAGAGATTTGATGTATTGGGGAGACGTAATCGTTGTTTCTATCTATCTATCTATCTATCTATTTATCTATCTATCTATGTTTTTTTAAAGTAGAAATTAGAGGAAAAGTATGGAAAGATAAAAAGAGAATGGGCCAAACAAAGAAGAAAAATAAATAATTCAGACATAGATGAAGAAAATAATTGAAGCGAGAATGAAACGAAAACAATAAATAGATAAATAAATAGATAAATAAATAAATAAATAAATAATAAAAAGACATTAAAATGTGGGTGAGGAGAAAGTAAAAGGGACCGACGAACTATAAAGAAAGAAAAAAAGAGAAAAAATTAGGGAGAGAAAAATAAAAATGCAGGATTAATCTAGAAGAAAAAGATGGTTGGTTGGTTTATTGATTTTAACGGCATATCAACCTGTCCGGGGTTATATCATGCCTAACGGTTAGGGGGAAGAAAAAGAGCCGTGTATGTATTTATGCATTTGAACATAAACATGTAAGAATTCATGTAAAGATATGATACACACAAACGATTAAACATGCATACAAATTATCTGTAGTATATATATATATATATATATATATATATATATATATATATATATATATATACTCCAGAATATGGGTAGTCACACTAAAGCACATACAGACACAGACATACACATACACACATACAGACACAGACAGACACGCGCATGTGCAACTGCACACACGTGGGTGCCCAAGGGCACAAACACATCGGTGACATAAACGCACGCAAACACATGCACATGTATACGCATATACACACTCACCAACAAACATACATACGCACACACTCATACATGCACACACAGAGACGCACGCACGCACGTATGCGCAACCGCACGCACGCACGTATGCGCAACCGCACACACACGGGCGCGAACTACACGAACACACCGGTGACATACACTCACACGCATGCATGTGCACATGCGAACACATTAACATGTATACGCACATACACACACACATACGTACACACTTACATGCACACACATAGACATACGCACGTATGCGCAACCGCACACACAGGCGCGCAACCGCACAAATACGCTGATGACAAACACACACACATACATATACACATATACACATGCAAACACACCCGCAAGTATGCACACACATACACACACACAAAAGCAGTAGCACACACACGCATATGCAATAGATAAAACCGTGTGAATACGTCTTTGAACCTAAACATATTAAGATTTACTGAATTATCTGTATTAATATCTGCGAAACATTTTGTGGTGTGTGTTGGATAAAATGTATATCTGCGGAAAAGTGAACCCGTTTATATTTCTCCGTGTAAATGTACCTATATGCGTGCTTGCGTGTAAATGACATTATCATTGTACAGAGTGCCACACGGACACACGTGACAATCAAGGCATGCGCGTGCTCGTGTTCGTTTACATGCATGGATGATTTCTTAAGGAGGTCGTCTGAGGCCCAGTTTGTCTGTGTAAACATATATGGGTATCTAAAAAAAAAACTTATACACACAAACATACATACATATATACACACAACCACACACTCAAATATATATAGACACACACACACACACACACACCACACATATATATATATATATATATATACAAGTATACATACACATATATATATTTTATAAACTTATATATAAAATATCATTGGCATTTCAGTCTCGAAAGACTATAATAACATTTTTTTATGTGCCCCTGAAGTTACAGTGCCTCCTGTGACTGTGAAGTCCGATGTTTGAAAAACATTCTCGACCACATATGAAATATATGAATATGATATATAAAGGTTTGAATTCAGTTTTCTTCCTCCTAGAGCGGTTGGCTAACTAAGATTAAAGAGTCCAGCCCATTGTACTATTTACCCATAGCTGGAGGGAGAATAGTTGGTTGCATACCCTTCCCTGGGTAATTAGCGCTATGTGAAATGCAATCAGCAGCATCCAGAATTTGAACTTGTACATACGCAAACATACACACACGTGCGCATACACACACACACACACATATATATATACATATATGTGTGTGTGCGTGTGTGTGTGAGAGTGCGCGCGCGTGTGTGCGTGTGTGCATATGAATGCATTTGTCCTTTTGCGAATGTGTAAAGCCATGGAGATTTTTTCTATAAATAACGAAATGTACGAAGCGATTGCTATTTTTTCCGCATTAATGTCTCGTTTCAGACAAGCCCATTTACCTTAATGCTATTATGTCCTGTTGCTAACAATTCACAATGATAAACGGGCGCAGAAAATAAAGGTTAATTTACTGATCCCTAGGAGGATCGAAGTTAAATTAATAACCACCTAAGAAAATATGTCACAAATATGTTACACTGCCGGCACATATGCAT
>CM042179.1:13232716-13234951 GCA_023376005.1 Doryteuthis pealeii
ATGCGCATTGGAACTTATTCTAAAGCGGGAATCATTAAAAAATGAGCTTGTGCTTCAATATGTATGCATAAGTGAGAGTTAATGCATTAACGAATCCGTTCGAAAATGTTTATTTATATGTTTAGATATATTAAAAAAAAAGTCGTCAAAGTGGCCTAAAGTCGGTATCAGCCAGACAGCGAGGGAATCTATCCTCTTTTCACTAGCGCTAGATCAAGGATATTTTTAGAATCTGAGGTGGAGCACCAGAACTATCACCAACTCCTCACTTTACTGCACAAATCCCTGTGCTACTCATACGCTGAGTTGGCGAGGGCCGGTATCGAACCAGGAACCTCGTGGTTCCCAGGCGAACGCTCTACCGACTGACCTAACCGGTATAATGTATTCACATCCAAGGGCATCAGCGAATAATAATGATAATTCCTCACTCCAGGAATTTAGGCAGATGATATATGTGTCTAAGCGTTATTTTTTTTTACAAATGTCTATACGCAAGTGTGTATATATATATATATATATATATATATAATATATATATAAATGAATGAATATTTATAGGTATGTGTATACATCTGTATATTTATATATACCTAAAAACTTTGGTGTATTTTATTTTATAAATATACCAGTGGATTAACGGCGTCACAATTTTTTATGCTTTCTAAGCTCGAAGTACAACGAAACGCGTTATAACAAACCATGAATATCTATGCACGAATCTTTCCTTACTGACACATCACTAGAAGTTTATCTATCTATCTATCCATGAATCCTTGCTTCGACTATAAGTTTAACATTTCATCTATCTATCTATCTATCTATCTATCTATCTATCAAACATGAATCTATCAATACATGAATACCCACTTTCAATATAATGTTATCTATCTATCTATCTATCTATCTATTTATCTATCTATCTATCTATCTATCTATACATGAATCTATCAATACATGAATACCCACTTTCACTATAATGTTATCTATCTATCTATCTATCTATCTATCTATCTATCAATAACATGAATCTATCAATACATGAATACCCACTTTCACTATAATGTTATCTTCTATCATCTATCTATCTATCTATCTATCAATACATGAATCTATCATACATGAATACCCACTTTCACTATAATGTTATCTATCTATCTATCTATCTATCTATCTATCTATACAGAATACAATCATGAATCCCACTTTCATATAATGTTATCTATCTATCTATCTATCTATCTATCTATCTATCTATACATGAATCTATCAATACATGAATACCCACTTTCCCTATAATGTTATCTATCTATCAATCTATCTATCTATCTATCTATCTATCTATCTATCTATACATGAATCTATCAATACATGAATACCCACTTTCACTATAATGTTATCTATCTATCTATCTATCTATCTATACATGAATCTATCAATGCATGAATACCTACTTTCACTATAATGTTATCTCTATCAATCTATCTATCTATCTATACATGAATCTATCAATACATGAATACCTACTTTCACTATAATGTTATCTATCTATCTATCTATCTATCTATTTATCTATCTATCTATCTATCTATCTATACATGAATCTATCAATACATGAATACCCACTTTCACTATAATGTTATCTATCAATCTATCTATCTATCAATCTATCTATCTATCTATCTATACATGAATCCTTACTTCCACTAAGTTTATGTATGTATATATGTATGTATCCCTCCCCCTTTCTCTCTCTATCTCTCTCTCTCTCTCTCTCTATATATATATATATATATATATATATATATATAACAATTCATATTTATTTCAGTATTTTCATATCTATATATCTATCTATCCATCTATGTCTCTATCTATCTATCCATCTATCAGCATATAATGCAAGGAAAGACAGAAATTGAAAAAAAATAAGAAAAGGGAAAGACATGTCTGTGCATAAATTTCTAGAATGAAAATATGTGAATTAATATCTATACGTATAAGTTCTGAACATATCCTTAAGTGTGTATAGCAGATATGTGCATGTGTCTGTGCTTTACGTGCGCTAGGTTGCCATATATCTGTCTGTACATGCTTATAAATGTATTTGCGCCCTTGGAAAAAAAATGGCGTGAGACCGAATGTGTGAATACGTCAAGCAGTAACCATAATTATATGTGAGTGTGTGTATGAGGGATAAATGGGTAGAAAACGAAGAAACGCAGAATCTCTCGG
>CM042179.1:13235051-13242551 GCA_023376005.1 Doryteuthis pealeii
GCTTACTTACAATTTTAACAAATCTTACCTCATACCCTTACAAAAAAAAATTCCACTTACATAACCAACACACACATACTAACTTAACACAGACCAGTTCCCCAACAATTATAAACCAAAAAAAAAAACAATAAACAGACACACACGCACATACACATTATTCAGTTAACCAATCCCACAATCTGACACCTGTGTACCACCATCACTCATTCTTGACACTCCCCATCTAGAGAGAAGAAAAATCCACTAACCACCCCCAAAAACACTGACGACCTTCAGTTTCAGTATTTTGAGAATCTCCACCATTGGAGCAAGATACTATAATCCAAGTCCTGAGATGGTCAATAAGAACCGAAACGTGCATCGTCGACCATAAACATCCAGTTTCCATAACATCCGTGTTTGTCGTACCTTTCTCCATATATATATATTATAATAATATATATATATTAATATATATATATATATATACACGACACCATGTCGACGTATCACGTCTCTTCTGTGTGGCTTAGAAATTTTGCAAGCTACCGCCAGGCGGGATGGAACCTAATCGATCATCGATCAGATAGGCTACTGGAGGAAATCTTAACTGATAAATACACACATCTGTGTCATATGTGTTATATGTAAAGGTCGACATAGAGTTGCTCCATCCCTATATATATATATATACATATATTATAAATATATATTCTCCCATATATATATATAATATATTATATATATATATATATATATATATATATATATATATTATGGCCGTAAAATTGTTATAATTTTGTTCGGTTTTTATTTATTATTTAAATGCGCAAATTGTTTGCATGAATGAAAATCGATAATAGTGTTGTTTTTTTTATATTCCTAAATATTATTTAATTTTGAAGTAGTGACACGTGTTTCAAGATTTTTATATCCTTGTTCAAATTCTATGTATATATTTCTGTACTTGTATAAGGCCAAACAATTTTGTGTCTGGTGATGCTGCAAATATCCGACAGTACTAATACATTAAACGAAAAAGAGAATGAGAGGTAAAACTTGCCAGTCTTTAGTCATTATTTGGGACCCTATCATTTATTTTTTGCTCTTAAAATAGTTTCTCTCGGTTGGACAAGATCCAAAATTCTTCATACATGTATATATGGTGGTCTGTATGTTTGTGTTGTATATGTTAGCATAGTGTGCGTATTTATATGCATATGTGCCGGCAGTGATAACTATTTGTGACATATTTCTTAGGTGGTTATTACATTTAACTCGATCCTCCTAAGAGATCAGATTAAATGAACTTTTATTTCTGCGCCGTTTATTCATTGTTGAATTGTTTAGCAAAGGACATAATAGCATTAAGTAAATGGGTTGTCTGAAAACGAGACATTAATGCGGAAAAATATGCAATCGCTTCCGTACATTTCGTTATTTATAGAAAAAAATCTCTCATGGCTTTACACATCGCAAAAGCGACAAAGCATTCATATTGCACACACGCACACACGCGCGCGCACTCTCACACACACACGCACACACACATATATTGTTAATATATATATATATGTGTGTGCTGTGTGGCTTGTTGTGTATGCGCACGTGTGTGTATGTTGCGTATGTACAAGTTCAATTCTGGATGCTCTGATTGCATTCACATAGGCTAATTACCAGGAAAGGGTATGCAACCAACTATCTCCCTCCAGCTATGGGTAAATTAGACAATGGACTGGACTCTTTAATTCTTAGTTAGCCCAACGCTCTTAGGAGGAAGAAAACTTGAATTCACCTTTATATATCATATTCATATATTTCATATGTGGACAGAGAATGTTTTTTCAAACATCGGACTTCACAGTCATAGGAGCACTGTACTTCAGGGCCACATAAAAAAATGTTATATAGTCTTTTCGAGACTGAAATGCCAAGATATTTTATATATAAGTTTATTAAAATATTATATATGTGTATTGTAACTTGGTATATATATATAATATATATATATGTGTGTGGGTGTTGTGTGTGTGTGTGGTGTATGTGTGTGTGTGTGTGTGTGTGTGTGTGTCTATATATATTTGAGTGGTGTGGTGTGTGATATATTGTATGTATGTATGTGGTGTATAATTTTTTTTTTTTTTTTAATACCCATATATGTTTACCAGACAACTGGGCCTCAGACGACCTCCTTAAGAAATCATCCATCATGTAAAGAACACGAGCACGCGATGCCTTGATTGTCACGTGTGTCGTGTGGCACTCTGTATAATGATAATTGTCATTTACACGCAAGCCGCATATATAGGCTACATTTACACGGAGAAATATAAACGGGTTCCGCAGATATACATTTTATCCAACACACACCACAAAATGTTTCGCAGATATTAATACAGATAATTCAGTAAATTTAATATGTTTAGGTTCAAAACGTATTCTGACACGGTTTTATCTATTGCATATGCGTTGTGTGTGCTACTGCTTTTGTTCGGTGCATGTGTGTGCCATACTTGCGGGTGTGTTTGCATGTGTATATGTGTTATGTATGTGTGTGTGTTTGTCATCAGGCGTTATTTTCGGTTGCGCGCCTGTGTGATGCGGTTGCGCAATACGTGCGTATGTCTATGTGTGTCATGTAAGTTGTACGTATTGTGTGTGTTATGTGCGTATACATGTTAATGTTCGCATGTGCACATGCATGCGTAGTGAGTTGTATGTCACCGGCTGTGTTCGTGTAGTTCGCCGGCCCGTGTGTGTGCGGTTGCGCATAGCGTGCGTGCGTGCGTCTCTGGTGTGCATGTATGAGTTGTGTGCGTATGTGTGTTTGTTGGTGGAGTGTGTATATGCGGTATACAGTGCCATTGTTGCGTGCGTTTATGTCACCGATGAGTTTGTGCCCTTAGGGCACCCACGGTTGTGCAGTTGCACATAACAGACACAGACATACACAGACACACCATAGCACATCAATACACAATACAGACACATGTGTCCGACATACCTCAGCACACCACAAAATTTACTTTGGCGACGCGATAACCCGAGGAGTAAATATAGATATACAGGTGACATAAACGGCACGCAAACACAATACTGCAACATGTTAATACGCATATACACACTCACCAAACAACACACATTTACGCACACACTCATACATGCACACACAGAGACGCACGCACGCACGTATGCGCCAAACCGCACACACACGGGCGCGAACTACACGAACACACCGGTACATACACTCACAGCGCATGCATTGCACATGCGAACACATTAACATGTATACGCACATACACACACACATACGTACACACTTACTGGCACACACATAGGACATACGCACGTATGCGCAACCGCACACACAAGGCGCGCAACCGCACAAATACGCTGAGACAAACACACACACATACATATAAATATACACATGCAAAACACACCCGCAAGTATGCACACACATGACACGACGAACAAAACAGTAGCACACACACGCATATGCAAATACGGATTAAAAACCGTTGTGAATACGTCTTTTGAAACCTAACTATTAAGATTTACTGAATTATCTGTATTAATATCTGCGAAACATTTTGTTCGGTGTGTGTTGGATAAAATGTATATCTGCGGAACCCGTTTTATATTATTTCTCCGTGTAAACTGTACCTATATGCGTGCTTGGTCGAAATGACATTATCATTCTACAGGTGCACACGACACACGTGACAATCAAGGATGCGCGTGCTTCGGTGTTCGTTTTACATTGCATGGATGATTTTTAAGGAGGTCGTTCTGAGGCCCAGGTTGTCTGTGTAAACATATATGGGTATCTAAAAAAAAAAAAAATTTAACACACATACATTACTACTATATACACACAACCACACACTCAAATATATATAGACACACACCACACACCACACACACACACATACACACACACACACAACACACACACCCACACACATATATATATATATATATATATATACAAGTATACATACACATATATATATATTTTATTAAACTTATATATAAAATATCATTGGCATTTCAGTCTCGAAAGACTATAATAACATTTTTTTATGTGCCCCTGAAGTTACAGTGCCTCTATGACTGTGAAGTCCGATGTTTTGGGAAAAACACATTCTCGTCATCCACATATGAAATATATGAATAATGATATATAAGGTTTGAATTCAGTTTTCTTCCTCCTAGAGCGGTGGCTAACTAAGATTAAAGAGTCCAGTCCATTGTACTATTTTACCCATAGCTGGAGGGAGAATAGTTGTTGCATACCCTTTCCTGGGAATTAGCGCTATGTGAAATGCAATCAGCAGCATCCAGAATTTGAACTTGTACATACGCAAACATACCACACGCTGCGCATACACACACACACACACACACACATATTATTATATATATACATATATGTGTGGTGCGTGGTGTGTTGAGAGTGCGCGCGCGTGTGTGCGTGTGTGCATTATGAAGCATTTGTCCTTTGCGAATGTGTTTAAAGCCATGGAGATTTTTCTATAAATAACGAAATGTACGAAGCGATTGCTATTTTTTCCGCATTAAGTCTCGTTTCAGACAAGCCCATTTACCTTAATGCTATTATTGTCCTGTTGCTAACAATTCACAATGATAAACGGGCGCAGAAAATAAAGGTTCATTACTGATCCTTAGGAGGATCGAGTTAAATTAATAACCACCTAAGAAAATATGTCACAAATAATGTTACACTGCCGGCACATATGCATATAAATACGGCACACATGCTAACATATACACACAAACATACAGACACTCATATATACATGTATGAAGAATTTTTGGATCTTGTCCAACGAGAGAAACTATTTCAAGAGCAAAAAATAATGATAGGGTCCCAAATAATGACTAAAGACTGGCAAAAGTTTTACCTTCATTCTCTTTTTCGTTAATGTATTAAGTACTGTTCGGATATTGCAGCATCACACAGACACAAATTGTTTGCCTATAACAAGTACAGATATCATACATAGAATTTGAACAGGATATAAAATCTGAAACACGTGTCACTACTTCAAAATTATAATATTAGGATATAAAAAAAACAAACAACTATTATCATTTTCATTCATGACAAACAATTTGCGCATTTTAAAATATAAATAAAAACCGAACAAAATTAAACAATTTACGGACCATAATAGTATATAATATTATATATATATATATATTATATATATATATATATATATATATATGGGAGAATATTATATATATATATATATATATATATATATATATAGGGATGGAGCACTCTATGTCGACCTTTACATATACACATATACACAGATGTGGTATTTATCAGTTAGATTTCCCTTCCAGTAGCCTATCTGATGATGAATCGATTAGGTTTCCATCCCGCCTGGCGGTAGCTTGCAAATTTCTAGCCACACAGAAGAGACGTGATACGTCGAAACATGGTGTCTGTATATATATATATATATATATATATAATATATATATATATATATATATATATATATGGAGAAAGGTAGACAAAACACGGGATGTTATGGAAACTGGATGTTTATTGTCGACGATGCAACGTTTCGGTCTCTTATTAGACCATCTTCAGGACTTGGATATAGTTCTTGCTCCAATGGTGGAGATTCTCAAAATACTGAACTGAAGGTCGTCAGTGTTTGGGGGTGGGTTAGTGGATTTTCTTTCTCTCTAGATGGGGAGTGTCAGAATGGTGGATGGTGGTACCACGGTGTCAGATTGTGGGGATTGGTTAAACTGAATATGTGTATGTGCGTGTGTGTCTGTTTAATTGTTTTTTTTGTTTATATGTGTTGGGGAACTGGATCTGTCGTTAAGTTATATGTGTGTGGTTGGTATGTTAGTGGGATTTTTTTTTTGTAAGGGGGTATGAGGTAAGATTTGTTAAAATTGTAAGTAAGCATATTGTATAGTGTTATATTATTATTATTATAACTTAACGACAGATCCAG
This sequence comes from Doryteuthis pealeii, assembly GCA_023376005.1. NCBI lineage: Eukaryota > Metazoa > Mollusca > Cephalopoda > Myopsida > Loliginidae > Doryteuthis > Doryteuthis pealeii. The sequence goes on from CM042179.1 coordinate 13,241,045, forward strand.
TTCCCAAACACATATAAACAAAAAAAAAAACCAATTAAACAGACACACACATACACACACATATTTAGTTAACCAATCCCCACAATCTGACACCTGTGGTACCATCATACACCATTCTGACACTCCCCATCTAGAGAGAAGAAAAATCCACTGACGGTATGTTGAAAAGAGAAATAAAGGAAATAAAGTATAGAATAGATAAAATAGGATATTTTAATTAATTTTACTTACACGTGTTTCGGTCATGAGTTTATCCATGTGTACATTATTCAATCTATTATTATTTTTAAATAACAAAATGAAATGAAATAATAACAATAGAAAAAATGTAGAGATGTTCCGCACACAAAGAAAATTCGACCTTCATCAGAGTAAATCCTTATTTTAAATTAAATTCGTTGGAAAAAAGCGAGAATTTAAATGTTATATATATATATAGATATATATATTATATATATATATATATATATATATATATACACACACACACACAATATATATATATATATAATAATAATAAATAATAAATAATTTTGAAATGTTATATATAATATATATATACACACACACACACACACACACACAATTATATATATATTATATATATTATATATAATATATATATATATATATATATATAATAATAAATAATAAATAATAAAAATAAGGTCAACACACAACACCATTGTTACCGTATTATATTTTTTATTTATTCCAAACTGCATTGTGATAGCCTTCTAAATCAACCGCCTAACCAATACATACACAATGCTTCAAGCAAAATATTGAAACTCTCTTATATATTATATATATATATTATATATATATATATAATAAAGGGATTGAGCACTCTATGTCGACCTTTACATATACACGGATGTGGTATATGTATCAGTTAAAAATTCCTCTTCCAGCAGCCTGTCTGATGTTGAATCGATTGGGTTCCATCCGGTTGGCGGTAGCTTGCAATTACACACGCACACATTTGCACTAATACATATGCATTTATGAAAAGTGGATTTTACAAGTGGTAATTGAAGTGATCATTCATATGTTGCTTTTACTAAGATTTATATTCTTGATCCATGGTTTCAACGGGTGGGGGTAAATTTGATTTTAGTAGAGAGCATTTGAGAATGAGTTGGGATGGTTGACATCTTTATGTTTTTATTCTATTACTTTATATTTTTGTTTTAATTTAATATTTTAATATTTGTTTGCCATGATTATAAATCTACCTTTAAAATAAAATTACGTGTTTTCTTTTACATTTACAGCACATTTTCACTATTCCTTTCCTTTTGAAATTTAATAAAACAATTATATGTTTATATACTGATGGTGTACTCGATTAATTTATTGCCCAGCTCACTGTGCCGTGGGATTAAAAGTTTGAAAAACTCTGCAATAGAATTTACAGTTAAAACTTCTTACAGCAAAATACCCGAAGAAGGCCGGAAGTTACATCGCTGAAACGTTGTGGCTATTACAACCAAAACGATGACAT
>CM042179.1:13247551-13260051 GCA_023376005.1 Doryteuthis pealeii
TCCATGCGAAGATAACCACCATACAACCTCGCAACTTTGTAGTATAATATGTAGACGTATAGGCAAAACATTTGATTTCAACAACACAGTCTTCACAATGTTTCTTTAATATAATTACCAAACCCTCCGTACAGGCAGTACGTGACACATTGCCAATTTTTCAATCGGAGTTTAACAGATTTGAATTCAGAGTTTTCCTTCTCTTTGCCTGGTTGCTTAAACAAGATAAAAGAGCCTGGTCTTTTCTTCCTATTTTTCATTCCTGACACCAGCGCCATGGAACACACACACACACACACACACACACACACACACACACACACACACACGAACGCACACACACATTATTTAAAGCACGCACTTACAGGATTTTTTTTACGTAAGTACACAATACACACGTTGAGAAAAGACTTGTCAAGGTTCTCAGTGGGTGTAATAGCTTTTGTTTTGTTTTTTTCTCCCACTATTACTGTTGCCTGTCCTGGTTAGTTGCGGGAAAGTGGTTTGGCCAAGTGTTCACTATATATATACTATATATATATATATTACTGTCTTTTTGTCGAATATCCTAACAAAAACTGACGTGTGAGTGCAATATCAGAATGGAGGATGTAGAAAATATAATATATATATAATATATATAATATATATATATATATATATATATATATATATATATATAAGAAAAAGTGGAAGCGAATCCGACAGTATGTAATATTATCGCAGATTTCATATTTTACAGACAGCTGGAGGGAGAATTGTTGCATTCACACCAATATGCAAGTATATCAGCAATGATATATTACTGAAATGCAAACAGCCTCGTCCAGGATTTGAACTCGTTACGCCATGTCCATTTCTTACGAGGATAACCATTACACTACAAACACCTTCTTTTACCTAACCCCTGGCTACGGGCAGAATGTGACACAAGGTCAATCTTTATGAGAATATTTGGATGCATGGCTTTCCATAGGTTATTGCCCTATGTGAACTGCAAGCAGCCTCGTCCAGGACTCCAACTCCTTTCCTCGACTCCATTTCTAATATCAATAACCATTACACCACACAGGATGGTAACGATGTTTATTTTGGACTAAGTATTATAATGTCCCCCCCCCCTTATGGGCCGGGTTATCTCAGTCGGTAGAGCGTTCGGCTAGAAACCACAAGGTTCCTAGTTCGATACCGGTCCTCGCCAACTCAGCGTTATGAGTAGCACAGGGATCTGTGCGGTAAAGTAAGGAGCTGATGGTAGGTGTGGCGCTCCATCTCAGACGCTAAAATAAACTCCTTGGTCTAGCGCTATTGAAAAGGGGATAGACTCCCTCGCTGTTTGGCTGATACCGACTTTAGGCCGCCCCGACGACTTTACTTTACTTATTATAATGTACATATATATTTACCAACTCCTCCGCACGAGCAGGATACGACACAAGGTCAATTTCTTAAGCGGAGTTTAACAGGTTTGAATTCAGAGTTTTCCTTCTCCTAGACTGGTTACCTAGCCAAGGTTAAAGAACCCAGTCTGCCCTGCTATTTACCCATAGCTGGAGGGAGAGTAGGATTCATACCTTTCCCAAGGGTATTAGTGCTAAGTGAAATGCAATTACCACGTCCAGGATTTGAACTCGGGGGGACGAGTCCATTTCCCATGACTTTAACCATTACACCACGCGCTTCCTATTATAATGTACATATCTGATCATCAATCATATTTTGCTATACTATTCTAGCAATAAAGAATGTAAGCATTTTGTTGTAACTCGAGTATTAGAGTTAACAGAGAAATAATAGAAAGAAACACAACGATTATTAAGGATAGGGAAAAATGTTTACTAAGCAACGATACAAGGTGAACAGAGTAATTAGCAATTGCTAATTGTTGAATTAACTGAGCCCGTGAAATCTCGTTTCTCCGTCGAGGTTTCGTTAGTCATTATTTATTGTAGAAACATTCACATTATTTAAGTAGTATATGGCATTTATCTGCCTTGGGTGTATTACTTTTTGCGTTTTTGGGTTTATCTTATCCTCATCGCCAACTGTTGTAACTCTAGTATCTGTGTTAACAAACAAATAATAGAAAGAAATACAACGAGTATTAAGGATCGGGAAAAGGGATTACTAAACAACAATACAAGGTGAACAGAGTAATTAGCAATTGCTAGGTCGAATTAACAAGTCTCATTGTTTCTGTCTTTCGAGGTTTTGTTATACATTATTTATAGAAAAAACTGACAATTTTATTCTTAAATTATCAGTCATATGGAGGTCCAATCTCCCTGACCTGAAGCGACAGTTCTTCCAGGCTGGGGTTATATCAGTGCTGTTGTATGGCTGCACCACGGACCCTAAAGAAGCGTCTTCAGAATAAGCTAGATGGGAGCTGCACAAGAATGCTGCGTTCAGTCTTGAACAAGTCGTGGAAACAGCACCCCACAAGGAAGCAGCTGTACGGTCACTTGCCCCCCATCTAACAAAATATCCGAGTGAGACGGACAAGGCATGCAGGACACTGCTGGAGAAGCAAGGATGAACTCATAAGCGACGTTCTCCTGTAGAAGCCAACTCATGGACATGCAAGTGTGGGGCGCCCAGCAAGGACCTACATTGACCAGCTATGCGAGGATGCTGGTTTCTCCGCAGAGGAACTCCCAAGTGCAATGAATGCTAGGGGAGGTTGGCGAGAGATTGAGATGGATATCCGTGCTGCATGCGCGACATGCTGATGATGATGATAATGATGATGATGAAGAAAAAAGAAGATATTTTAGAAATTCAGCATATATTTTTTTATCTTGGGTGGAAACAATAAAAAAAATAACATGTAAAAAATACTGACCTTTTCTTAACAATATATAGCAGAATTGTATTATTCCTAGTAGAATGTTATACTAGAAAAACGGATATTATTAGGTATTATTTAGTTCCAAAATCTACAATAATTAACCTAAAAGTATGAATATGTAGCAGGCAAAAGTAAATAAAATATATATGTATGATTATTTCCTAACCCTAAACCTAAACCTAAACCTAAACCTAAACCTAAACTCTAACCCAAACCCCGTTTTCTTTTTTCCGAGTAGACCAATAAATAAATAAATAATTTATCAATCAAGAGTGGTTCCCCTTTTTATGCTAGACTTATAGGAAATAACCATATATATATATATATATATATATATATATATATATATATATAGAGAGAGAGAGAGAGAGAGAGAAAGAGAGGGGAGAGAGAGAGTGCTATATTTATAAGTAAATATTGCTCAAAATAGAGCATGTATATATAAATTAGGGTAGCGTGGGCATAAATTCAGCGGCGCTTGGTTACTGACAGTTTCTGGTTTATGCGATTTTAAAACCAAAGGGGAATATATATATATATATATATATATATATATATATATATATATATCGCCTATGCGATTTTCAGATCAATAATCGGTGGTTATAAGATTGCAAACCCCGGTCACAACAATATACCATGATACGTCTATGCATACGTGTGTACATTCTGTATATATATATATGTACATATGTGTATGCGTATGTATATGTATACACATATGTATGTGTATGCATGTGTATGTGTGTATGTATATATATATATATATATATATGTATGATTATATGTGGATATGCGTATATATGAATTATATGTATTTATATATTGTTTTAATCATCTTACTTTTCTAACATTAATATTCCATATGAAAGACGTCATATCTTTGTTAACATTTCGTTCTCCGTCTATTCATGTTCATGCATGCGTCATCTTATGATCTTCACCTTCCATTTTTGCACATGCAATGATCATGTCATTGGCTTTCGTAAACAAACGCGCATATAAAAATTAACGGTTAATAACATCATATTCACACATTCACTATACACTTAACATCTTTCATTTTGTCCCTCACATAAACATTACTTAACAGTGTCCTGAAGATAGTACAATATACCGAAATGCTTAAGTATTGACACATAAAATTGTTTCCCCTGATCATAACATCCTGTGTTTGTTATATTTTGAAAATATATGAAAATAATATGGAGGTCCGATCTCCCTGACAATCTAAAGCGACGGTTCTTCCAGGCTGTGGTTGTATCAGTGCTGCTATATGGCTGCACCACTTGGACCCTAACGAAGCGTCTTGAGAATAAACTAGATGGAAGCTGCACAAGAATGCTGCATGCAGTCTTGAACAAGTCGTGGAAGCAGCACCCCACGAGGAAGCAGCTGTACGGTCACCTGCCCCCCATCTCACAAACTATTCGAGTGAGACGGACAAAGCATACAGGGCACTGCTGGAGAAGCAAGGACGAGCTCATTAACCACGTTCTCCTGTGGAAACCAACACAGGGACATGCAGGTGTGGGGCACCCGGCAAGGGCCTACATTGACCAAATATGCGAGGATGCTGGTTGGTCAAGTATCTTCAGTGTGGCTAAACATTTGCAAGCTACCTACAGCCGGGATTGAAATCCGATCGGTTCAGTGTCAGTCAGACACCTTAACCATCAGGCTGTCATCACCTACAGAATGCGAAGGGGATTTTAACTGTTTTAATACATACATTGCTTTTGTATGTAAAGGCCGCCATAGAGTGCTCCATCCTTTATATAGGAGAGCGTTGCGTTTACACTTTAGTTGGCAGTCGTCAGCGAAATCTCCCCCAAAGTGCTCAACCCTAGGGACATAGGGAGCATATATATGAGAATGCATCTATAAGTCATCGGTCTGACGGTTATAAACTAAAATTTGATTCGAAATTTTCACTGTATAGTGTTTAATATGATTAATATTCTCTACAGAATTAAGTGTACTCACGAGTAATGAGATAACACTGAAAAATTGATACACAATTCATCATTAATTTACAGAATTATTCATGTAACTGCGTAGGGCGTTTATAAATTAATTACGAATTGATTGAATTTATAATTAATGCGCATTTGAAAAGCATAGACCCAATCAATTTAATTTGATGTAGTTTTAATTTAGTTCATTTTAATTTTACTTTCTTATATAATATTTTTATAATCTTAAGTAATATTAATTCATTATGTCATTAAGTGAAAAATTATTGTGTAAATATCAATTTTCATTTATCTTAAGTAATTTATTTATTACTTTTCTTAGATTGTCTATTTTGATAATTAATGATTTTATTTTTTTTTAATATTTAAAAAAGAATTATTTTTTATTAATTGAATTACAAAACCTCAAATATATTTTGTACTGTGGGATACACATCATTGATTTGAGTTTCGTAACTCCATATCAAATATACTATTATTGTTTGTAAAATAAGACAATTTATTTTTATTCTTTAATCTGTGAAACATTTGAAAAATGTACGACCACGTACCAATGTTTGCGAATCAATCCTTATATATATATATATATATATATATATATATATATATATATATATATATATATATATATATATATCTACTCAAAAAATAAAAAATCACTGATGAAAGCCGTAAAAAAATCTCTCTGCATGCGGAATATTTTATGCATTTTTCCTATTATTATTATTATCATCATTTCAACTCCATTTAATTATTTTAATAATAATAACGTAAATCCGTATACATTTTGATAAACAGACCGAAACATATGTGTAAGTGATATCGATTAAAAGTGATATCGATAAAATTCATTTTTATCCATCTACATTTCTTTTCTTTACTCATTTTTTTTCATATTGTCGGATTCATTTTCCATTCTTACACACACACACACACACACACACACACACACACACACACACACACACACACACACACAATAATATATATATATATATATATATATATATATATATCATCATGTCGCGCTGTTAGCACGGCTATCCATGATAATCTCTCTCCATTCATCCCTATCACTCATCATTCTCGGAAATTCTCACGAACTCATCGCAAGAGTAGCACAGTTTGGATCAGTGTAGTAAAGTGGGGAGCTAATGCTAGGTGTGTCGCTCCACCACTGATCCAAAAACAACCACCCTGGTTTAGCGCTAGTTAAGAATACTCCCGTGCTCTCCGGCTATTACCGACAATAGGCCACTCCGCATACTTTACTTACTTATCAGCAATATACTGATATATCAAACAACTTAGGCAGCCACTCCGAGAGTTATTTACACTATTTACACATATCAGATTATTACTGTCAACTTGGTTATTATATTCATAAAAAGGCCATATAATTATTTCAGTTGCTGTAAACTATCAACCGTCTTCAGGATTGTTATGTCAATAATCCGAGACGAGCAAAACAGTAAAAACTCCTAATCTCAGAAATATAGGCAGACATCGCTACAAAAGTTTTTCTTAAAATCATTTAAATACTGCTCATCAAAATTAGTTAAATTTTAATTATTTTAACTGTTATGGTGCAATTTTAAGCAAATTATGTTAAGAATTATGCTATGAATTTTAAAAAATTCTAAATCCCGTTTGCCTAGCTCGTTAGATAAATTTTTTTAAAATAAACCAGCAGCGTCATTTAACGTCACCTTAGTGACTAAAACAAAACAATAGTTTAGACAAATAATAAACAGCTTTGATAATAGTTCAGAATAGAACTGAAAGTTCTTGGTTTACTAATGAAAACTCTTTCGACAACTCATTAACGCCTTTGATGATGATATAAAAAATGTGTTTGAACATTTGAAAGAAAAAAAAACCCAAAACTTCAAAACAAGAAGGATTCTATTATTTTAAACCAAATTTGTTTGAATGAAAAGATGCAGCCCAAACATACCTATTTCAAATTATGTTAGCAAATAATTATTGAGTTCAAATTTCACTAGCCTTGTGCTGACCTAAGATGAGCTTAGTAGTAAAGTAAGTAAAGTTGGTGGGGTTGGCCTATTGTCGGTATCAGCCAGACAGTGAGGGTATCTATCCCCTTTTCACTAGCGCTAGAACAAGGAGATGGTTATTTTGCTGAATCGGAGCGCCACATCTACCTTCAGTTCCCAGATACATTACCGCGAAGATCATATTACCCAAGCTGTGGTAATCATGAGCTTAGTTGGGGAACCAGTATCGAACCCGGAATACCGAAACCGCTGATCTATATAACATCATTCAAGTTAGGATTGGTTTCTTTGTTCATTGATTATTCAATGTCAAAACCATCCTCATAGAAGAACAGTAGTGGTACTATTTAACTCATAGATGAGGGATGAGGAAGGATATTAATCTGAAAGTGAACGTAATAGTGTGACTGGAGTTCGAACTCACTACGTCCAGAACGTTATCCACTACGCCATGGGCATTCCTCTATTTCTCAAGTTAAGCAGCGTTAGTTCTGCTCAGTAATTAGATGGGTGAAGATATAGCAACAGTAGTTGTAGTACCTACAAAGAACCTTAGAGCTTTGTTCCAAATTAAGCATAGCTTAGTAAATCTCCCAGCTATGGGGTAAATAGTACCATTACTGTTCTTTTGCAAGGATGGCCTTGGCAGTAAATAACCCACAGAGGGAGACATGCCATTAAAAAACAACAAAGAAACTAAAGAAACATTATAATCTTAATCAATTGCTCATTAGAATGTCAAAACTTTCACTTTAGTAGTTTATTCTTTTTTATAGAAATAATTAAACAGGTTCTGGTGATTGGAATTCGAAGGACAGATAAATAAATAGTAATCGAACAAAAAGCGATTGTTTACAACTGAATATCTGATTTAATTCAATATAATTTGATCTGCTTTCTCCTTCTTTTTTTTTCTTCAAATACGTTCCCCTTCTTTTCTGAATCTCTCATTTAATCATTTATTCAGTCATTTATTCTTCATCTTTTTTTTCCTTTTTTTCTCCAATTTTTTTTTTAATTTCATTTTTTTACTAAAATGTAAAGAATTGGTGACAACAAATGCACCTCTGAAAAAAATCCTATTGACACCAAAGAAAGAAGAAGAAAAAAAAAAAACAACTAAAAAAGAATGAATAAAAATAATGATAAAAACAAATTTAACAAAATGGAAGAAAAAAAGAAAAGGACGAATGTGTTTGATCAAAGGATATTAGTTTCCAGCAAATGATCCACGCGGACGACGTCTACGTAACTTCAGGGGGTAGTTCTGGGAAAGGTCAATGAATAGGTGACGGTGGGGATTCTCGATAGGTGATGGTGGTGGTGGTGGTTCTCACGATGACAATACTGGCACTAGTAACATCATTGACATGTCTTAATGATTTTTTGTTTAGAATCTTTGCAAATCAATTTAAATTTTATTAGTTCTTCTCTTTCTATTGTTTTCTTGATACTTTATTTCTAGTCATCATTACAATGCAAAAAGCTCTTTAATATTTAACAGTCTGTAAAAGGCTTGTAAAAATCCTATTATACTAGTATTATTATTCATTCTTCTTCTCTGCACCTAACAAGTAACAACATGAAGTACATGGCCTTGTTATTAAGATGACACATAGAAAATTATAAGAAAAACTTATTTTCTATTATCAGGATTATTCAGACTATTGTCCTCATCTTTATTGTTATCTGTACAATGTTTCGGTCGATGTGCCCTCCGACCTTCTTCAAATATTTCTTGTCGATCTCAGGAGTCTTCTCGAACTCGGTAACTGTTTTTGAATCCGGGAGACTTCTTGTCGAAATCGGGAGCCATCACGGAACTTTGAAACCAATTCTTCATTCAATCCACCGGGGTATACTGTTCTCATTACATTAACCATAGCTGGATATAGGTGTTAAACTGTGTAACCCTTGACCAGGATTGAACCTGCAGCCCAAAGATAACTGTCACTTATTTACTAAGGTCAGCGTATTATGAGATAAGACGACTTGTGTGAGGCACCTAATAAGGCCAAAACAATGCAGTAGCAATGGTCTGCAAAGTGCGCTGGCGAACCACTCTTGCGCCATTCATTTCACATAGCACTAAAAAGTGAGTAGGGCAGACATGGATCTTTAACCTGCTTGTATGGGGGATGGGTTGGGTAAATACATATATGCAATTAAATGGAGGCATGTGGTATAATGGTTAGAGTCGTAGGGAATGGACTCGTCGATCCGAGTTCAAATCCTGGACGAGGTTGTTTACATTTCACATTGCACTTAAACCATTAGGAAAGGTATGCATACAACTAATCCCCCTCCAGGGAAAATAGTTGGACAGACTAGGCTCTTTAACCTTGGCTAGGTAACCAGTCTAGGAGAAGGAAAACTCTGAATTGAATCTTGTTAAACTCCGATTAAGAAATTGACATTTTGTCACATCCTGCTCGTGCGGAGGGTTTGGTAAATAGGTATACGCAATCAAATACTGTTATTTAGAGAATGAATATAAAAAGTATTTGCATATAAAAGTGATCAATACTAAATTAGCAGAGCAGGTTTTTCATTATTTTCAAGCCACTTTCTAAATATCTATCCATCTGAGGATTGTATAATACGCCTGAGAATATAATAACGGTAAATTAGTACCATAATATTTCATTCATTCATATTATATAATATATATATATATATATATATATATATATTATTAGAATATATATTATATATATATATATATATATATATATATATATATATATATATATATATATATATATATAAACAAATTTTTTTGTGATGAAACAAAGAAAATACAGTGCTCAATCACAAATTGTGAGAGCTAATATTTATTTAATTTGTGAGTTTTTATAGATCAATGTTTATCATAAACAGCTACCCAGGTTTCTTGCTAGGGCGCAATCATCATGTTGTTAAATTAGATCTAATTTAACAACATGATGATTGCGCCCTAGCAAGAAACCTGGGTAGCTGTTTATGATAAACATTGATCTATAAAAACTCACAAATTAAATAAATATTATTTTCTTAAGAAAAGATCTTCAATAAACACCATGGGATCTAATTTAACAATCTATAAAAACCCAGCAAATAAATATATATATATATATATTATATATATATATATATATATATATATATTCTAATTATCTTTTTCTCAAGCAATAGGAAAATCATTTAGTTTAGCATAGAAATGTGGATCACCCAGTGTAACACATTTGAAATAGTCCGGTATCCCAGCGCTCTAACCATAACTCCTGGCAAGACACCCACACAGGAAAATCATGTCGTGTTTACATATACAGTATGCTCAATAAACACCAAGGAGACATAAACATAACTTTTCAATGACATGTATTAAAATATAAGTCTTCACAAAAACATAGTTCGGTGTTATGGTTATGTATATTGCTTCAATAAAAGGTGAAACAGATAAATTTATGATACAGGCAGTTTGGTAATTTAGTATGTATCTTATGAACATATATCTAGAATATGTGTCAGTTCAATAAAGTGAATACAATTTGAAAATTTAGGCTTGTTACTTATTTTTTAACCCCTTACCCATCAAATGAAAGTCGCTCGTTATTCAACAATTATCGTAGTAGGAAATGGACATAGCGACCCGAATCCAAATTCTGGACGAGACTGTTTGCATTTCGCATATCATTAATATTCTTGGGTAAAGTATGAATTCAACTATTCTTCCTCGCCAAGCAATAGGTAAATATTAGGACAGACAGGACGCCTGGATCTTGACTTAACCAAGATTAAGGAGTCCAGTCTTAAGGAGACGGAAAACTCTGAATTCAAACCTGTTAGATTTTTCTTTTGTTGTCAGGTCTTAATTCTCTTCTTCAGTTATATTATTAGTTATATTAAGAAAATAAATATAGGTAAATAGTTGGGCAGACTGGGCTCTTTAACTTTGGTCAAGCAACCAATCTAGGAGAAGGAAAACTCTGGATTCAATCCTGTTGAATGTTTATTTTGTTGTCAGGACTTGATTCTCTACTTCACTTATATTTTTTAAAATTTATATTAAGATCATGAATATGGGTAACTAGTAGGGCAGACTGGGATTTTTAACTTTGGTCTGGCAATCTAGGAGAAGAAAAACTCTGAATTCAACCCCGTTAGACTCCGTTTAAAATGTACCTTGAGTCGCATCATGTTCGTGGCAGAGGGGTTGGATAAATACTTTTCTACCGATCCAAAGTGTATTCACCTTCATACGTTAATCAACAAATAATTGGTAAAGAGGGCTGTTGTACCTGCTGTCAATAAAACTACCATTGAATTATTCATAATTTGAAGTATCAGGTTATTTCTTATGTTCTGGTATTCAAAGGATACAGAGTATGGATTTCATTCAGCACATCAAATTGTAGGGATGCATTTAACACCTGTGGTCCGTATAGGTAAGGGGTTGATACTGTATATTTTAAAAAACAAATTCCGAGGTATGGGATGGGAATTTAAGTCTAGTCTGGTTTGGAGTTACTTTTATATTCTCAATTGTTGAAATTCAATACAATGGCCAAGGAACCGATCGACTGAAATTCTATATTTCTAAGTTGAAACTTTGGCGTTTGTGTATGTGACAGTCTGAGGATCATGGCCAAAAAGAAAACTCCAGGGTTCTCCTTTTTTTTTCATGGAACTTGATCTTGGAATCACTCACATAAAATCCGAAGCTGGCACTCAATGCCATTTGTGGTCAATGGGGGGTCATTAAACAACTGAATATACTATTTCTGGACAAACATTGTGAAATAAAGATTTTTTAGGATATAAATTAGTAACAGTCTTTAAATTCGTAAGTGGTGAGACGAACAAACTCAAACCCATCTTTCTTTTCACATGGCCAGCTATATGTTGGATTTTTGTGAGTTAGCAGTGATAAAAGACTACATATTTACAAAAGATTAAAAGAAAAACATATCAAATATCGATTTACAAATCGATTCTCATAAACTCATCAAAATATTTCTTTGTGTTTAAAACATTTTTTTGCTGTCTCCTGTGGACACATACATATGGACACACCAGTGTGTGCAGATCAGAAAAAAATCTACATTGATCAGCTCTGTACGGAATCAGGATGCCGTGTGAAAAAAACTGCCAGGGGCGATAACTGAGAGAGAGAGAGAGAGAGAGAGAGAGAGAGAGAGAGAGAGAGAGAGAGAGAGAGAGGGGGGAGAGATTCATGGGTATCCGTGCTATCAGTGCATCCTGAGGATGGTGTTTATTTATGTCGTATTTCAATTTCTTAATCTATAGCGTTTTACTAATATATGCGTCTATATCAGAATGATTTGATGAAAATAATATTGTCGCTTATCATTTTTCCTGGGCATTGCCGTGTATCCCAGATTGTTTAATAAAAGAATGAACGCAAATGTATGTGAAGAAACACCCAATATTATGGACAGTTTTATTTATATTCTCCTTTCTAATATCAAATCTTTTTCATATTTCTTTTCCCCTGTTCGCTCATTATGTCAGAGTAGCCATTTTCAATTAATTTCATGAAATCTAAACCTAATCTACAAGAAGATAAATTTTAAAAGAAATATGAAATAGAAATTTTAGATTCATCAAAAATCCATCTAACATATATGAAATCATCATCATCATCATCATCAT
>CM042179.1:13265051-13282551 GCA_023376005.1 Doryteuthis pealeii
TCTCTCTCTCTCTATATATATATTAAAAATATATAACAGAATTGAATATATGTATGTATATATATATATATATATATGTATATATATATATATATATATATAAAATCGCATAGGCGAGAAACTGTCAGTTACTAAATCCTGTTGATGTTATGTCTAGGCTACCCTAACTTGGATATACGTGGTCTATCAATGATAATGAGCACTATTTACTTATAAACATAGCACACTTTAGTGTCAATATATATATATATATATATATATATATATATAATATATATATTATATATATAATATATATATACGCTCCTTGTATTGGTACGCATACTCCTAGGTATGCATGTAAGTGCATGAAAGTTCGGTTATCTATAATTATATATACATTTGTGGAAATGTTCGTAGATACTATGTGATATTCATACAATTAAAGTACAGACACATGAACATATGCAATCAAAGAACTCATGCACGTGTACATATATGTAAATATATGTACCCATAAGAACACAACTGTATCGGTATGCTCAATAGGAAACACATTCGGCCATATTGATATCAGAGTAAGACATTTGGAAAATGCACAGATGTTGTTAAATAATGTAGTTTTTATTAGCTGTTTATATTGCAATATTTCAATCCGTTTTTGACCATGATCAGAGCAGGTTTATTTTAAAAAGTTGTTTTCATCTTTTTACAATAGAACTGATCTGCTGATATTGCAATATAAACTAATAAGAACTACATTAATTATCAACATCTGTACGTTTTCCAAATTTCTTACTCTGATATACTATCGGATTAATTTCCTTATTTTTAACTCATATTGATATCTATAAACACTGAATACTGTGCATACATATAAAAACCTGTAATGTAGACATACACTTTTAAATATTTATATGTATGGAGGCGTGTAGTGAAATGGTTATCTTCATGGGAAATGGGTACGATGCGATAAGTTCAAATCCTGGACGAGGCTATTTACATTTCCCATAGCGTTAATATCCTTTTGATAGGTATGAATCCAACCGATCTCCTTCCAGCTATGGGTAAATAGTAGAGTAGACTGGGATCTTAAACACCTCTGCCTAGCTTATAATCCTGGGGTAGATATTAAAAATTCCCGCACTCACGCACACACACACACACACACACACACATATATATATATATATATATATATATATATATATATATAGAGAGAGAGAGAGAGGAGAGGGAGAGAGAGAGAGAGGGTGATAGATAAATAAATAGATAGATTGGTATTTGGTAGCAAGAAATAATTTTAATACGCTATATTCACGCACATAGACAAAACCTAAAATACATTTAAACTTACATACAAAAACTTTTAATCAAGCATAGAAATTGAAACACGTGTACACACAGAGTTACACGTGTGCACACTCCTTAGCTTAACCGGATATGCAAACATGTGTAATACACACTCTTATACTGACGTAAAGTAATTGGCCTAGACGCATGCGCACTCTGCACATACGTTTTTCTTTTCCCTATTCATCCGAACTAAAGGACAATTATTTGTTACTCGCGATCGTAAATTACACTGAGATATGAATATTGAATAATTTTGCCTTGGTAGGAATTGGAATTCAGTTGCTGGTTCCTTGAACTTGTGTCATTTACAACATGGTCGACTGTCCATTATTGTACTTTTAATATTCACGACACCAAGGACATAGTCTTTACATTAACATTCTTATTGGCATTCGTGCAATCGTATGAGCAATTGAGGAAATTACGGGCATTCAATCAAAAACGTAGAATAGTGTGCATGCCCATTAGGGTAGGCCGATTTTTCACTTTTTAAAGATTTCAAATTGTCCATCTATGCGAAATTTGTGTGTTAGTATACTGAATACTGATACGTTTATTTGGGAAGATAGCATCAAAGATCGTCTACTAAAATACACTAAAAATGCTCGTTTGCTAAAGGCTAAAGTTTGCGAAAACGAGTTTTTTGTGCATTTTAGTAGACGATCTTTGATGCTATTTCCTCAAGCAATGGCACAAGCAAAAGATCTAATTTTTGCTATCAGTATTTAGTATACTAACACACAACTTTCGCATAGATGGACAATTTGTTATTTTAAAAAAGTGAAAAATCGACCTACCCTAATGCACATTCTTAAAGTTTAACTATCAACATGTGCACACGCTCGAATATATGCATATATTCACACAAGTAGAAATATACCCACAGTATCGCCCACAAATAAGTACACACCATTTATTTGGTTGTTGGCTGCAACGCTGCAACCACCGAACACCTTATATAATATATATATATATATATATATATATATATATATATTAGAATGAAATAAAACGAAACTTAACATCCTGCCAAACGAGTTTCTTATATATTTCACACTAAATCCCGATATATATTATAGACATTTATATATACATAACATATATACTAATTTAATATATACACACTGAGAACCAAACTCACTAGATATATCAAAAACGTGGACCTCATAACGATATATATATATATATATATATATATATATATATATATATATATATATATATATATATGCGCGCGTGTGTGTTTGCGTGTATGTGTGTACATAGATATATCCAAAATATATTCTATCAACTCTTCTTTTAAATAAAGAGTTAATTACTTTCTAAATTTAATATACAAGGATTTTTTTTTTTATTTCTATTAAAAATATACAATCAAAACGGATGGTATTAGCTATCAAGAATTTTGTACAAAAAAATTATCTGAGAAAATAAAACTGGTATTCTTCCAAGCTGTAGTCATGTCATTTAGATTCTAACAAAAAGCTTAAATAAAAGGCTAGACGGTAACAACACTATGACGCTACGTGCTGTTTTGAAAGAATCCTGGAAACAGCACCTTACAAAACATCGTTTGTACGGCCACTTACCTCCCGTATTGCAAGTCACCCAAGAAAGATGAGCATGATAGGCTGGGCCCTACTGGAGGGGTCAGGATGAACGCATAAGCAACTTTCTGCTATGGTTTCCTACAGATGAACACACCAGTGCTAGCCGACCAACAAAAAATTCATCAGCTCTGTGTGGATGCTGTGTGCTGTCTAGAGGACACAAAGAGAGTGGTGGATAGTAGGAAAGGTGACGAGAGAGAGAGAGAGAGAGAGAGAGAGAGAGAGAGAGAGAGAGAGAGAGAGAGAGAGAGAGAGAGAGAGAGAGGAATCCATTTAGTTAGCACGTCTTGATGATGATGATGATGATGATGATGATGCCATACTCATACAGCATTGGAACGTTTTAAGAAAAAATAAATTTGCAACGTCTCAGAAGCTAAGAATTGTATAAATGAAGTTGTATAGACTTATATGCGACTAGAAGCGGCTATCCGGCAAATTCTCGATAAAAAAAAATGGTTTAATAATCGTTTGTAGATCTATTACTACTGAATAGCGAGTTCGATCCTAGCTGGATAACACATAAAAATCATAAAACGTCGAAAATAGCCGCGTAGAATTTTAACGTTATTTTATAATGTTATTTAATTTTTAAATGTATTCGATAATATAAATCAAATCTTCATTATTTTTGCTCAAAAACCAAGCCCTGGTAATATTTGATTTGTATATATATTTACTTTGTCATTAATTTTTATTTATTTTTGAGGTTTCCTCCGGACATACAGATACACACAACTGCCCTTTATATATGTACTAGAAGTGGCTACCCGGCGTCGCCTGGGTAGAGGAGAGATTTTTTTAAAGTTAGTCTCGCTGATCCATTATTACTTATCGCGAGTGAGATCCTCGCTGGTTGCCCCATTAAAATCCCCACGGAAATATATAACAACATAGTAAAATATTTCCATTCAATTATTAACAATTAAAAAAAAAAAAGATATGAATGATGCAATTAATTCAATCAATCAATATTATACTACAAATCGACAAAAAACATACAAACAAAAGATAAACATAATAACATGCAAATGACTTTCCCTTCTGTTACTTTTCAAAGTTGAATTTTTAAATATCTTCCCAAATATGAATCAAATCTTCATTATTTTTGCTCAATAAACAAGCCCTGGTAATATTCAATTAGCTCAGTCGGTAGAGCGTTCGGCTAGAAACCACGAGGTTCCTAGTTCGATACCCGCCCTCGTCAACTCAGCGTATGAGTAGCACAGGGATCTGTGCGGTAAAGTAAGGAGCTGATGGTAGGTGTGGCGCTCCACCTCGGACGCTAGAATAATCTCCTTGGTCTAGCGCTATTGAAAAGGGGATATACTCTCTCGCTGCATGGCTGATACCGACATTAGGCCGCCCCGACGACTTTACTTTACTCATACTTTTACTTTGTCGTTAATTGATTTATTTTTGCTGTTTCCTCTGGACACACAGATACACACAATTGCCCTTTATATATGTATAAATAGATAGATGTACTTATCTCTGGACTGCTACGTCTTTATATAATTAAATGATTATGAAGATTTTTTTAGATTAATATTTTTATCAATATTTAGTTTTGTTTATTTGTCTCTTTCTCCTTTTCATCTCTTTTCTTTTTATGTTAAAATCACTTTTAAATGGCTTTTCCGTTTGATTCCGTCAAATTTGTAACATGTTTGTGTCTATTTTACCTGATCTCATTTCACACACAAACACACACACACAAACACACACACACACATACACATATTCTATGTCTCTCTCGGCATTTCTTTTCTTTTCTTTTTTATTATTATATCTTTATCTTTTTTTCTGTTTCTGTTTGATGTATGTACATAATCATTGACACCATTATAAAATATGTGTCGGGGTCTGTTTAAATTGTTATATATTTGTTCGATTACACACACGCACGCGTGCGCGCACACACACACACACACATATATATATATAGAGAGAGGGGGGAGAGGTTATGAAAGAAGAAAAAGAGCAAGAAAGCGAGAGAGAGAGAGAGAGAGAGAGAGAGAGAGAGAGAGAGAGAGAGAGAGAGAGAGAGAGAGAGAGAGAGAGAGAAAGAAGAGAAAAGAAAAGAAGAGAAAAAGAGAAAAACAAAGGGACGAAATAAATATCGAGAGACCAGTGAGAGAGAAAAAGACCGATACAGAGGTGTCTGTGTTTTGTATGTAAGAAATATATAGATAAAGATAGATAGATATTTATATAGATAGATAGATAGATAGATGTTACATAATTCATAGGCTATCCATGAATTATGTAAGTACTGTAGTTAGATAAAGTTTGAATCAGATTAGATTCAAAATAACGGCAGTTGATTGGAAAATTACCCTAACCGTTATGGTTATGATTGATTTGTAGTGACATTCCGCTTGGCCCTTCTGGTATCACACCAGTAGAGGTGTGAGACGGGCGTTTTAGTTTAGTTTAGTTGCGGCCAAAATTCAGAGTGAGCGGACGTGAAAGTCTGTCTCACCGAGATTTTGCTTCTCACCGAGCGGTTGAATCCTGGGCTGGGTCTGTTCTTAATAAAGCTATATAGAAAATCAACAAGACTTTTATGCTTTATTGATTAAACTAAAAATGCACAGACACCCATCCCGAATAAGTAGTAGTAAAATCAACCCGGAGTAAACAACTAACAGATACAGCCCTGCAAAAGATGGCGGCCGACGTGTTAGCAAGCAAAAGAGTAATCAAGAGATCCTCATCATCATCTCCTACTCTGCGTGTGATGTGTGTCTTTCTCTCTCTCTCTCTCTCTCTCTCTCTCTCTCTCTCTCTCACCGTTTATATACCCGATGTTAAGGGTATATAACAGAGAGAGAGAGAGAGAGAGAGAGAGAGAGAGAGAGAGAGAGAGAGAGAGAGAGAGAGAGAGAGAGAGAGAGATGGTAAAAGCCCCTAAAATTCTTCGAACTTTTCAACTTTGAATTAATTTAAAAGTTCGTGCATTTATAAAAAAAAAAGAAAAACAAACAAAACAGATCCCCTGGACTAGAAAGTAAATATCTAAAATGGAAATGGAAATGATATGAACGTAACATATTAAGAACTTTTCTGAAAGGTTCAATAGTGAACACGCAAAATAATACGATATCTAAAAATATGAACACGGTAATAGGTTTCTTTATATATATATATATATATATATATATATATATATATATATATATATATATATATATATGCATTTCTTTCGAGTTACATCACGCGTCATGACATCTTCGCGTGTGCGGATCGCGGCTCGTCTTTCAAAAAATATAACGCTGAACAAATACAGTTAGTAACTTTTTATAAATATTTTTCCAGCTCTTGTCATCTACAAAACATTCATCAATTTCTTCACCCCATAATCTATCCTGATGAAAGTTTGAATAAACTGAAACGTTTAAGCGTCGATTCATCTTATTTTTGAACACTTCGTTTTTCAAATATCTTAATATATATATATATATATATATATATATATATATATATATATATATATATATATAATCCAAAAGTCCAGAGAAGAAATCTTCCTTACGACACAAGAGTTTTATTTAAAAAACCTGTCGCAGTTTGAGAACTCAATGTGTGCTCTTAATGTTAGAGTCACAGAGCAAATATATAAGTATTACTTTAAAGGCATTTGAAAACAGATTTTTATTTTTTAAATTTATTAAATGCCTTTAAAGTAATAAAGAATTCATCATTCGCATCTGATGAATCGGGAGAGTTAGACACTTTGTCTAAGCTCCCTGAAATAGACTATAATGCTAATCCTCTAAGTCTTTTGTTATTTCTTTATATATATATATATATACAGGCAACACGCCCCCCCCACACATATATATATATATATATATATATATATATATATTGTGCTTGATTGTGTGTGTGTGCATGTTTGTGTGTGTGTGTGTGTGTGTGTGTATGTGTGTGTTTGTGTGTGTAATGATTGGTTTGGTTTGGTTTGGTTTGGTTGCATATCAACCCTTTTCCTGTCATCTAATGCCGAATCAAGTCATTTTTCTTTATAAACAAAGGATTCAGTTGGCTTACAGTACCTGCTGTTGGTAAAACGGTCAACCAATTAAGTATTGAACGCGCTCATCGCTTCTTAACTTCGGTGATCTAGCGGGAACCGGTGATTTCAGCTTAATTTGACCGTAATGCACACACACATACACGCACGCACGCGCTCACGCACACACACACACACACACACATACACACAATGACAAAAAGATTAAATGTTTAAAAAACCGGAAGAGAAATTATAAGATAGAAAGATTGACTGGGTCGAACTGAGTAGGCAAAAGGAAGAATGCTAATGAATAAATAAGATGATAATGACAAGAAACAAAAGGAAAGAAAGGAAAGGTGTGTCTGTGTGTGTGTGTGTGTGTGTGAGAGAGAGAGAGAGAGAGAGAGAGAGAGAGAGAGAGAGAGAGAGAGAGAGGAAATGTGAAAAAGAAAGAAGTTAAATAACGAGAAAAGAGTAACAGAAAAGGTATGTGTGCAAAGACTGATAATAGGCATATTTGGACCGACAGATATAGATATAGATATAGATATAGATATAAATTGATTGGTAGATGTGAACAGACTGAGATTGAAAGAAAGAAAGAAAAAAATGAAGGAAAGATGTATAGATATAAGTAAATAAAATGAGACATACAGATAGGTATTGTTTTATTTATTCAATACCATATCAACATTCGTGGATTATTTAATATCAAAGCCATCCTCCAAGAAGAACAGTAGTGATACTATTTAACCCATAGCTGAAAGATTAGGGGTTTCATACTTTTGACAAGGGATTAGTCCGAAAGTGAACGTAATAGCTCGACTGGAGTTCGAACTCTCTTACTACAAATAAATAGATAGACAGATAGATCAATTGATAGATAAATAGATAGTTATGATTAAAGAGGCTGGAAGTGATATGGCGAGAGTGTAAATTTTAGAACTGGACAACGTTATCTACGACGCCACGTGGACCCCCCAACAAATTGATAGATAGATATATAGATAGATACATAGATAGATCGATAGAGAGATAGAGAGATAGTAATGATTAAAGGGGCTGGGAATATTACAACAAGAATGCAAATTTTAGAACTGGACAACGTTATATATTTCACTATGGGGACGGCCCACTACAAATAGATAGATAGACAGAAAGATCGATACATAGATAGATGGATTCATAGATAGATAGTAATGATTAAAGAGGCTGGGAGTGATATAGCGAGAATGTAAATTTTAGAACTGGACAACGTTATCTATTAAACCAGGGGAACCCCCTACAATAGATAGATTGATAGATAGATAGATCGATCGATAGTTAGATAGATATATAGTAATGATTAAAGATGCTGGGAGTGATATGAGGAGAATGTAAATTTTAGAACTTAAAATGGACAATATTAAAAGTTTTTTTTAAAAGCAAATGAATATAAAAAAAGAAGAATAAAAAAAGAAGAAATGTCTTGAGAACATATATTCTTAATTCAACGTCCACTTGAGATCTGTCATCGAAAAACTTAAAGTAGTTAAACTGACAAAAGATAGAATGGCACGAGAATGAAAAATGGCGTTTAATTGCTAAGATCGGAACTATGAGTATGTTTCTTGGAGAGAGAGAAGAGAAGACATCAATAATCGATTCAAATGTTGTGTTTTGATTTAAATGAAAAAAGGAGATTTCTTTTTCTTTTTTTTTTTTTTTTTTTTTTTTTTCATGAATAGAAAGTGCGCTTCAAATCATCGCTTGCAGAAAGCTGTAAAGTTTTAGTTTTATCAGTTTTGTCAGATGAATCTTTATCAGTATTACGGGGTCCTTTTTATCAATGGTGATTAAACTCTTATATTTTATCCGTCTATCAGTCTGCGCATGCGTGCACACACACACACACACACACACACACACACACACACACACTCTCTCTCTCTCTCTCTCTCTCTCTCTTCCCACGCACACACACACTCTCTCTCTTACACACACACACACACACACACACACACACACACATACTCTCTCTCCCTCTCTCTCACTCACACACAAACATACACACAGATTCTATCATAAATTGTCTTCCAATGATAATTTTAGCCTCTTTGTCTCCAGAATAATTTTTTTCTTCTTATATCAGATTTACGAAAATAAAATAAAAACTAACATTAAAATAGTTTAATAAATGTAGATTACTTAATCTAATTAAAATACATTAAAAAAATATGGAGGTGCAACCAGTCTAACGGTTTTCGTCGTAAGAAATGGACACGGCAAACCGAGTTCAAATCCTGGATGAGGCTATTTGCATTTTATATAGTGCTAATACCCGTGGAAAATGTATGAATCTAGTTACTCTCTTTCCAGCTATGGGTAGATAGTGGGAAAAACTGAACATTTTAACTTTGGTATGTCAACCAGACCAGAAGAAGGAAAACTCTGAATTCACACATTTGATGATTAGTATTATCTGCGTTATTCAGACAATTGTCCCCATCAATTGGACACATGGCCTAGTGGATAAGGTAGTTAGGTTAACAGTTCTAAGTGACAGTTATCTCTGGATTCCGGGTTCAATTCTGAGTAGAGGCAGTAACATAGAAAAATAATTAACTCAACTCCACCTATGGTTAGCGGAATGAGAACAGGATACCCCCGTGGACTGAATAAAGGGTTAGGTTCAAAGTTCCGTGATGGCTCCCGATTACGACAAGCAGGTTCCGACTACGACAAGAAGGTTCCCGAGTCCGAAAAGAAATATCTGAAGAAGGTCGGAGGGCATATCGGCCGAAAAGTTGTACAAATAATAATAAAGATGGGGACAAAGTCCGAATAACGCAGATAATACTCTGCAACGGGGTTGAGTAAATATATATATTTACATAAAAGAAATCATCAAGGGTGGATGATCACCAGGGTACCATACGGCCACCCGCACAGACAGGAGTAGGATTGGAATACTTAATACTCGCATGAATCCCCAAAGGAGTTAGAAGGGACCCCTTACCTTGGTCGACAACCCATCTAGAACAAAACCCCTCTGTCTAGTTGCTTTACCTCATCTCAAAGAAGACTAAGGGAGTAAACTCCGAAAATAAATCCGGAGCCAGTGGTGTAACGCTGAACTCCAGCGTTACCCAGCAACTCCTGCGACACTACCGCTGCCAAAATGCATTGGCTTCTTACCTTTCTTTTTATCACAGCGGCAGTGTGGAGAGGGGGGTATTTGCTGCTTTTGCCTCCTCATCCTCCATACTAATCCATCCAGGCTACGTAGTTAAAAAAAAATTGGACACTACTCCGTCTCTCGTAGACGGAAGGATGTCAACAACATATAAGAAATAGACACTCGTCTATAAAACAAACTTTAATAACAAAATTTACGTTTTTTAAATGTTACAATTCAAATAATTTTTTTATTGTCTTTTTCGTGAAAATAACTCACAAACTCACAATAACTAGCACTATCATTGGTACTGGCTGTCATACTTCCATCGATAGAAAATGTGTTTGATGACGAAAAAGTCATTTTTCAGGACGATAATGCACCTTGCAAATAAATATACCCGATCTAAACGCACTATGTATATTAATACTTGTGTTCCTTAATCTTCCGACCGTTATTCTCTTGCAGCACCCTCTGATTAAAAATGAGACCATCCAAATCATCCAAGATGAAATGGAAAAATATAAATCCTGATTATCTAGTGTTGCTTATCAGTCGAATTGTTATTTCTTTCGACTGTTGTCTCTTTAGTTCAGTGTTTATTATAAAGACAGAAAGGGAAGAAAAAGGATATGGTAGACAGCAAAAATATAAGAAAAAAAGAAAGAAAGAAAAAGAATAGGGAAAGAGAGAAAGGGGGCGATAACGCTCATCTATTTTATTCGAACATAATGAAAAAAAAGGAAATAAAGAAAAAAGAGTGTGTGCTTGTGTGTGCGTGCGCGTGTGTATGTGTGTGTGTGTGTGTGTGTGTGTGTGTGTGAGAGAGAGAGAGAGAGAGAGAGAGAGAGAGAGGGGGGAGAGTTAAATCAAGATTCTTATACATTTTACATATTGAACTATTTTCAATAGCCCTTAGGTAAGAATATCAAACGTTGTTATAATTAAATCATCATACTGTAGTATATCCACAGTTCCTGCTAGTACTAGACTATTTTGCATAGCTCTTAAGGAAAAGATATCAAACGTTGTTATAACTAAATCATCATACGGTGGTATATCCATTGGTCCCGATAGTTGGAAATTAACGGTTGAATTAAAAATAAATGATCCATGGGAAAACTCCATCTGTTAAATAAAATCTATCAACTGCCATTCGGGAAAGTTGGAGCCACTTTAATAAAGAAATTTGTTTTAAATAAGTGAAACCTATGCCTGGAAAAATTAAGGTTTTCGTGAAAGCTCGAGTAGAGACAATAAAGTATTAATTCTATTTTATTTGTCAATGAATTTAATAATTTTTCCTCAATATTAAATTATTATTTTAAACAACTAATTGAATTAAACAATTCAATGTTTATCTTTAATATAAAGTGAAAAGATGTCAAACGTCATGAAATAGTAACTCATTTGTAGATATGCATTAATTTGCTATTCAATGTTACCATATTACTCAACTAAACATATGAAATAAATTTATATTAAATATACAAGACCATCAAATGTTACAACGACAACTTCATAGTGTATATAAAATAATTATCTCATTTATATTTTATAAATAAACTATATTGATTATAAATTAGGTTCTCATTAATAAATGCTTAAGATTATTGTGGAATCTGTGACGTAAGCCGTGACGTAGTTTCGGCTTCAGACAAAAATGCAATCTATCTCCATTATATATAGAGATAAAGTGAAAATATGTCAAACATCATGAAATAGTAACTCATTTGTAGATATGCATTAATTTGCTATTCAATGTTACCATATTACTACACCTGGCAAAAATTATGGAATTAGCACAATGTTAACTTGTTTATTTTTTATATAGCAAATTATTAGTTTGGTGAAGTAATTTTTCAGAATGATAATATATCTTATTTGTATTTTTATAATGTATCTTAGAGAGCAAATGAGATTAATGAGCTGATGTGTTTGGCCAAGTAGTTGAGGCGATGGTTCCGCTAATCCATTGGAATCTTCCCACGTGAGTTAGAATCTCACCGGCGCGTAATTTATAATTCTCCTTCTTTATGTAGATTTCAATAAGGACGAGCTTTTATTTTCTTTATCGGATATGTCTTTCAATTTGCAAGGAAAAAGGCACAAAGTCATTTAAAATGGGGTGCCATGCTAGAAGCAAGTCTTCCATGGTGACGTGTTTGAAAATTGCTAAGTTTATTTACTAACATACCACAATGTTCAAAGTTTAAAGTTCAATTTATATGGGAGCTACGCACGAACCGAAGCTCACACGTGGCCAATACTAAAAATCGCGTATATCCCTTCGGCATCCATCTTTTGAGGTGCCTCGGACACTTTTTATAAGAAATTAGAGCTGGCTAAATCAATAACATTAATGTATTTTCCTTTTCTGTGACTAAGAAAACCTATGATTAGACATATTACACCATTATTAAGCCAGATATAGTCCTTTTCTTGAACAAAAACAACGATTTTCAGCCGCCATTTTGAAAATCATCACGGAACCAACCTAAATTGACATCCTAGATCAATGATCGTAATCAGCAACAAAAATGGCCATAGAAAGCACTCATCTTATCTATTTTTTAGAAAAAAGGTATTCATTTGCCCATCCCTTAGCTCAGTCGGTAGAGCGTTCGGCTAGAAACCACAAGCTTCCTAGTCCGATACTGGTCCTCACCAACTCAGCGTTTGAGTAGCACAGGGATCTGTGCGATAAAGTAAGGAGCTGACGGTAGGTCTCCACCTCAGACGCTAAAATTATCCTTGGTCTAGCGAAAGTGAAAAGGGGATAGATTCCCTCGCTGATAGGCTGATACCGACTTTAGGCCGCCCCGACGACTTTACTTTTACTTATTATTAGCAGGGATCGGTTGGTGAATGAAACTAGCTAGAGTAGAACATAGAAATGCACAACCAATGAGATTTTCTGCGTAGGTTATATGAAACCATATCCAAATAAATCCAGTAACTTTTAGTAAAGATTTCTTCTTTGATTTGCTCCAAACACAAAATATGTTTAGAATTAAATGCTGAAGGTTGTCTTGAAGCTAAACGTGCATATCTCGCTTTACGTCACAAGAAATGAGGAAATGAGAAAACTAAAATATTTCTAAGATTCTATTTGTCTGAATTTTAGACACTTGGCGCAAGGGATATAATGGTCTAGTTCTAAGTGACAATCATCTGTTGGTTGCAGGTTCAATCCTGACCATGGGCGATAATAACACATAATACTTAACATTATCTAAGGGTACTTATTTCATAATCTTTCACAGTGGTAGCAACAGACCAATTCATTGCAATTTGTTGAACTCATTACTGTCCCGCCCTGTCGGCTGGGGCATTAGAATGCACCGACTGCACCTCTGCAGAGGGGTAAGACTCCCCCAATGGGGCCACCTGTTGGCTGTGGGTGTCGACCCGTGATGCTTAAGGATAGAACCCAGGTGGATGAGCAGTTCATGACATGCAATACTCCACTTTGGCCCTATCTTGGGCTAGACGGGCGGTCGGAGAGGCCCCCTCCGATCAATCGGCTGGTCACGTCAAGTCCTAGCACCTATATGATTTTCCCAATTCTATTGCCCTTATGGCAAGCACCAACCCCTTTTTATCATATGGGTGCTAGAAGGCGGTGGCTGCGGGTCTACATGTCCTGGGAATGACGTTAAACTCTATCTGATGGTGAGGTTCCAGTTCTGGAGGTTTGGGGAATGTGGAACACCCATTCATCACCATTGCTCCCTGGTCCACTCTGACCCGGAATGGTAGTACCTGTTAGGGTCCCATCTATGGGTTAAATAGAAAAATGTATTTATAAAAAAATGTATTATCCATTAAGAATTGATTTATTTCAAAACTTTATCGGCATTAAATGACCCACTGAGGTTGATATGTCGTAAAACAAACCAAACCAAATCATCACTGTCTTTAGTGCGTCACTGGCTGACATGTTGGCTGAGTAGTTAAGGCGATCATGGTTAACGGAATGAGAACAGTCTACCCCTGGTGGATTGAATAAAGGGTTTGTTTTGAAGTACCGTGAAGGCTCCCGATTACGACATGAAAGCTACAGAGTGCGACGAGAAGGTTCCCGAGTTCGACTAGAAACCCCTGAAAAAGTTTTGAAGTTCCGTGAAGGCTCCCAAGTTCGACAAGAAGGTTCCCGAGTTCAAGAAGGTTCCCGATTGTGACATGAAAGCTTCCGAATTCGACAAGAAGGTTCGACAAGAAACCCCAGAAAAAGGCCGGAAGGCACATCGACTGAAACGTTTTGTATATAACAATAAAGATAAGGACAACCGTCCAGAAAATCCAAATAATACAATCTTCTAAGATTATTCTGATATTGCGCTAAAGATGAAGTTTAGGTATATAAATGAGTCATTATATGTGTACTTTGACGTATGAGAATCTTTATTTATATACATTTTGTTCCTTATTGATCAATTGGATAGTATTACAACGAGCTGACCGTTTGCGGGAAACAATATTTCAGCGTATTCACTAAATGTGTTGACTTTCACTTATATTAATACTCTTTTATTGTACTAGACGACCCGTAAATCAGCTGGGTTCCCATTGTAATATCGATCACTCATTATATTAATAATTTTCACTTTTGGAAACAGTGAATAGTGGCAATTCGCATTTAATTGTTGTCTCCGTAATATCAAAAGTTTGGACGATTAAGAAATAAGAGTCAGTGCGCATGTAGACTACAAAAAAAAAAATTATCATTCAGTTTTCAATTGGACTGAAAAAAAACCCCTCTATTTTCTACATTAATGCGTTTTGAGTGTATTGCGCAAATAGATATCACGCTAGGATATGCCATTTTTGGTGTGTTATAGTTGAACACACACACACACACACACACACACACACACACATATATATATATATATATACATATATATATATACATATACTTCAATATTGATACGTAAAGTCGTCGGGTGGTTTAATGTCGGTATCACCCAGACAGCGAGGGAGTCTATCACCTGTTCACAAGCGCTAGAATAAGGAGATTATTTTAGCATCTGAGGTCGAGCGCCACACTTACCAACAGCTCCTAACTTTACTGCACATATACCCTGTGATCTGCTGGAATTATTTGTGATTCAGTTTCTCTCTTGAAATTTCCTCTTCGTAACCATGTTCAAGTCTTTTTATGTGCAACCTCTCCGATTTGTCGTTTGTAGTGCCCATATAATTGTTTTTAAAAATTGTTTTAATTCTTTTCTCTTTATAATTTGTGATATAATCATAAATGCATTTATTATTAATACTTGTCTTTCTTTCTTTCTTTCTTTCTTTCTTTCTTTCTTTAAACCCATGGTTCCCAAAGTGGCTTGGGGGGACATATCCTATAGGGGAGGAGAAATTTGATTTTTAAGGCAAAGGGCAAATCAAGAATTATTTTCAGGAATTTTTCTCGTGAGTCTGTATGAGTATGATTTTTAATGCATACGATGCATATATAGTATGCATATATAGAAATATTTGTACGCACACACACACACACACACACACACACACACACACACACACACACACACACACACATATATATATATATATATATATATATATAGTAAATAGGAGGAATATCTTAATTTTAAATATGCTTAAGTGGGGCATGGTCAACTTGTGTTCTTGTTTGCTAGTTTACTGCATTCGCTTAATACATGTTTGTTCTCTATTTCCACACACCATACATCTGCTGTTCTGTTGAGTCTTATCAATTTTTGCTTTGATATAATTTATTCTTATGGCATCGTTTTGTACTGCAATTATGAACGATTGGGTTTCTCTTTTAAGGTTTCGTTTTTTTTTGTTTTTTTAACCATGTACAGGTCTTTTCATATGAAATCTTCTGAATTTGTCGCTTAAAGTATCCATATAATTGTTTTTTCTTCACATTTCTGTTTGTTTATGTTGTTTTTTGTTGCTTGTCCATATCTTGCAGCTGATGTTATTGGCTGCCGTAATTAATCTTTCCTTGCATTTTTTTTGTGTAATCTTCGAGTCCTTTGATTATATTTGCTACACAATCCTCAATGTTGACAAAACCTCTTCCACCTTTCTTTCTTCATACATCATACATATAGCCTATCTATTATTATTGTTACTACTACTACTACTACTACTACTACTACTACTACTACAACTACTATAGTTTTTCACACTAGCGTTAACGGATGGTATTTCCCTGGAGTCTCCTCAGGTCTCCATGACTCTTCTGAGTATTCTAGCCAATTGCAAAAATGTAGTTTCAATTCTTCCGCTGATTTCCAGATTCTCCAGTCTTTTTTTCCAAGTTGTTGGGACTGTTCCAAGTGCACCAACTACAATTGGTATCATTTTCACTCTCATATTCCACAACTTTTTCAATTCTCTGGCAAGGTCCAGGTATTTATCCATCCTTTCATTTTCCTTCAGCTTTACCCTATGATCTGCTGGAATCGCAAAGTTCACCAACTGACACGTTCTGTTTTTTTTTTTGTTAATCAACACTAGGTCTGGTCTCCTGACTGGGATAGGGTGATCCGTATCTCAAAGTCCCAGAGAATTTTGTGCGTTTCATTCTCAAGAACAGATTCTGGTTTATGCATATACCATTTTGTTGTATGGTCAAAATGTAATTTTTTTTGCATAATTCCCAGTGGATCACCTTCCCAACCCTGGCGTGCCTAACTTTGTATTCCTGTTGTCCTAGTTTGCTACACTCACTTAATACATGGTTTACAGTCTCATCACTTTCACCGCACAGTCTACATTTTATGTGCAACCTCTCCGATTTGTCGTTTGTAGTGCCCATATAATTGTTTTTTCCCATCTAGTTTTCGTTGTTTTCTGTTTGTCCATATATTCCATCTGCTCTTGTTGGCTATTATTATTATTATTATTATTATTATTATTATTATTATTATTATTATTATTATTTCTCTGAATGTTTGAGATGAGGCATGAATATTAGTATTATCTGCGTTATTCGGACTATTGTCCCCATCTTCATTGTTATTTGTACAACGTTTCGGCCGATATACCCATACCCATCATATACCCTCCGGCCTTCTTCAGATATTTCTTGTCGGACTTGGGAACCTTCTCGGACTCGGGAACCTTCTTTTCGAACTCGGGAACTTTCTTGTCGTATTCGGGACTTTGAACCTAACCCTTTATTTATTCCACGGGGGTATCCTGTTCTCATTCCGCTAACCATAGCTGGGGTAGGAGTTGTGTTAATTAATTATTTTTCTAACCGCTTTCACTCAGGATTGAACTCGGGTACCAGAGATAACTGTCACTTAGAACTGTTTTAACCTAACTGCCTAATCCACTCGGCCATGTGTCCAATTGGACAATTGAGTGTGAATTTTG
>CM042179.1:13287551-13300051 GCA_023376005.1 Doryteuthis pealeii
TATCAATATATTTATCTATCTATCTATCTATCTATCTATCTATCTATCTATCTATCTCTGTCAGCTAATTATTTATATATCTCAATCTATCTATTTCAAGATGTTTATTATCTATCCATCTATCCATCCATCTCAGTCAGATAATTATTTATCTCTTTTACTCTATCTATTCCAAGATGTTTATTATCTATCTATCTATCTATCTATCTATCTATCTCAGTCAGATCATTATTTATCTCTCTTAATCTATCTATTCCAAGATGTTTATTATCTATCTATCTATCTATCTATCTATCTATCTATCTATCTATCTATCTATTTATATGTCTATCTATCTATATATCTATCCATCTCAGTCAGCTAATTATTTATCTCTCTCAATCTATCTATTTCAAGATGTCTATCTATCTATCTATCTATCTATCTATCTATCTATCTATCTATCTATCTATCTCAGCTAATTATTTATCTCTCTCAATCTATCTATTCCAAGATGTTTATTATCTATCTATCTATCTATCTATCTATCTATCTATCTATCTATCTATCTATCTATTTATATGTCTATCTATCTATATATCTATCCATCTCAGTCAGCTAATTATTTATCTCTCTCAATCTATCTATTTCAAGATGTCTATCTATCTATCTATCTATCTATCTATCTATCTCAGCTAATTATTTATCTCTCTCAATCTATCTATTCCAAGATGTTTATTATCTATCTATCTATCTATCTATCTATCTATCTATCTATCTCAGCTAATTATTTATCTCTCTCAATCTATCTATTTCAATATGTTTATTATCTAACTATCTATCTATCTCTCCATCTATCTCAGTCAGCTAATTATTTATCTCTCTCAATCTATCTATTCCAAGATTTTTATTATCTATCTATCTATCTATCTATCTATCTATCTATCTATCTGTGTTTTGTCAGTTTTCAATCATTCTATTTCTGTTCTTAAAGATAGCTGGGATAAATATACATTAGATATTATCTATCTATCTATCTATCTATCTATCTATCTATCTGTGTTTTGTCAGTTTTTAATCATTCTATTTCTGTTCTTAAGGATAGCTGGGATAAATATATATTTTCCAACGTAATGTCTTCATTAATCCAGTGTTAATACACGCTTCCTCATTAATTATGTATGTGGGACATTGTGATGTAAAATGTTCAACTGATATAACTTTTAGGCTGAGAACTTTGATGAACTTTTTATTATTTGAACTTGTACAGAAAATGAACAACGAGACCAACAATGGTTGCAGAAATGGGTAAATATTTTGTCCCTATGAATAAACGCTAAAAATTAAGCAGCTAAACGAAGAAACAAAATTTAAAATCGACATAATTTTGTAGATGGTTGGTGTACTCGAAAGATGCCACCATCTTAGACAATGTAAACGGTAAAAAGAAACTAAATACACTAATAAGATATTGCATGGCTTCTCTATTAAGATGCTGATTTCTGATTTAAACAAGACACTTGAAAATGCAGCCTTAAAAGAGAAGTTGATGGATAGAATGGCCGATATTTCAGATGAATGAAATATTATCATAGTCGATGATACACTCAGCTAAGATTACTAGATATATTCAGAGAAAGAAAAGCATGGTGACAGAAAAAAACAACAACATACATACAGGGAGATAGCAAAAATGAAAGTGAGGAGAAATTGAAATGGATAGATAGATACTAGATAGACTGAAATGGATGGATAAATAGATAGAAAGAAAGATAAATAGTTAGATAAAATGATAATGAAAGGTTTAATAAAGCTATCTTTAAAAATTGAAATAGATTGACCGAAAACTGACAAAATACAGATGTATAGATAGATATATGGACAAATAGATTGCTATATGATAAACTGCTTGAAATTGATAGATAGATAATGAACAGGCTGAAACGGATAGATAAATAGATAGAAAGAGAGATAGATAGTTAGATATATAGATAGATAGATGGGTAGATATGAACAGAAATGATCTGATATCATTATCTCTGGTTTTATCCAGACTATAGGCAAGCGTTGCTTAATACACGTGTAAAAATGTCGTCTTATCTTGACTTTGGCGGTAAGTAAACATATATTTACCTGGATGAAATTAGGTTTTATTTGAGGACACAGCTTATGACACGCGGTTGGTGTGATCGAATTATCTAATTAGAATCCAGGGTAAATGAAGAAGTAAAAAAAAAGGACAGATGAACAAAATTAGGAAGAAAAGAGATGACCAAATAAGGAAAGTAATAGACACGCTCTCTCTCTCACTCTCTCACCCCCTCTCTCTCACCCCCTCTCTCTCACCACCTCTCTCTCACATTCACACACGTACAAACTTATATGTACACAAGCACACACACACACACACACACACACACACACATATATATATATATATATATACGCACACACATATAGCCAAATGGGGACACATCATATATATATATATATATATATGTATATGTATATATATACATATATATGTATATGTATACGTATATATATATGTATATGTATACATATATATCTCAATATATATGTATGTGTATGTATATATATGCATACATATATGTCTATATATATACGTATATATGTACATATGTATATACATACATATATATGTATATATATGTATACATATACATACATATTTATATATATATTTATACACACACACACACACACACACACACACACCACACACACACACATATATATATATATATAATATATATATATATATATATATATATATATATATACTAGAGAAAAAGAACAGAAAGAAACCTACTAATAAATACTGTTCATCTCAAAGATTATTGGATGAGAAATTAGCAAATTTAAAACTAAGGCAGAACTTGGTGACAATAAAATGAATTAGTCACTAAACGTCAACCTAATATAAGCAGAAAGTAGAAAGGAAACAAACATGGGCCCTTAATTCCATTAGTCAGGCAGGACGTTCGTCTCAGTGACGTCAGCCCAGACGCAAATCTGTCTAATTAGTGAAGTATAAACTTAATTAGGTCTAGTCGTGACATTGTCGCTATTGATGTGTATTTTGTGAACACGTGTTTTCGCGTTACCGACAACGGAAAGAACATGCGTACGGCGCGCGTCTGTGTACAATACTGATAACGACACAGTAGACAAGTTTTGATGGACGCTCACTCGTCTTTATATTTCTTTCTATCTTTCTAATCCTCATTTCTTAAATTTTACTGATTTTTAAAATTCTTTCTTTCTTTCTTTCTTTCTTTCTTTCTTCCTTTCTTTCTGTCTCATTTCTTCTTTCCTCCCACTACTTTTGTTTCTGCTCCCTCTTCATTAAAAGAGGTTTCTTCATTCTCATGTCTTCTTCGTTGTCTTGTACTCTCTATCACCATCATCATCAACATCGTTATCATCATCGTCGTCGTCATCATCATTCTCAATTATATTATCATAGGTCGTACTAGTGAAAATTAATCTTGATTCAGTAATTCTATTATTAACACTATGGTTTTTGAAATCAGATAAAGCTAAATGTTTAATTTGGTCAATATATATATATATATATATATAATATATATATATATATATAGTAAAAATGGGAAAAACACAAGTTTCATGAACGAATAATGTTTATTACGCCTACGCTGCCGTGTTTCCTTTAGCCAACGAAAGCCCCGGCGAAGGTCTATCTAAACAGACCGAAACACTGCAGCGTATGCGTAATAAACATTATTGGTTTTTCAATTTTTACTGTTATATACTGTCAAATTCACTTCCATTTTTTCTTCACACAGACACATTATATATATATATATATATATATATATATATATATATATATATACTAGCAAATATATGCACCCTCCGGGTGCAAGTATTTAAGTTTTAATGTAATGAAATATCGTATTAATTTAGAAAGTCTAATAAGAAGGCAGATAAAAAGATTTGAAACAGAGTGGGGGTATAATAGAAAAATAGAAATGAAACTTACTCTTCCATCACTCCCGTCTTTCATTGCTGAATTTTACTTATTTAACTATTTATTTAAATTAGGAAATAAAGAATAAAATGACAGTTATTTTTTCTTGTTAATGGATTTCATTTAAGATTTATTGAAGAGATTTTTGCTTATATTCATTAAAATAAAACCAAACAGTTAGAAATCAATAATACTAAGCATATATTTGTTAAAATCACATTTTAAATATCAATATGCAAATTAGCCTTCCCATTCACACTGTAAACCGCTATTTTTTGTATATATAAATATAATTGCATGTTATTTGTATGTAGATATGGACAACACTAATAAAAAGGTGAAGCAATTTTATTAATAATTGAGGTTTAAATATAAATAAAATCATGGAGATTGTGATGTAAATAATAAAGGGAATTGTGACTTGTATAGTAATATAGTTTCGGTTACAGACAGACAAACCCACAATCTCCATTATATAAGATATATATATATATATATATATATATATATATATATATATATATATATATATCACTCCGCATGATTAGGATGCAAGACAAGGTTAATTTCTTAAGCTGAGTTGGAATTTCAAATTTTCCTTTTCAAGACTAGTCCAAGGTTTAAGTGCCCAGCAGTCCATATCTGGAAAGAGAGTAGTTGGATGCACACATTTCGCAATAGTCATTGTCCATTCCCTACGGCCGTAACCATTACACCACATGCCTCCAACTTAGATTTACAAATATCGTTTTGTTACTCAAAATGGCTTATGGATGCCTGTGCCACTACGCGAACTATAGTCAACCGGCACCTGGCATGCCCTTTCTATCTTGAATGAGGTTTAGAGTATATATTACAAAAATATGTTTTAAATCACACTTAAGCATTGTTACAATAAAATATATCTGATTTATATTGTATATGTTTATTTCATAGACAGGAAACATTCTTATATTAACTTATATACTCTCAATTCAAATCCTGGACGTGGTTGTTTTCATTTCACATAAAAGCTCTGAATTCAAACCTGTTAAACTCCGCTTAAGAAATTGACCTTGGGTCACATCCTGCTCGTGCGGAGGGGTTTGTAAATATATGAATACCACATTTTGAATCAAATTTTAATTTAATCCATTCTCATTCCACTGCTCATACTTATATCATCATCATCATCATCATCATCATCATCATCATCATCACGTCGGACTGCCAGCATGGTCACCCATGTCTATCTCACCCGTATCGGTCACTGCTCCTGGCAGGTCTTCCATGCGGCATCCAGAATATGTTCAGAGCTGGTTTATGTAGGTTTTTGCTGGTCGGCTTACACTGGTGTGGCCATGTGTAGGTGTCCACAAGATAATGCCCCTTATGAGTTCGTCGCGATTCAACAGCAGTTTCCATCATGCCTTGTTTGTCTTACTTGGATGGTTTATGTGATAGGCGGTATGTGGTCATACAGCTGCTTTTTGTGGGGACATACCTATAGGTATTTGGCAAGACGCATCCTGACATAGAGTCAAATGGAGAAAACAGAATCGCATGGTGTCATCATCGGATATTATGAACAGCTATGAGTTTTTCACACCAGCGTTAGCTGATGGTCTATCACTACAAGTCTCCTGATCCAGGACTCTTCTGAGAATTCTAGCCAATTTCAGCAATGTTATTGTCTGAATAGTCTCAATTATTTCTCTGATTTCCAGTTCCTCCAGTCGTTTCCCAAGCTTTTTAGGACAGTTCCAAGTGCAACAAACTACAACTACAACTTACACCCTCATATTACACAACTTTTTCAATTCTCTAGCAAGGTCCGGGTATTTGTCTATCTTTTCGTTTTCCTTTATCTTTACCCTGTGATCAGCTGGAACTGCAAAATCTACCATTTGACAAGTTCTCTTTTCTTTTTTGTTAATCAATACTAGGTCTGGTTTTCTAGCTGGGATTAGGTGATCCGTCTTGATCTCAAATTCCCAGAGAATTTTATACGTTTCATTCCCAAGAACAGATTCTTGTTTATGCATATACCATTTGTTGTGTGGTTAAAATCTATTTTTCTTCTTGCATAATTCTCAGTGCATCACCTTTCCTACTCAGTCGGGCCTAGCTTTGTATTCTCGTTGTGCTAGTTTGCTACATTCGCTTAATATATAGTTTATGGTTTCATCTCTATCACCACACACTCAATATTTCTTGTTGTTATTATTACATGTTTTTAGAAAGCCGTTTGAATATAAGGTTGTTTTTATTGCTTTTTTGTAGCTAAAACAATGTCCTTTATTTTATCATTATTGATCTGATTTGAAAGAATATCAAACTATATTAGCAAAACAATTTAGATAATGTGTTTGTTTCTTAATTATTATTTCGATAAACAAAATGTGTATGTAAAACAGGTGTTGAAGAGATCTCGGGATAAACAAAAAAGGAATTAACTTTTTTTTAAAATGTTCTATTTTGAAATCTTTATTCAATTTTCTTGGAAGAATTAATGCAATTTTAGAAGGCATGTGCCAAGTGTATTGAACTGCAGAGTGAATATTTACATTTTATGGATCATTCACCCCACTATACGTTTTACGGATCTAGGACATTTTCAGCACCCTCTCGTATTTAAATACAAAATAATAAAAAGTGGGTTGAAAAGTTCAGTTAATGACCTCATATTTGCCGTTGACGACTTTTCTGACCAACACAATCCAAGCACTGCAACACCAATGGGAGAAGTCTGTGGACCACAAGGGGGACTATGTTGAAAAATAAACCTTATTTGATCACATTTCATGAGAGTGTCTTGGTCAGTCTATGAACTTTTCAGTATTACCCTCGTTCAGGAAATTGAATATACATGGCAAAATTCTACGTTAAATTATGTTTAGTTTAAAATAAGGAAATAAAGAATTAAAAAATGAACCATGTAATCAGTCACTTGTTATTGGAACAATTCATCATCATCATCATCATCATTATCATCATCATCTCATGCTGGCAGCACGGATATCTATGACAATCTCTCGCCAACCGTCCCTATCATTCATTGCTCCTGGGAGGTCCTGTGAGTATCTGCACAGAGTTGGTCTATGTACGTCTTTGCTGGACAAGCCTACTCTGGCGTGCCCGTGTGATGGCTTCCACAGTAGAACGTTACTAATGAGTTCATCCTTGCTTCTCCAACAGTGTCCAGCGAGTCTTATTCACCTCACACGGATGTTTTGTGTGATATGGAGCAGGTGGCCATACAGCTGTTCTCTTTTCATTGTCTTCTATGTCCAATCAAAATTTACATTTACTAATGAACAAGTTGCTTATAGTACATACTGTTGCTTGAGTGATCACCCAATTAAATATTGAACTAATGGCTGCCCAACTCTGGTGGTCTAGTGCGAACTGGTGCTTTCTGTGGGATTTGATCATAATGGATAGTATGATACTATAAGCAACTTATTCATAAAAATGACTTGATGCGACATTACATGATCCGAAAAGGGTTAATATGCCGTAAAACGAAACAACCAAAACAACCTGATAAACACCAAAGACATATTTACAAAAATGTCAACAAATCTCTCTATGAAATAACACTTCCTTTTCTTTCAGTGAATTACCTGTATGAAAATATCAACACTTAAAAAGATTATACACGACAACCGGAGACATTGCAGTAACTATTTACCATTCAAGTTTTCCTGGTACAAAAGTCGAACACACTTACCAAAGTAATGACGTTCATATCAACAAAGATCTGAAAATATAATATTTGGAAATAAACTTATGTTCATTTGTCTATCATTTTATTATATTGTAATATCTATGCTATATAAGTTAAACAAATTCTCCTTGTAGGTATATCAACCAAACGAAAATAATGAAAATTATTTATACCAATTTGAAGATATCAAGAACTTGAAACATATAAACTTTTATCAAAATGATATTTTTCGGAATTAAATGACCCGAAAAAGATTGATATGTCGTAAAACAAACAAACAAAGCAAACCAAATTAATGAAAATTATTTATACCAATTTAAAAATATTAAGAACTTGAAACATGGACACTTTTATCAAAATGACTTTTATGGGCATTAAATGACCTGAAAAGATTTGATATGCCGTAAACCAAACCAAACCAAACCATGTAGACAAAAAACAATCATCGGTAAGTATCGTTTGCCTCTGGACTCACGTCGTGTTGGACTCACATTTATCACTGAAAGTCCCGTTTTCTATCAACAAAAAACTAGTTTTCTATGGTCCCAATACTTGTTTTTTATCACCGTAATCACACAGCTTCTGTTCACATCCGGTTTAGCCGACCCTTTTCATACTGAAGAGCGCTATGAATATTCATTGTATACCTCAGATAAAAGCGGTACCTTCTTCTCTGGAGAGTTTCCCATAATTACACTTATCAAACAATTCGCTTGTTCACTCGGTGTCTCTTTTGAAACTGGCAGGCAAATCCTTGATCTTCACCTTTTCTGAAACAGTCATACCCAATTACACGAACAGAAAATAAGGACTGATTGATTTTAACCGCACGCCAACCCGTCTAGGATTATTTTATACCAAGTAGAAAAGTATGAGGGACGGTCAGATTTATTTTTTGTTTTTCCAAGTATTTTTCTTTTGTTTGTTTGCGATAGTAAATTGTTGCAGTTGTTTGTTGCTAAATGAATAGGGAATCACTTTGAGGGATAAGTTTATAGAGTGATGTTTAAGTTTATTGTTATATTTTTCAGTATGATTTTTTTTTCTTTCAGGAAGAACAAGATGTCATCTATATTGACATTTGAAATATCTCTCTCATGTTGTTTGTGTTGTAAAAACGTTGTCTAACGGCATCACTACCACATTCTATTAGAATGTGTTTAAATGTATAGATATATTTACCAATCCATCCGCACGGGCAGGGTGTGACAAAAGGTCAATTTCTTAAGCGGAGTTTAACAGATTTGTATTCAGTTTTCCTTCTCCTAGACTGGTTTCCTAACCAGGTTAAAGTGTCCAGTCTGTTCTACTATTTATCCGTAGCTGGAGTGATAGTCGTTGGATGCATACCTTACCGAATGGTATTAGCCTTACGTGTAATGCAAACAGCCTCTTCTACGATTTAAACGTGAAACGTCCATTGCCAACGACTCTAACATTACACCATACATCTCCTGTGTTTAACAGTATAAGGTGTTTGGCATGTTACGCATTCTGGCTGTTTTTAAAGTTTAATTAAAACGGAGCATTTTATTCTCGTTAAAAAACTATGAGTGTACAATAACTTCTGACTTATTTACAACATTAATGAACATTATTCTAACTATTACAAATGCATTTCTTGTAATTGTAGGTATTTACCCAACCCATTCGCTAGGGGAAGGATTTGATACAAGGTCGCAAGTATGGAGCATCTAGTGGGGTTTGAACTCGCTATTCAGTAGTAATAGACCTGTGCGACTAACTTGTTGACCATTACACCACGATGAGATGCCCTGATGATGACAATTGTATGGCAATCGTCTATAACTCTTCAATGTCCTTTTGTAGACTTAAAAGCAAGATGCTTTATTAAAAAAAAATAATCATGATATTTCGGACTGTTGTCCCCATTTTTATTGTGTATAAAAACAACTTTCAAGAAACTGTAACGTCAAGCTCTGTTTTTGGTGTTTTGTTTTATTCATAATTCTAATTACTTTAGATAAGTCATCTACATAATCGTGGATTCAAATTGATAAAGAGAAAAAACCTAAAACAAAAGTTACAGTGGTCTGAACGTTGTGTTTATACACAATAAAGATGAAGACAACATAATTATTCATTTTATTTTCAGAACCGGAATTGTCAGTCATTAATTTTTGTTACAATTTATGAGGAGTCATAAATTGTGAGAAGTACTTATAAGTAGAATGAAATTCGGTCTGTCACGTTAGAGTCAAGGAAGCCAGTGGAAATCTTCACTGACTGTTAATAACCTTTGACCCCTAGAGGCACGAATATCACGCGCCATGAGAAAATCGTGATTTAGTTAAGAGATTAGATTCGACCTAACTTTGGAACAGAGCAGACGTATCGCTGCTGAGGTCGGGAAATCATGGGCCAAATAATAAACTTGATCAAGAAAAAAAACTAAGTCTTGTTAGTTCATTTAATTACAATTACCAAAATCAGCCTAAAAGAAGACAAGCCCTTAGTTAGAAGAATTAAGAAGAAGCAGTTAGAAGAATCAACACATAACTGGATAAATGAAGATCACCAACATCATCTCTAAAGTAAGTCTCTAATCTCTCTCTCTCCCTCTCCCCTCCCCCTCTCTCTCTCTCTCTCTCTCATCTGAGAACTCCCTCACTCTCTCATTTATATACCCGACGTGAGTTTTTCTAATATTTCATTTCATTTTGGTTTATCGTAACTCACCGAAGACATCAATCTACAAAAACAGGTCAAAGTTGACTGGTATTAACAAAAGAGATGCAAGTTTGAATCTGGAGATTATCGTTCTTCATTCCTAATCCGTGCTGATCCTTGTTTTTATCTCTTGACGATCCGAGTAATTTACCATTAAAAAAGCATCTAAAAATTCAAATGAAAGAAAAGACTACTCAAAATGAATTACAATTATTATACTTGTATGAATAAAAGTTATTGGTCATACTGGATATATAATGTGAAAATACAAATAAAAATTTAGGCAGACTGGGTCATTTGGTCTGAATGAATCCAATCAAATTGCACCTCGCTTAAATATTCATCTTGTGTCACATTCTGTTCGTGCATATATATATATGCAGGTGCAATATCTAAGAATATATATATATATATATATATATATATATATATATATATAATATATATATATATATGTGACATATTGTGATGAAACCAATTAGGTCGAAACAGCTGTACAGTGTTCCTCACATCGCACACGGTATTCGCCGAATTTGCTTGTCATGATTATTCAATTATATAAATAAAATGCCTCTATAAAATAAAATTTCACACACACACACACACACACACACACACACACACACATATATATATATATATATATATATATATATTGTGGTTTGTTGAATGGTTTTTGCCGATAATTTTTGGGAGAATAAGTGTTTTTGGAGACTAATTTAAAATTAATTAATTAATAATGAATTAGGCAGGAATACCTATTAAATGTATGGCTAAACAAATCGAGAAAAAAATTTTTCTCGATTTGTTTAGATAATTTAATAGGTAAATTCATTATTAATAATTAATTTTATAAATTAGGTACGAAATTAAACACTTATTCTATATATTATATATATATATATATATATAATATATATATATATATATATATATATATATATATATATATATATATATATATATATATATATATTTTGAGAAAATTAATTATTATTGTGTTAGGTTTGTCAAACAAAGATCACACCAAAGTGTATATGACAATCTCTTGTTTTGTTACGTAGTTATATTATTTTGAAACATTTCTTAATCAGAAACTATCAAATTGTCCGGTTTTCAACGTTTTACTGAGTAGCATATTCATTTCTTGTATGTGTTAGATTAATGCAACAAAAACAAAGCAATGAAATTCTGCTACTACTTAAAAGCAGTGCGCATGACCAGAAAGATAAAAAAAATATTAACCCACACATTCATCATGGGTAGAATGGTATCCAGTGAGTATCGAACTCATTATTCAGCAGTGATGGATCTAATTTGTTAACTATTAACACCACGACGGGATGCCCTGATCTACAAGATGAAAAATGAAGAAAAGAAAATTCTCATGAAATTTATACTTTATAATTTCATGAGGATTTAAAAAAAATTTTCATGATCTGAAAGATGAAAAATGAAAAAAAAAAAAAATCCTCATGAAATTTATAATGTTTGAATTTCATGAGGATTTATTTTTTCCTGTTTCATGATCTGAAAGATGAAAAATGAAAAAAAAAAAAAAAATCCTTATGAAATTTATACTTTATAAAGGAGATGGTTTTTGCGTCTGAGGTAGAGTGCCCACCTACAATCAGCTCCTTACTTTACCGCACAGATTCCTGTGCTACTCATACGCTGAGTTGGCGAGGGCCGGTTTCGAACTAGGAACCTTATGGTTTCTAGCCGAACGCTCTACCGACTGAGCTAACCCGGCTCTATAATCTTTAACGGATGGTATAAATAACATAAATTATTACAACATAATTTCTATAAAAAAAGGAAAATTGCCGGAGTGACCGTCGGACATCAAGGGAGTTTATCCCCTTTTTGCTAGTGCAGGGAGATTGTTTTACACACCACCTACCATCTGCTCCCCACTTTAACACTCAAATCAGATTACCCAATCTGTGCTACTCATGCACTGAGTTGATGGGGACTGGTATCGAACCAGGAATCTTGATGATTCTTAGGCGATTGCTCTACCGACTAAGCTAAACCGGCCCTTTAGCTTCTATACTTAACGCTAATTAAATAGTAAAGTTATAAATACATAGATTAATGTTTCTG
>CM042179.1:13307551-13312551 GCA_023376005.1 Doryteuthis pealeii
ACAAATAAAACTTTAAGCAGATCTGCTCCGGGTTAGAGTTGGCCACGCAGTAGTGACAATGAAGTAGCACTGGAACCTCACCATGTCATACCAAGGACTACCCGGCTGATACTGACATACCACCGACTTTACATTTTCTTTTTTTTACTATTGTCCAGTACCTCCAATCCCTCCGCATAAACAGGGTGCGACACAAGGTCACTTTCTTAAGCAGAGTTTAACAGGTTTTAATTAAGCATTTTCCTTCTCCTAGACTGGTTACCATATCAAGATTAAAGGGCCCTAATCTGCCCTACTATTTACCTATAGGGGG
Source organism: Doryteuthis pealeii (assembly GCA_023376005.1). NCBI lineage: Eukaryota > Metazoa > Mollusca > Cephalopoda > Myopsida > Loliginidae > Doryteuthis > Doryteuthis pealeii. Next base: position 13,307,865 of record CM042179.1, read on the forward strand.
GAGAATAGTTTTATGCATACCTTTCCTAAGGTTATTAGCGCTCTGCGAAATTCTAACAGTCCCGTCCAGGATTTGAGTTCGGTTGAACGATAACCATTACACTCGAGTGCCTCTATTTTAGTATAGGATAGTTATAGTATATATATTTACCAATATAAAAAAGTAAAAAGTAAAGTCGTCGGGGGAGCCTAATGTCGGTATCATCCAGACAGCGAAGGAGTCTATCTCCTTTTCACTCGCGCTAAACAAAGAAGATGTTTTAGCGTCTGGGGCGGAGCGCTACACCTACAATCAGCTCCTCACTTTACAGCACATATCCCTGTGCTACTCATATGCTGTTGACGAGGGCCAGTATCGAACCGGTAACCTTGCTGTTCCCAGCCGAACACTCTACCAACTGAGCTAAACAGGCCATAGTCGGAGTTATTGTCAGCGTATTTTAAGTCCCGTCGACTGTGCTATTTATTATCAAATTATTATTATTAAATTATATACAAACTTATCTAAATTACACTTCACCTATACTTTTCTCGCTGAATAATGAATTCAGTCCTCACTAGATGCTCCATACATGCGACCTTGTGTCACATTCTGCCCAAACTACTTTCGCAGACGTATTACGGCTGAATAGCGAGTTCGATCCTCGCTGAATGCCCCATACTTGCGACCTTGCATCAAATCCTACCCGGAGCGAATGGGTTGGGTTGTAGTGGGCAGCCCATCGTGGTTTAATTGTTAGCAAGCTAGTCATGTAGATCCATTAAGACTGAATATCAAGTCGGATCCTCGCAGGATGTCCCATACTTGCGAGCTTGTGTCACATCCTACCCTTGGCGAACCTATTTCTCCCATAACATCATATCTGAGCCTAAAATCGATTTTAATCAACATTTTCTATAATTGATGGGTTAGCATATCAATCGAATGCACTTTCTCTGGGTTTTTTTGTTTGTTTTTTCTTCGATAAATCTCAGAAATAAGCAATTCGTAACTTCAACACTTCACAAAGCACAAGATTTATTGTGCTGGTTATTCAGGTATGCAATATATCGGAGAAGGCTTATGATGTTCCCTTTTTAGCGATTGTTTGGTTTGTTTGGTATGTTTTGTTTTACGGCATATCAACCTCAGTGGGTCATTTAATGCCGATAAAGTTTTGAAATAAATCAATTCTTAATGGATAATACAATTTTTTTATAAATACATTTTTCTATTTAACCCATAGATGGGACCCTAACAGGTACTACCACTCCGGGTCAGAGTGGACCAGCGAGCAATGGTGATGAAGGGGTGCTCCACATTCCCCAAACCTCCAGAACTGGAACCTCACCATCAGATAGAGTTTAACGTCATTCCCAGGACATGTAGACCCGCAGCCACCGCCTTCCAGCATCCATATGATAAAAAGGGGTTGGGGCTTGCCATAAGGGCAACAGGATTGGGAAAATCATATAGGTGCTAGGGCTTGACGTGACCAGCCGATTGATCGGAGGGGGCCTCTCCGACCGCCCGTCTAGCCCAAGATAGGGCCAAAGTGGAGTATTGCATGTCATGAACTGCTCATCCACCTGGGCTCTATCCTTAAGCATCACGGGTCGCCACCCACGGCCAACAGGTGACACCATTGGGGGAGTCTTACCTCTCTACAGAGGTGTAGTCGGTGCATTCTAACGCCCCAGCGACAGGGCGGTTTAGCGATTATCATCCCATGATGGAAAGGACTTGAGTCCAAAAGGGTTATATTCCCTTGACGCCAGGTCTTCGCCTATAGGTGGCTAGAATATTTAAACGGGGTGGGGATTATCTGTCTCTTTGACCAAGCTAGCAGAACGAGTAGGGACGAATGGTGTCCCTGTCTTCTAATGTGGTGTATGTGTGTGTGTGTGTGGGAGTGCGCCTCGTTCCTCCACGTTGTCTCGTATCCCTGCAGGTACACAACCTCATAGACCCCCTTCCGGGGTTATTCCTCAAGTAAGTGACATTCCTTCAGGAATTCTTTATCACTTCTTTAGGATTTAGTCCTATCTACGTTGCTCGTTATGTGTGTATCTTTATGTATCTGTTTCTATATATCTATACTGTACCTTGTCATGAATATGTGTATTCCTCCATGTATGTCCAGACAAATGAAGTATGTATGTGTTATCTTCTTGTTGCTTCATTCGGGCTTCATTGTGAATCTTTTCACTTACGTTTTCTAACGTATTATAAGAATGTGCAAATTATTTGTATTAGATAGGAATATAATTGATATCTTGTAACTGTGTGCAAAAATGGGTTATTTCTAGGGACTGGCATTAACATCGTCTGCTACGAGTTTTAAAAGCGAATGAGAAATAATTAAATCTATTATTTAAGGTCAAACTTTGTCTAAATCGATAAGTAGTAATAAGGTCACTTTAGCACTGGTGGTGTATGATGCCAAAATGATCTGTGTTGAAGTAATATTCCAATTACTGTCAAATTGGCAGACAAGGCAACAAGCAAGCCGTAAATCAATACGGATCCTGCATCTTATACCTTTAAATAAGAAAAGGGGAAGTACTCGATATAATGAAGAAGGAACAACTGTATGTTGAGGTTGCTTAGATTTACGTTAAAAAATGAGTAATATAGCTTATATTACAGTATCATTGTCATAATTCTTCTATCGTATTAAGGTGTTGGGTTCGCCATCTCAGCGCATGAGTAGCACAAATCGGATCAGTGCGGTAAAGTAGGGAGCTGACGGTGGGTGTGGTGCTCCACCTCAGACGCAAAAACAATCTCCCTGGTTTAGCGCTATCCGGCTGATACTGACATACCGCCGACTTTACTTTTTCTTTTTTTACTATTGTCCAGTCCCTCCAATCTCTCCAATCCCTCCGCATAAATAGGGTGCGACACAAGGTCACTTTCTTAAGCGGAGTTTAACAGGTTTTAATTAAGAGTTTTCCTTCTCCTAGACTGGTTACCATACCAAGGTTAAAGAGTCTAGTCTGCCCTACTATTTACCTATAGGGGTAGGAAGAATAGTTTTATGTATACCTTTCCTAAGATTATTAGCGCTCTGCGAAATGCTAACAGCACCGTCCAAGATTTGAACTCGGTTGAACATGTTCATAACCTACGACAACCATTACACTCGAGTGCCTCTATTTTAGTATAGGATAATTATAGTATATATATATTTACCAACCCCTCCGCACCACCAGGATATGACACAAGGTCAATTTCTTAAGCGAGTTTTCCTTCTCCTAGACCGGTTGCCTAACCAAGGTTAAAGAGCCCAGTCTTCCCTACTATTTATCCATAGCTGGAGGGAGAGTAGGATTCATACCTTTCCCAAGAGTATTAGCGCTAAGTGAAATGCAATTACCACATCCAGGATTTGAACTCGGGGCAACGATAATTATAGTATATATACCGGAAAAATCAATTGAAACGGGGTGGATTTTGGAACTATCGAATAATGGATGGGGACTATAATATTCGATAAAAGTTAGTCAGTGCTGGAATTAAGAAAGCATATAAACATTTTATGCTATTCAATATCTTATTATAATGGACATTGTGGATTTGTCTGTCTGTAACCGAAACTATATTACTATACAAGTCACAATTCCCTTTGTTATTTACATCACATTCTCCATGATTTTATTTTTATTTAAACCTCAATTATTAATAAAAATTGTTTTACATCATTAAGACTGTTGACCATATCTACATACTAATAACATGCAATTGTATTTATATATACAACAAAATAGCAGTTTACAGTGTGAATGGAAAGCTAATTTGCATATTGATATTAAAAATTTGATTTTAATAAATATATGCTTAGTATTATTGATTTTTAATTGTTTGGTTTTATATTAATGAATATGAGCAAAAATCTCGGGGATAAATTTTAAAAGAAATCCATTAGCAAGAAGAAATAACTGTAATATTTTTCTTTACTTCCTATTTTAACTAAGTAGTTAAATTAGAAAAATTTACCAATGGAAGACGGGGTAAGGGAAAATGATGGAAGAGTTAGTTTCAAAGTCGTTCTATTTTTCAATCATACTCTGTTCCAAATCTTTTTATCTGCATTCTTATACAGTTTTATTAGCCTTTCTAATTTAACATGATATTTTATTATATTAAAACTTAAATACTTGCACCCTACGGAGGGTGCATATATTTGCTAGTATATTTAATTGTGATTTGAACAACAACTTTGTCTTTATTGCCTTTCGAGTAATATCCATGATTCTGGAAAGTGAATTTCTGTTTTGTTGATAAATTGGAGAAGAATCGTTCGCATTCTACATTTTGCTCGGATTATCTAAGTCTTTCTGTGCATTCCTGATGTTGTCATCGTCTCGATTAAGCCATTCTCCAGCCTTCATGAAATGTACAATCTGTAAGAAAAGAGGAAAATAATGCTTCAAATATATCTGCTTTATGATTATTGTGAAAAGAAAAAAAACACCCACCCAAAAAAATAAACAAAAACAAAAACAAAATAAACAACAAAAATACAAAACAAGCCGTCTAATTCCCTAAAATAAGTAAAAAGTAAAGTAAAGTCGTCGGGGCGGCCTAAAGTCGGTATCAGCCAGTCAGCGAGGGAGTCTATCCCCTTTTCAATAGCGCTAGACCAAGGAGATTGTTTTGGCGTCTGAGGTGGAGCGCCACACCTACCATCAGCTCCTTACTTTAC
>CM042179.1:13322551-13332551 GCA_023376005.1 Doryteuthis pealeii
GCTTTTTGGAACATCAATGTTTTTCGTTTTGAATTTAAATTATTTTCTGCTTCTCTCTCGATGAGTCCGGATTAATAAACAAGCTCTGAAGATGATTTTTATAAATCGAAATATTGTTCAATATTAGCTATGAATATGATATAAATATTTTCATTTTAACATCATTGTGTGTTTTCATATCCTTTTATACATACTTATACCGTCGGATTCATTTCCTTACCTTTATATATATATATATATATATATATATATATATATATATATATATATATATATATATGTGTGTGTGTGTGTGTGTGTGTGTGTGTGTGTGTGTGTGTGTGTGTGTGTGTATGTTCTTGTGAACGTTGTTTGTTTGGTAAAGTAAGGAGCTGATGGTAGGTGTGGCGCTCCACCTCAGATGCTAAAACAATCTCCTTTGTCTAGCGCTATTGAAAAGGGGATAAACTTACTGGCTGATACCGACTTTAGGCCGCCAAAAGAAGAAAAGATATATATATATATATATATATATATATATATATATATATATATAATATATATAGTTTTTTTCCGTAGTTAGGGTCTTTCCATGTGTGGTATAACCAAGCTGATGCAGGTAGACCATAAGGAGAGCTCAATGTGCCTAATACCAGTGAGTAAAAGAAAGAGCAAGAAATTTAGTAAATGAAGAAAAACTCTAAACTTGCTTCATTACAATAATTTATTTCAACCGTATTAATACGGCATCTTCAGTTAATCACAAGAACATGACTCTTACTGCCGTAAGCAGTAGCAGTAAGAGTCATGTTCTTGTGATTAACTGAAGATGCCGTATTAATACGTTGAAATAAATTATTGTAATGAAGCAAGTTTAGAGTTTTTCTTCATTTACTATATATATATATATATATATATATATATATATATATATATATATATATATATATAGCAGTGTGCAGTATGTCATAATAATGTCATGATCCCCTGTACTATATCATACATTACATTAGCATAACTTCTTATTCTGTGCCAAAAAAAAGGAGACAGATTCCAGTGCATTAATTATGCTTCCAGTACAAAGAAGGTAATTTATCTGAAGGTCCTTTCGACTCCTTGCCTTTTGGCTCGGCAGAAGAGCAGAGCAATAAATGAAGTTGTTTGCCATGAGAATAAGAAATTATCAACAATGAGCATCCCAATTAAAGAAATGTTTGCACAAAGCTCCTCTGTTCTTCCTTCTTCCAAAAAAATCGGGACGCAAAAAATAGGAAAATAATGTTTGTTTTTCACTCTGCTTAACTTCTCCTCAATTTTCTTCATTCAAAGAAATTAACAAAGATGTCTGGGCATATTCTTGATAAATGGTAAATATTGGATTTGGTTGAAATTAGAAGAATAGGTGGGGGAAAATGACAGGTTAATTAGGAGTCAAAAAGAAGTGAAGTACAGGAGTGGTCGTCTTGAGGACTGTCTTCATGGAATGGGATGTTAGAGTTAGTACCGAGAGAAATAAAAAAGACAAATTATTGCTTTTGCGGCTCTTTTCAAGGAAAGAGAAAAGATAACGGAAAAGCGGTAAGTTTGACTTATCTAATAAACAATGAATTCCGCATAAGTAACAATAGACACAATGGCAACAACAGCAACAAGACATAAGGTGATGCATCTGCGCAAGGGTTACTGGGAGGAAAAGTTGGGGTAAAGAAGGACCCACTTCAATAACCACGCTTCGATTCCCTATACTCCCTCTGGCCCGGCCCAACACTACCGTGGACATTGTTTGACATGGAATACTGGGTGTCAGCGAATGCAAACATCTACGGAAAAAAAGATGGAGGAGAGAGGTGACAGATATAAAACACGGGTTGTCACTGAGAGATGGTTATGTGGCGGTTACTAGGGGGATTTGGCGGGATTAAAACAAATATATGAAAATGAGTTCGACAGATGTGTGAGGATTACTTTGGGGGGGTTGGGGTGCGCCTTTCTGGTAAGGTAAAGGAGAAGAAAACAAAATATGTTTAGGAAATAAAAAAGGATGAAGTAGGAAACACTAACGGCAAAGATAGCGATAATTTTGAACGGAAACTTAGACGAAAACGTCTGTTATAACATCCACCCGTAAGTGAAACTAAATCCGAAACCGCTACTAAAATTTTTATTTGCCTTTCGGCCTATGTGACAGTCAATCTGTCCAGCTGCTAAACTGTCGCATTGTCTTTTACTAGACCACTCACTTATAAATGCTGTTTATACCGAACTTCTTCGCGCCACGCAATTATCTCCATCCACAGCCTTTTGTACATCTTTATTTCTTTAAATAAAACAGTCACAAACATTTAACCATCTGGCGCGTGCCTTAGAGCAAGCTGGTAAAACATCGGTAGTGAGTTCCATCCTTACCGAGTGCACTACTTTTTCATGGTGAAAACTAAAACCGTATGCATCTGTTAATTTTTAGGATTGGGATATCTATCTATCTATCTATCTATCTATCCATCTATCTAAATCTATTCATATCTCTCTCACGATCTGTTTATATATCTATCTATCTATCTATCTATCTATCTATCTATATCTAATCAGCCTCCTTGCATCTATCTATCTATCTATTTATCTATTATTTATCTCATTCCATTCAATTTTATCTATCTATCTATCTATCTATTTACCTATTTATATATATTTATATAAAAGAGAGCCAGAAAGAGAGAGAAAAGCCAGCAGCCCCAGAAAGCATCACAGTTTGTTTGCATTCAGTGCACCAAAGACTGTCACTCAAGAATTGGCCTGCAGAGTCACTTGCGCAGATGCAGATAAATTTGAAAATTTTTTTTGACACTACGCCATCGTCCTTAGTGGACAGAAAGAATCCAATAATCTATTTATCTATCCATTTTTCTATTCTATCTGATACTAAATCGAGTGCGCCTTATTAATATACCACTACCTGACCTAGGGTGTCTCATCGTAGTGTAATGGTTAGCCTCGTAGATCCTTTACTACTGAATATAGAGTTCGATTTTCACTAGATGCCCCATACTCGCGACCTATGTCATATCCTCCCCGTAGCGGAAGGGTTAGGTAATTAACTATTATTACTACTACTATATAGGGCCGGGTTAGCACAGTCGGTAGAGCGTTCGGCTAGAAACCACAAGGTTCCTAGTTCGATACCGGTCCTCGCCAACTCAGCGTATGAGTAGCACAGGGATCTGTGCGGTAAAGTAAGGAGATGATGGTAGGTGTGGCGCTCCACCTCAGATGCTAAAAACAATCTCCTTGGTCTAGCGCAAATGAAAAGGGATATACTCCCTTGCTGACTGGCTGATACCGACTTTAGGTCGCCCCGTCGACTTTACTTTACTTTACTACTACTACTAGGTGACCACCTATCCATACCAATCCTCACCATCTTCATCTGACTCGATCTTCATTTAGCAAATTTTCAAAGTGCATATCGCCTGCTAAAACCCGATTCTCTTTATCCAATGTAAGAAAGTAGAGACAAGGTTACGAGACACTCACGACAAGACGTTAGACAAGCTGTGACACGACCCTGGCTCTTTCGCCTAATCACTTTGATCCCAAGTAGTCCATCTGATCGAAATTGCCCGCTTCTTTTGCGCTCTGTTCGACAATGCTGTGTCAATAGGGAAGCTGGTAAACATGGAGATGACGGCCTCATTTGGCTTGTCCTAAACGTAAGTGTGCGTTTACTAATTGTGTTACGCCAGGCGCTCGAGTAATGAAATCTTTCTAATCAGATTTTATGATGGAAACTCATTTATCTTAGGTTGATAGAATAAGGGACAATTGCATGAAACTATTTAACTACAGGATGAGAAGAGAGATGGGGTAGAAGAATGACAGAGGGTGTGGAAAGGAAGGGTTTTGATGGACAAGACTAGTGTTGGGCGTGTTGACTGTTTGTGGCACGAACGGGGATCGAGAGGTGAGGAATATTACAGAATGAGGAAGACGGGTTGATTCCGGTGGCTATAGTATTAAAGCAATGATTGTGACGATGGTGGTTGGCGGTGAGCTGTGGAGAATGAGAAATAGGCAAAAAAGTAAATGGGATTTTTTTAATAAAGAAGTAGAAAGAAAAAAACCCGAAGAAGCGGCGGAGAAAGAAGAGTAAAAAATAAAATAAATAACTAAATAAGGGTGGTCAAGAGAAAGAGAAAAATAAACTTTCTGCGGAATTATAGAAAGGGAAATTATAAAAAGGGGGACGAAAAGTGTATATAAAGAGAGAGAGAGAGAGAGAGAGAGAGAGAGAGAGAGAGAGAGAGAGAGAGAGAGAGAGAGAGAGAGAATGAATATTTGCAAAAAGAAAAAAGTGACGTTTTCATTTAAACAAAAGAGGGAAATATTTATACAAATATATCATACATAATCTTTAACACATAATTAGCGTACGTTTCATGAAATATGTGACGGAAAGAGAAAGAATTTATCAGTTGTATTTTTTTATCATAACTAGTACAAAATAAAAAACACTCTCTGGGCGATGTAAAAATAGATTTTTGAAACATATTGCCTGAGGGGTGGTAGTAGAAAATTCAATGTCAGCGAGTTTGTACCCTAAGTAAGTAAAATCATCAAATTCATTAAAGGATTAAAAAATAAAACAATTTGAAATGTAAACTTTAAATATGTATTAAAATAAAACAAACTATATATAGATATATAATACCAGTCATGTATTTATTAAAACTTGTTTTAAAAAACAATGAGGACTGTCTAATGTTGCATGTTCAAATTTTCAGTGTATTTATTCTATGTCATGACGATTTTGGGTAATGTGACGTAAGCAGTGACGTAATTTTTGTTACAGACAAAAACCGGAAGCGAATCTCGATTATTAATAGAGATATGATAATACGAACTTTAACTCGGGAAGGATGATCTGTCGTCACCAAAAGTACTAAAAATAAACCAGTGTTCAAGCAGGGCTACCCAACGTTGACCGGGATTTAAAAAGCTAAAAAATAAGTCTCTGATAGATATTCATAAATAGATAAATAAAAATAATTTTTCTATCGGGTGTGAACAGGTGCTTTCAGCATGACTTGACCGTAATTTTGTGTCTTTGTAAAAGCTTTTGGTAAATTCTAAAAATACTAGGGTCTATATAATATATTTTGAGGTGGAGCGTCCGTTGTAGGAAACGGACAGGGCGACACGTTCCAATCATGGACGAGGCTGGTTAGATTCCACTTAGCGCTAATACACTTTGGAAATGTATAAATCCAATTATATTCCTTCCATCTATGGGTAAATTTTAGAATATACTACGTTCTTTAACCTTGGTATGGCAATCGAGAAGAAAAACTCTGAATTAAAAGCCTTTAACCCGCTTATAAAACTGACCTTGTGTTGCATCCTGCTCGTATTAATTTTGACTAATTTTTCTTTTCTCCTTTATTGACTTTCTTCGCATTTACTCTTTAACTATTCACTAGAATATTCGAACAATCTGTTATTATTTATTTGTTATACCTCCTTGGGTATCTTCCTTTTTTCTATCTTTTCACATCAAGCTTAAAGATATTTTTGCACAGAATATATACAATATATATAAACTAATAGAGCTCTCCCGGTGGCCTAGTATGTTTATAACAGTAAAGATTTCCTTTCTAAAAAGGAAGCGTGTAGATGGCACGGTGGTAAGATGTCTGACTGATGACAAATCAGTCGGGTATATTTGCCTCTCATCCCACTTATGAGGGCGGGACACAATGGCATTTTTATGTGGGCCCACCCAGAACCGAAGCTCATGGGTGGTAGGCACAAAAAATGCGTCGATCCCGTCGGCATTCCCCCTCGAGGGGGCGCCTCGCAATAAACCCAGCCCTGCCCTTTTAAATCAAGGGGGCAGGTATTGCCTGGGGTCGACGCTATTAATAAACTTTACCGGTCCAGCGGCCGAAGCTCACTGGACCTCCGGAGGTCAGGTAAAAAGCGAATATGACAAATGAGTCGGGTGTTGATCCCAGCCTTGGAACAACATGCCTTGTTTAGTCATACTGATGAGCCGTGAAACGGCGAAACAGGACTGGAGTATATATATATATATATATATATATATATATATATATATATATATATATATATATATATATATATATATATATATATGGGAGTAAAATAGGAAAATTAAGTTATATAGTAAAAAAGGGAAAAACGGATTATTCCAAAAAGATGAATGTATTCAGTTTATAACGACTTCCAGTGGTCCAGAATTTATGCCACGCCGGACTCAGTTACCCTTTCGTCACAAACAAACTACCATTCTCCCGCATTTCGTAAATCATCCGAATAGTCTTCTTAATTCAAGTCCTGATGAAGGATGCTAAAACCGAAACGTTATAACGCCGACTTCTCCATCAAGAATAAATTCATCTCTTTTGAATACATCGTTTTTCTATTTTCCACACACACACACACACACACACACACACACACACACACACACACACACACACACATATATATATATATACATATATGTATATATATATATACACACACACATATATATGAGGTTAAGTAAACAAACAAATGTGTTTATTTTTATATGGCTTTAAGCCGACACATTTTGGAGGATATGTGCTTAATTGAAGTCGTACCTAATTTTGAAAATTAATTAGTTAATAATTAATGAATTTGAACATATATATGTTCAAATGTAAGGCTAAACAAATTGAGAAAATGTCAATCCCTGAATGTACATTTTGACCTATTAGGTCTCATCAGCAAGGTTATAGACATGGGAGACTGCTCCGTGTGTGACTCGAAGAATGTGGGAATGGCAAGCTAGTGTAACGGTTAGAGACTTCGCCTGTCAGCTTGACAGTCGAGGTTTCGAGTCACACACGGAGCAGTCTCCCATGTTTATAACCTTGCTGATGAGACTTAATAGGTCGAAATGTACATTCAGGGATTGACATTTTCTCGATTTGCTTAGTGTTACACACACACACACACACACACACACACACACACACACACATATATATATATATATATATGTATGCATATTTTGTTATGTAATTTATCCGATAGTTCCCAGAAATGCTCTTTTAAGTTATTTTCTTACCATTATTTTGAAATCCTCCGAATTAATCTTAACTTTTTTACGCTATCACTGTTTTTGATCTGATTAGGCAAACTATTCCAAATATATATTACTCTATTAGCAAAAAATCCAATTGGCTTATAGACATAGCTTTTGGAATCTGCCTTGACTGTAAATGTCCACTTAGAAGAGATATATTTTTTAAAAAATGTATCAAAGAAATGGCTTGGATATGGAAGAACGTAAATCTATGATCAAATCTGGACTTTGTCTGATGATTGGTTTCTCTTCGTAGCCTAATCGTAGTCCATGCCAGATAGGCTCCAAAGGATACAATTCATGCTGCTTGCTTAACGGTCGTAAATATGACAATGACCAACGCATTGCGATAAATAAGACAACAATGAACATTTTAAAGTAAAGATAGTACAAAATAACAATGACAATTCTTCATATAAGTATTCCTAATATCTACAAGTAAAGTTGGAAATAATGTGACACACTGACACACTTACATTCTTATGTATTATTAGAGATATGGACAAATTAATGTAAAACAATTTTATTAATAATTGAAGTTTGAATAAAAATAAAATCATGGAGAATGTGACGTAAATAACTAATGGAATTGTGACGCGTAGTAATATAGTTTACGTTACAGAGAGAAAAACACACAATCTCCATCATAATAAGATACCAAATTCAAAAAGTATTTTGATACTAATTTGAACTAAGTAAAGTCGTAAAAGAGAAGGTTCCCTAGTTCGAAATCCGGAGTTCGACAACTGTATATCAGCCAAAACGTTGTGTATGTAACAATAAAGATGGGCAAAACAAGCCGAAAAATCCAAATAATCCAAATTAGCAAGCTTCATTTTTTTAAAAGTCAGAAAAATAGGCAAGAAACTGTCAGTAACCAAGCGCCGTTGATTTAATGTCTACGCTACTCTAAGTTAGATGTTATGATTATGTTATGTATAGAAACACTAAGAGTTTATTATTACAGCTTACAGTTGAGTTATCTCTGAGAATAAGGTATTCCATAAATCCATCTTCGTCCCCACAATCTTCCAGCATTACTATACTTCTGATTTTGTTCCATTCACTTAGATTTTACAATAATTACAGTTTGTAAATTTCATGTTTGAAGCCACCCTGGCGCAACACCGTGAAACCAAGAGTTCCAGAAGAAAGCAGCGGCAACAAAGCAGCGGCACATCACAGCCTTCACATACGACATCTGTGGTCGAGAATGTTTTTCGAACATTGGACTTCACAGTCACAGGAGGCGCTGTAACTTCAGGGGTACAAAAACTATATTATATTCTTCCGAGACTAAAATACCAATGAGTTTGTCCCAGTCACTTAGAATTTGCAATACCTGCAGTTTGTAAAGGAATCATTTACAACTGTTTCCACAAAATTTTATATCAGTTTCTTTTGTGGAATTTAGTTGTCCGTAAAAGTGAACGTGCTAAAAAGTCCTCGATTAAATTCTTTCTTGAAGTTTTTATAAGGGTAAAAGAAAATTATGAAACGATGCGCCAATTATGATGAACTACGGGATGAATAATTGGAATGTATACTTCATGGCTTTATTATTGTTTTGCAAATTTCATATATAAATGAAATAGAAGATGCAACATAAAGGTTAGTATGGTGGGGAAAGATAATTTATGTTGTCAGTCTACTGCAGTATACACAGACCTTGAATGTGTGTTTTAATTTACTCAATATATATATATATATATATATATATATATATATATATATATATATATATATATATAAAATGGAAGAGCTTCCGACAATTATGTTGAAAAAAATAAATAAAAGGAAAGAAAATGTATAATAGATAAAAATCATTTATTGGAATACCGACACGTGTTTCGACCAAACGTTTGTATTTTATTTATCATTATTTCGAATGAAACAAAATGAAAATGATAGAAAAAATATTTGAAAAATTTAAGTATACAAAATGCGGCCATCATCAGGGCAAGATATTTTTCAAAAATATCAAGAGAAATGCATAATATTCATAATTGACGGCTGTGTGCGAATAAATTTCGTCGTTGACTATATATATATATATATATATATATATATATATATATATATATATATATATATACCAATCCTTCCGTACGAGCAGGATGTGACACAAGGTTAATTTCTTAAGTGGAATTTAACAGGTTTTAATTAAGAGTTTTCCTTCTGCTAAACTGCTTGTCTAATCAAGGCCAGTCTGGTCATTCATAACTTGAAGAAGAATAGTCGGTTTCATACCCATCCCAAGGTAGCGTTATTTGAAATATAAACAGCCTCGTACATGATTTGAACTCGTTTTGCTGTCTCAATTTTACTAAGATGATAACCATTATACGACGCGCCTCTCTCTCTCCCTCTCTCTCTCCTCTCTCTCTCTCTCTCTCTCTCTCTAAATATATATTATATATATACTATATATATATATATATATATATATATATATATATATATATATATATATATATATATATATATATATGTATATATATATATATATATATATAGTGTGAAACAATATTTGCATTGATCACACTACATTTCCCGCCAAGTGTTTGCTTAGGTCGTATGCGGAAATCTAAGAGATAAATCATTTTGCACACGCGCTCACAGCTAAGTCCATTTCCAAGATCAAACGATTATCTATATAGTCGCATATGTATTTATCTGCTGATATTTTACTTTTTATTCATTCGGCCTACATATCACACTCACCAATTATCTATCTATCTATCTATCTATCTATCTGAGATAGATATATAGATCGATTGATAATCAACAGGCTGAAATAGATAGATAGATAGATAGATAGATATGAAAGCGTGATAGATACATAGATATATAGATAGATAGAACAGACTGTTTCTATCTATCTATCTATCT
>CM042179.1:13337551-13345051 GCA_023376005.1 Doryteuthis pealeii
ATTTCTCAAGTGCAGTTTTACCCATGGCTGGAGGGAGAATAGAAGGATTTATATCTATTAGACTCTGCTTAAGGGATTGACCTGGTGTGAAATCCTGCTCCTACGAAGGGATTAGTTAATGCGTATAATAGAATTCGATATAAACATAATAATGATTTCTTAATATATTCCTAATGTAAGTAAAGTCGTCAGGATGGCCTAAAGTTGGTATCAGCCAATCAGTGAGGGAGTCTATCCCCTTTTAACTAACGCTAGACCAAGAATATTCTTTTTGGCATCTAAGGTGGAGCGACACACCTACCATCAGCTCCTTACTTTATCGCACAGATCCCTGTGCTACTCATACTCTGAGTTGGCGAGGGTCGGTATCGAACTAGGAACCTTGTGGTTTCTAGCCGAACACTCTACCGATTGAGCTAACCCGACACTTCCTAATGTAATCTGCTGCTATTGTTGAGTATCTGGCCTTCTTCTTCTTCTTCTTCTTCTTCTTCTTTTTTCTTCTCTTTCACTTCTTTCTTCTTCACTTCTTTCTTTCTTTCTTTCTTTCTTTCTTTCCTATTTTCTTTCTTCCTTCTTCTTTTTTTCTTCTTTCTTTCTTTCTTCTTTCTTCTTTTCTTCTTCTTCTTCTTCTTTCTTCTTCTTCTTCTTCTTCTTCTTCTTCTTCTTCTTCTTTCTTCTTCTTTCTTTCTTTCTTTCTTTCTTTCTTCTATGTTTCCTTCTTTTTCTTCTTTCTTTCTTTCATTTATTTCCTTCTTCTTCTTCTTCTTCTTCTTCTTCTTCTTCTTCTTCTTCTTCTTCTTCTTCTTCTTCTTCTTCTTCTCTTCTTCTTCTTCTTCTTTCTTTCTTCCTTCTTTCTTCTTTCTTTTTCATATATTTCCCTTCTTCTTTTCTTCTTCTTCTTCTTCTTCTTCTTCTTCTTCTTCTTCTTGATTTGAGGGGACAGGGCTGGGTTTATTGCCCACGGGATCTGACGGGATCAACGCATTTTTTTGCACCTGCCACCCATGAGTTACAGCTCGTAGGGGGGGGTCCTGCATCAATAGGGCCTTGTACCTGACCCGTACACGTGGGGTACGCGGTAGATACATATATTTCGTTTATCCTTCACTTGGCCTTGTTCTCCAATTCACCAAAACTTTTCCGACTTAAAGTTTCACTAAACCTGAATCTTTTTTTTTTCACATCTTTATTTATTATTTCATTCTCATTATTTCACATTTTAATTATTTGTTTGTTATTGGTCATCTTTACGCACTGTCATACCTCTATTTACGTCATTTGCAAAGATACGTCGCTTTTCAAAAGTATTGAAATATTAAAAATATCAAAAGTTGTATGGAATATCATTATATCAGAATCCTTTAGTTGGAGCCCCAAACACTTTTCTTTTGCTGCTGAACGAAATTTCAAGTCTTGAGGCAGAAACAGTCAGGCAAGGAAGGTCTCGGAAACCGAAGAAAAAACCCAGAGATTCTTCAGGTTACTAACAGTATATCATCATACCGTAAGTTCCGTTCATTCTGGGTTGTATCGATTGTTTACGCTTATTTTCCTACCCGAGAAGTAAATGAAAAAAGAGGTAGATATATTATTAGGAGAATAATATCAATTATAAAATATAGTATCTATTAATAATGGAGATTCGCTTCCGGTTTTAGTCTGTAACAAAAATTACGTCACTGCTTACGTCACATTACCCAAAATCGTCATAACCCAAACATTTGAACATGCAACATTAGACATTCCTCATTGTTTTTTAAAACAAGTTTTAATAAATACATGACTGGTATTATATATCTATATATAGTTTGTTTTATTTTAATACATATTTCAAGTTTACATTTCAAATAGTTTTATTTTTTAATCCTTTAATGAATTTGATGATTTTACTTACTTAGGGTACAAACTCGCTGACATTGAATTTTTTACTCCCACCCCTCAGGCAATATGTTTCAAAAATCTATTTTTACATCGCCCGGGGGGTGTTTTTTATTTTGTACTAGTACATCATAAAAGAGATAAAATTAGCCTAGACTAAGCTTAATAAGGTACTGCAATTTACTGATTCAGTAGTCTAACATAAAAAGCTAGACTAGCCTAAGCTAAGCTTAATAATGTACTGCAATTTACCGATTCTGTAGTCTAACATAAAAGCTAGACTAGCCTAGGTTAAGCTTAATAATGTACTGCAATTTACTGATTCAGTAGTCTAACATAAAAAGCTAGGCTAGCCTAGGCTAAGCTTAATAATTTACCGAAATATACCGATTACGTAGGCTAACATAAAAAAAACTGGGCTACGCTACCGCCAGGCTTCATGATTTAAAGATACACGAATTTGTATAATTTCTAATAGAACAGTATACGATTAAAACGGATATTATTAGGCATTATCTTTATAAACTGTAAAGTACTAAATCTCTGATAAAAATAAAAGTATATAGCTGTCAAAGGGTACAATTCTTATTTATGCAATTTTATTGTTAGCGATTAAAAAGACTAAGATAAAAAAAACTAGGCTAGGCTGGGCCTAAGTCGGATAATTGCATTTAAATAAGAGCTATTTTGACAAGTTGTTTTTCGACTTGATTCGTGTCCCCTGGAACCAATTAATGGCGTAGTGTAAGGTGAGTACTGTATACTGTTTTCTGTTCAAATACACCCTCTTCTGGCAACTTTTCTTTTTTTTTTTTCATTTACTCACATCAAACTCAAGCGAACCAGTTTTAGTAAAGCCATCTCGTGATTTTTCCTTTTAAAAATTAAAACCTGAGATAACTAAATCAAATACATTTCCGCCTTTTCACTGAATCATCGTTTCCCTTAATTCTCGGCCAATTTCATTTGCATTTCTGCGCCACAAGATGGACGGTGACAGCTGTGCGCACCTACATTTTCGGTGTTCGCGAATAAATTAACGTTGTTCAGTTAAAAATGATTGAGAGTATTTTTGTTTGTATTTTTTGTTTTTGACGTGTTTATTTGGTTGATATTCGTTCAAAAGTTGTTTTTTTTTTTTTTATCGTGATGTTAGCTTTCTTTTGGTGATAAGGATTTTCTGATGGTAATCCCTCTTCCACTAATTCTTTTTCTTTTGTTATCTCACCTATAAGAAACTGAAAATTTATTGCGGACACTTACCTTTGCTGTATACTTCACCATAAATATATGTTAACTTCTCAACAAGACTTATTTAAAGAACAATGTGTAGACATGAATCTATCTATCTATCTATCTATCTATCTTTCTATCTGTCTGTCTGTCTATCTGTCTGTCTATCTGTTTGTTTATATCTACCTATCTCAATATATTAATATCTATCTATCTATCTATCTATCTATCTATCTATCTATCTATCTATCTATCTTAATCTGTTCATATATATCCATCTCAATCTCAATCTGTTAATATCTACCTATTTCAATCTATTAATTTCTCTCCCCCTTCTCTCTCTCTCTCTCTCTCTCCTCTCTATCTGCCCCTCTGTCTGTCTCTGTCTCTGTCTGTCTGTCTGTCTCTCTCTCTGACACACACACACACACCCTATATCCCATAAAAATACACAACAATCACTTTTTAAACTAAATTTTTTTTTTTATTTAAAAAGAAAGATACTCTTGGGAAAGTTAGGAATCCAACTATTCTTCTTTCAAATATTGGTAAATAGTAAGTCAGACTGGACTCTTTAACCTTGGTATGGAAAGCAGTCTATGAGAACAAATCGAATTCAATTCCGTTTAAAAATCGACCTTTTGTCGCATCCTGCTCATGCGTAGAGGTTAGGTAAATACCTAAACCAAAGATAAGAGAATTTGTGTTATTGCTAATAGAACAGTATATGATTAAAACGGATATTATTAGGTATTATTTTTATAAACTGTAAAGTACTAAATCTCTGATAAAAATAAAAGTATATAGCTGTCAAAAGGTACAATTCTTATGCAATTTTATTAGAGAGTTTTAATGTTATATAACTATATTTAATGTAATAAATCATATACAACAGTATTAGTTTTGATGATGCTATGTTCCACTGTGAATTACAAAATCCTGGTATACATCATTCAGAAGAAAATTAACTTTTTATAAAAAAAGTGTTAGAGTGTGCTTAGTTATGGGTGATTATCTTTTTATCAATATATCTACCTATCTATCTAGATTATATCTATCTATCTATCTATCTATCTAAATTATACCTATCTATCCAGATAATGTCTATAAATCTCTATCATTATATTTTCTTCCATTCTTTGTCTTGCATTCATTTATGCAATTTAAAGTCATATTGAATTGATGTCTTTATCATTACCTCATATATTACTGATTCTCAATATTTTCTTTCCTCTCCTATTTGGATATTTGCAGATTGCAACGGGGTGGAGAGAGAGAGAGAGAGAGAGGAGAGAGAGAGAGAGAGAGAGAGAGAGAGAGAGAGAGAGAGAGAGAGAAAGAGAGGGAGAGAGAGGGAGAGAGAAGAAAAGAAATGGGCGTTATGCGTTAAGGTAAGAAAAAAAAATAAGAAAATAAAATAAAAAAAATGAAAAAAGAAGCTAACTAAAATTCCCGAAGATAGTGAAAAATGATTGGAGAGAGAGAGAGAGAGAGAGAGAGAGAGAGAGAGAGAGAGAGAGAGAGAGAGAGAGAGAGAGAGAGAGAGAAAATGAAAAGAAAAGGTGCAATAAATGAAAAAAGAAAACGGGAAAGAAGAGACGAAGATAAACATGAAAAAAGCTATAAAAAAAAGAAAAAAGAAAAAAAAGAAGCCCAATGAAAAAAAGAATAAAAGAAACTAACTGAAGTTCCCGAAGAAGGTGAAAAATGAGTGGAGAGAGAGAAAAAAAAAAAATGAAAAGAAATAAATGAAAAAAGAAAGCGAGAAAGAAGAGACGAAGCTAAACATAAAAAAGAAGAGAAATAAAAAGCTAAAAGAAAAAAAAAACATAAGCAGCAATGAAAGCAATCAGCAAATGCCCAGTTTTTTTTAACTTTGTCATTCCAGTTTAGTGTTAACTATGCTTCTTTGAGAGCAAAGAGGTAAATTAATTGCCTTATAAGGAAGGCCGAACCACCGAGACAGGTGCTAAGCACACAATAAATGGCAACACACAAGTTGAATTGGTCATCTCAAAATAACTGAAAGGTGTGTCCCACTTAGACAAGCTGAGATGCGTCTCTTGTGGTTATTTCTTTTGCTTTATTTTGGTATTTCTATGAATAATTAGGATGTTATTGGCAAGTGTGTGTACATACACTGAAACACACATGTATTAAATTATCTGTGTATATGTATGTGAGTAGATACAGTTGGAATACTTAATTGTATACACACACACACACACACACACACACACGCACATATATATATATATATATATATATATATATATATATATATATGAGGAAAAATGAGTAAAGAAAAGAAATGTAGATGGATAAAATGAATTTAATCGATATCACATTAATCGATATCACTTACACATGTGTTTCGGTCAGTTTATGTGTGTGAAAATATTTCGCACACATAGAAGAATCGACCTTCATCAGTGAACATTTATTTTGAATCATTTATTTTGAATCATTTATTTTGAATCATTCAAAATAAATGTTCACTCTGATGAAGGTCGATTCTTCTATGTGTGCGAAATATTTTCACACACATAAACTGACCGAAACACATGTGTTAGTGATATCGATTAATGTGATATCGATTAAATTCATTTTATCCATCTACATTTCTTTTCTTTACTCATTTTTCCTCGTATTGTCGGATTCAATTCCTTTTCCATTTTCACACACACACACACACACACACACACACACACACACACACACACACATATATATATATATATATATCCCATTAATAGGTACACCACAAACACTTTTCTTTAAGATAAAAAGTTAATTTTCTTCTAAACCAAAGATACTGGGATTAATAAAACCCTTGTACCTTTGGTTTATAAGAAAATTAAAAGTGCTAGTGGTATAATTACTTATTGGAATTAGATAGATCCATGTGCGAGACTATCTATCAATCAATCAATCTATCTATCTATCTATCTATCTATCTATCTATATGTGTATGTATGTATGTATATATGTATGTATGTGTATGAGATAGATAGCTATTAAACAGACATATTTGTTCAATCCCTCTCTCCATTTCTTTCTATCTATCTATCTATCTATCTATCTATCTATCTTGCATGGTTAAAAGAATGCGCATTCATATATTCACAAATGTGTTTTATAAATATATATATTGTAAAATTGAAGGACTATATCTTAAGGGTCGGTTTGGCTCAGTCGATAGAGCGCCCAGCTAGGAACTAGAAGGTTTGGGGTTCGATGCCGGCCATCGTCAACTCACCGTATGAGTAGCACACAGTGATCTGTGCGGTAAAGTGAGAAGCTGGTGATAGGTGTGGCACTCCATCTCAGACTCCAAAATAATGTCATTGGTTTAGCACTAGTGAAAATGAGATAGACTCCCTCGCTCTGGCTGATACCGACTTTAGTCCACACCGACGACTTTACTTACTTAAAAAGAAGGACAGACTTTCTTTAACCTTGCTATGGCAACCAATCTAGGAGAAAGAAAACTCCGCTTAACAATATTATCTTGTATCCCATACTGCTCATGGCGGTAGTGTTAGGTAAATACATACTAGTCATGTGTGTATAGTGTTTTTTTCCAAGTGGTGAGGATTGTTTAAACTGTACACAATATTACAGCATTTAAACTTTGAATTAATATCAACCAAGTAAACAGAGTAACCTATTATCAGTACCATCCGAACAGCGAGGAAGTCTATCCCCTTTTCACTTGGGCTATATTGTTTTTGCTGAGATAGAGCACCACATCTAACGTCAGTTTCCAGATGATGCACAAATCAGTTGGTGAGGATGTGTATCGAACCCGGAACCTTGTGATTCCTAAGTGAATACTCTACCGGCAGTACTAAACCGGACCCTGGAAGACCTTTGACTTCAAGAGTCCAACATTCTTGGCTAAGCATGAAATAATGTTCGTTCACAAACTGAAAAAAAACAAAACTTAAGGGATTTGTTTGTTCTCAAAGCTAAAATCCTCCAGAAATAGTTGTTGATGTCAGACGTTAGAAGAAAAATGCCCTATAAGACCTGCACATTATCCCTTAAAACAACATCCAGTATACATTCCAGAAATGAAAAAAGGAAGAAATAAAGAAAACAGAAAAAAAAAGAAACAGGGTATTATACATGAATAGTACAGGTGGATATTTGTAAAAAGACACGTCTCATTTAATTGTACGTGTTTACCCGACCCTCCGCTACGAACAGAATGCGACACAAGGTCAATTAATAAGCGGAATACAACTGGTTTGAATCCAAAGTTTTCCTTTTCTTAGACTGGTTGTCTAACCAAGGCTAAAGAGGCCAGTTTTTACTACAAAGTGTGGATATTTGTATGTATTTACCCAGCCTCTCCGCCACGAGCAGGATGCGACACAAGGT
>CM042179.1:13347551-13365051 GCA_023376005.1 Doryteuthis pealeii
TGTGTTGAGGACTATCCAGCTGCAATGGCAAATAGCGACGGGTGTCGAGGAAGTGTCATGGAGATTAGTATTGACGGCACGAATTGAGGATGATGATGATGATGATGATGATGTCATAGTGTAGGAAAGATGAATTTGAATGACTTTCGTTTCTTTTACTTTAGCACAGTTTTGGAGGTTTGGGGAATGTGGAGCACCCCTTCATCCCCATTGCTCCCTGGCTCACTCTGACCCGGAGTGGTAGTACCTGTTAGGGTCCCATCTATGGGTTAAATAGAAAAATGTATTTATTAAAAAAAATTGTATTATGCATTAGGAATGAATTTATTTCCCAAATTTGTCGGCATTAAATGACCCACCGAGGTTGATATGCCGTAAAACAAAACAAAACAAACAAAACAAATTTACTTTAGCAAAAAGTTTAATCACTGTATCATAAATACAATTTATCAACTGAAAGAACGACATAAAAAATTTCTTGGATATATCCCAGATCGAAGAATTGGCAGTTAATTGATTATGTGATAACAAAGAAGCGGGGATTTGATTGAGTGATCCTCTCTAAAAAAAATCGATCAGTCTGTTGTACGTGCCACCTTTTTGATCGTACATTAGTGTCGTAAGTAAAATATCGTTAAAAAAAATCTTCGGAATAAATGATTTCAAAGTTCAAAAGCCCCGAAGAGAATCGATGTCTTACTAATGAAATCTAACACAAAAGAGGAATAGTTGTCGAACTGTCTGGAATCTTATCCCGTAGGATATTTCAGTCTCCTGGAAGTCTAAGTGGAATATAAATAAAATACATAATTGTTACCGTAGTAGGAAATGGGCACGGCAACCAGAATTCAAATTCCAGATAAGGTTGTTTGACTTTTAAATATCACCAATACCCTTGGGAAAGGTATGAATACAACTATTATCCCTTCAGCAATGGGTAAATAGTAGAGAAGATTTGACTCTTTAACCTTAGTTAGACAACTGGTCTAGGAGAAGAAAAAACTCAGCTTAACAATTGACCTTGTGTCAAGTTCTGCTGGTGTATAAGGGCTGGGTAAATACATATATTAAGAAAATAAGAACATTAAATTGTTATGAAGTTGTTGTACCGGCCGTTCCTACAGTGGAGAATATACACCGGTTCTCACTATAAATAGTGAGACACCGAGTGAAAAGGTTGTACTGTTACCGTTAACGGCAAGCTAGCCGTTCGTGTACCATTATTGTAAATACACTCGTCTTATTTTACCCTACCTCGACTTGACTTCTTTTTTACTGTTGGATTAACATCACAACAGAAGCTATAAACATAATGCTAGATTATACAAGTTTAATATATTAGGTGAACCATGAACCTATTGAGTTCCCATTGTAATCGCAATCGATAATGATATCGATGCTTCTTTAGAAAGAAGTGAAGGATTCTAATTAGCACTTCATAATTATCTTAATCCTGTCAAAAACTTGGATAATGAAGAATTGAAATTCAGTATGAACAGAAACTTCACAAGATTACCATCGCAATGTGGATTGGAAAAAAATATTTATATTAAGAAAATACATAAGGGTAAATAGTAGGACAGGTTGGGCTCTTTGATATTGGTGCGTCAACCGGTCTAAGAGAATGAACATTCTGAATTCAAAATTCCGTTTAAAATTGACTTTGTATTGCATTTTGCTCGTGCGCTGGGTTGCATAAATACATGTATCATTTGGAAAATACTTAAAAAATAAAACGAATTGTTCAATGGAAACAATATAGATATTTTGATTTCATGCTTAAGATGCACAACGATTGGACAAATGAAAAGAATTCTTCTTTCAAAATGGCTTGCATATTTACCAACCTCTCCACATGAGCAGGAAGTGACACAAGGTCAATTTCTTAAGCGGAGTTCAACAGGTTTGAATTCAGAGTTTTCCTTCTCCTAGACCGATTGACTAACCAAGGTTAAAGAGCCCAGTCTGCCCTACTATTTATCCATAGCTGGAGGGAGAGAAGGATTCATACCTTTCCCAAAGGTATTAACACTAAGTGAAATGCAATTACCACATCCAGGATTTGAACTCAGGGCGACGAGTCCATTTCCCATGACTTTAACCATTACAACACGCGCTTCCATAGCTTGCATATAAGAAATGTAGAAAGTGGATGGATGGATATTTGTTAAAAAAAAGTAAGGGCGATTGCAAAGAGAGCTTAATTCCATATTTCTAGGATTCAAAATATTCTGAACCATTCATAATCATTCCAGTCTCTCAAGTTCATAGATTTATCTTGCCCTTAAGTTACATTCTACACACAGCGCCTTCTGTGATTGTGAAGGCTAATGTTTGAAACACCGTTTCGAAGTATAGATCTAAAAGAAAATAGGATATTTTCAGCATTATCATCTAATGGGAAATACTTGCACACGGACAAAACAAAAATGTATCTTACTGAACGTAAAATTTGAAAAAAGAAAAAAAAGATATTAAATTGTGATTTTGCTGGATATATGAATGAAATCATGAAATCCATTAAGCAGATTACTCCTAGCGTGGAAATGATTGTATACCTCTTGATATTAAGAAATTGACGTGTAAATTTCTTGAGTTATATATTATCATCTAGGGTCATTGTAAGGTTCCACTGGGACATCAAGGAATCTTCCATTAGGCACCTGTTTAAGAATAAGGGCCAAACGATTCTAAGCTGAACAATCCCACATCAGATAGATTAAATCAGCCCTGGACACCATTGTGATTTTTGCTCTCGGGGACATATTTTTTCACTCCGCTGGTTTACTGTGAAAATTTTGAGAGAGTATCCCAAAATTATACAAGACTTTTGTTGTTCTGACGAAAACACACGATACACTCAATTGAAATGATTCATAGAAAGTTTATAAAGAATCTAAAAGACCAGATAATACATTGAATGTATTAATTGTATCCCATCAAGCAATGAAAGAGTCTGTTGTCTCAGGTGGGGATTCTTCTGAATTGTTCGATCAGACCAATGGTAGCAAGAAGGAATACGTTATATCTCCTTTTGATGCATTAATTCACCTTCCCCTTTTATATGTTATTATTATATTTATTATATTATATTATATCATTATGATATTATATTATTATATCATCATCATATTTTTTATACTATACCAATTTATTATTATTATATTATATTATTATATTGTTATTATATTTATTATATTAAATTATTATTATATTATATTACATTATCATATTATATTTATATTATATTATATCATTATTATATTATATTATTATATTATCATCATATTTTTTATATTATATCAATTATATTATTATATTATATATATTATATATATTATTATATTATATATTATTATTATATTATATTATATTATTATATTATATATCATCATTATACTATATTTTATTTTATTATATATATTATTATCATTATATTACATTATCATATTATTATTATATTTACTAGCAAACATATGCACCCTTCGGGTGCAAGTATTTAAGTTTTAATATGATAAAATATCATATTAAATTAGAAAGGCTAATGAAACTGAATAAGAAGGAAGATAAGAA
The DNA here is from genome assembly GCA_023376005.1 of Doryteuthis pealeii. Taxonomy (NCBI): domain Eukaryota; kingdom Metazoa; phylum Mollusca; class Cephalopoda; order Myopsida; family Loliginidae; genus Doryteuthis; species Doryteuthis pealeii. The sequence continues at coordinate 13,351,125 of CM042179.1, forward strand.
GATTTGGAAAAGAGGGGATATAATCGGAAAATAGAACAACTTTGAAACAAACTCTTCCATCATTTTCCGTTACTCCCGTCTTTCATTGGTAAATTTTCCTAATTTAACTATCTAGTTAAAATAGGAAGTAAACAATGAAATTACAGTTATTTCTTCCTGTTAATGAATTTCTTTTAAGATTTATCCCCGAGACTTTTGCTCATATTCAATAAGATAAAACCAAACAATTAGAAATCAATAATACTAAGCATATATTTATTAAAATCAAATTTATAATAGCAATATGCAAATTAGCCTTCCCATTCACACTGTAAACCGCTATTTTGTTGTATATATAAATACAATTGCATGTTATTAGTATGTAGATATGGTCAACAACATTAATAATGTAAAACAATTTTGTTAATAATTGAGGTTTAAATAAAAATCAAATCATGGAGAATGTGACATAAATAACAAAGGGAATTGTGACTTGTATAGTAATATAGTTTTGGTTACAGACAGACAAATCCACAATCTCCAATATAATAAGATATTATATTATATCATTATTATATTATATTATTATATCATCATATTTTTAATATTATATCATTTTATTATTATTATTATTATTATTATTATTATTATTATTATTATTATCTATATATATATATATATATATATATATATATAAAAGGAAGTTTGAGTTGTCTTCGTCTCTAATGTTACAAAATGTTTATGTCGATCTTGAAAAAGGTACGAAAGAGTAGAGTTATTTTTAATCAAATCTGCTTTAAAGCCAAAACACAAGTTGGGATGTGCGTAGCGTAGTGGCTAACGTGATAAATTGCGACATCGTAGTAAGCGAGTTCGAACTCCAGTCGCGCTGTTACATTCAATTTCGGACGAATGCCATTGGGAAAAGTATGAACCCATTATCTATACAGCTATTAGCTGAATAGTACCACTACTATTCTTTCATACGGATGGATTTGGCGTTGAATAACCCACAAATGTTGATATGTCATTAAACAAAGGAACAAGACCAACTATTTTTCTCAATGTAAATGACAATACATGGATCATTTCATTAATGTATGTATATATAAATATATAATATATATATATATATATATATATATATATATATATATATATATATATATATATATATATATATATATATATATATATATATATATATAATATATATAAAGATACTGGACAATTCTAACTAGGACAATTTGGTATCGGACAATTCGGTACTAGTACAATTTGGTACCGAACAATTCGGCACACCTTTAAATGGGTTTAGTGTAGTATACTGCTCATTTCAGGGAAAAATGAACTTTTTTTAGTGAGGTAATACGTATTTTAAAGTATCTAATTGTTAAGGTATACATTTGTCCGGTATCAAATTGTCCGGTAGTATCAGGGTTAGTTTATCGTTTGAGTTAGGATACAGTTGATTTCGTCAGTTCATTTATATTAAATATGACATACCTTAATTCTAAGACTTTTTTTTTAAGATATATCATAAAAATGTTTTTGATAAACTAAATTTTCTCAATTCTCTTCATTTTGTGACTTATCATAAAAAATCTACTTCTAAAAAAACTAATCAGAATAACTGTCCAGTAATGAACATTTCCGGTATCAAATTGTCAGAACCGAATGTTCCAGTACTAGATTTTCTATTACCGAATTATCCGGTACCGAATTGTCCTAGCACCCTGTTTGACGAAGATGTGATCCCTGACAAGTACTATTATTAGAGTGGACCTGGGAGTAATGAAAACGAATAGAAATCGTATTCCTAAAGCCTCCAAACGGATGTAGTTTAGTGTAATACTCTGGACGCCCTTTGAAAGAGAGAGTCTTACCCCTTTGCAGAGGATGCAGTCAGCCTATACGATCACGAAAGCACTGTGAGAAAAATAGGTAAATATAATTAACAAAGAAAATCATTATAAGGTTTTAACATATTTCCTTGACTTTTTCGGCAAAATGTAATTTCACATTAAAATACTGAATGTTCATGTAATTGAACAAGTATTCAAATTTGCATAAGTATAAGATATATATATATATATATATATATATATATATATATATATATATATGCACACATATGGAGACTCAGGCCTAATATTATTCATCATTACAGAAATATATATAATACGCACACACACATACATACATACATACATACATACATATATATATATTATATATATATATATAATATATATATATGTAATACATATATATAATATATATATATATATATATATATATATATATAGCATAAAATGAATTATGCTAAAATGCGATAAAGAAAAGTATAAAACTAAATACGCAGAGCTAAAAAGTAGAAATGAATTGCTTTAAGCATGGAAATGATTAAATGTTTCTTTCTTTTTTGTAGTAACAGAGTTGTAAGAAAACTGCTTTTGTGCAGTAATTTTTCTTTAAAATTCTATGATTTATGTGTGTAGACAGGCGATTGGGTAAGCTGAAATGGACATAGATAAAAACGTAAGAAAACCATGTCTTACAAATATACAAACTGAAAGTAAGAGGGGGGAGAATGAAAATAAAGATGTTGAAGATATTATTAATGTGTGTGTCTACTATATTTATTAGAATACATATATACATGTATATATAGATATACGTATATGTATATATTTACATATCTGCATATATATATATATATAATATATATATATATATATATATATATATATATATATATATATATATCACAAATTACTTGCTTGTTTATATATCTATTTAGAGTGATAATAAATAGATAGATGTTGTATATATATATATATATATATATATATATATATATATATATATATATATATACATATATCATCATCTATCTATCTATTTATCTATCTTCTAAATAGATATATAAACAAGCAAGTAATCAGATGTGTGCGTCAGATAGACAACAATGCTTGTAAAATAAATATTTTTCATGAGTGACAGAGATAGAATATGATCAATAATAAAATATAAAAACAATACGCAAAATGAGTGTATGTGGTTACATTATATATATATATATATATATATATATATATATATATATAGTGTGTACAGAAATAACCTACTCTAGTTTTGCCATAAGGATCATCAGGGTTAAATCCACTGAATTAATCAAGATATTGATTGATTACAGTTAACTGCGGGAATTCATATTGTAATTGTTACCTTTGAGAACAGTTACGTTTTGAGCACTTTATATTTGTTATAACGCTGACTTATCCGAGTAGCACTTATACCAACCAAATATTGAGACCAACCCAATATTTTTCAACGGTAAGTCATACGATTTACACACACACACACACACACACAATATATATATATATATATATATATATATATATAGCTTATCCATCTTTTACTCGTATCACTGTAGCCTCGCCAATGCCTTTAAGATAATTTAAGGGATGAGCCTTACTCTTATGTGTAAAGGTTTGAATTCAGAGTCTAACCTACTAACGCGATATAGTCCAATCTTCTCTACTATGTACCCATGGCTGGGGAGAAAGAAATGGATTCGTTTGTTAGTTTGTTTATTGATTTTAACGGCATATCAACCCGTCTGGGGTTATGTCATGCCTAACGGTTAGGAAGTGATACATATCATGTATTTATATTTATACTTTTTAGTAACTGGTTTTAACAATGTGTTAGCATTATTAGGGATTATGTTGTATGGTCTTGATTAGTTTCATGTCTATATTCTATGGTATCATTTTATTTCCCTAAAAAAAGAGAGAATATCCTCCATGTTCACATTTTCAAATAGATCTTTCATATTGTTTGCTTTAGAATAACGGTTTCTGATGCGAGCAAAAAACCTGCATTCCATGAATATGTGTTTAACTGTCAAAGGTGTTTGACATGCTCCACATGGGGGTTGTTGGATTCATGCGTTTCCCAAGAACATCAGAACAAAATGAAAATCAAACTGCTTCTTTAAGAAATTGAACTCAATTCGAGTAGATTTTCCTAAGAATCCCCATTACTGCTACACACCCACCCTTCCACACATACACACACACACACATATACATATATATATATATTTATACATATATATGTATATTTATATATTTATAAAAAAAAGAAGGTCCGCAAAATGGATTATGTTTTTTAATTTTTATTTTTATATAATAATAAAAGTTAAAAATTAAAAACAAAAAAAACCTAATCCATTCTTTTTTTAAATAAAATATTTAGTTTTCTCCCGTTGGACTCATAACAGCACTCAGCGTATGAGTAGCACAGGGATTTGTGCGGTAAAGTAAGGAACTGATGGTAGATGTGGGGCTCCACATCAGACGCAATCTCCTTGGTCTAGTGCTACTGAAAAGGAGATAGACTCCCTCGGTGATTGGCTGATACCGACTTTAGGCCAGCCCGACGACCTATATACATGCGTATAAAGAAATAGAGAAACAGAGTGTCTCTGTGGGAAGATAATAGATAGATAGATAGAGAGAGAGAGAGAGAGAGAGAGAGAGAGAGAGAGAGAGAGAGAGAGAGAGAGAGAGAGAGAGAGAGAGACATGGGGGTGAGAGAGAATGTTTTATTCGATTGCTTTCAGTCTGCAGGTATACACTTATCAGCTAACCCACGCGTATGGACAGCTGTATTCTTTAATAAGAAAATACTGCAACTACAAAACACGAAGTCTGCTGTAAATAACAAAGAAACAGTGATAGTGTCTTCAGGTAACAAACAAAACAAAACAAAATATAAAGAACTTTATGTTTGTACACATTCGATCTTTTTTTTTTCAACACCAGGGTTTTGATATGTATTGATTCTTTACTGACGAGCTCAAAACTATATTTACGATCTTGGCTTTTGAAAATTTTTTTTCAGATCTATACTAATACTGGCTGCTTCTGTTTCTGTGTGTATCGATGCCACGCTCAAACGACAAAACCCACTGACATAACTTTTGACACAAAGAACTTAAAAGATGTAAAGAGATTATCTGAAGTTGGCTTCCAAAACCATCGGAGGTCGTCAGAGGTTATTGGAAAGCGGAATGTGATTTCTAACCAATGAAGCAATTTATAGTAAAATTGATACAACAGCAGTGCTACTATACGGCTGCATCACTTGGACTCCAGCGAAGAGCTTAGAGAATAAGAGGGGCACAAGAATGCTGCGTGCGGCCATAAAACATGGACCCCCCCCAAAAAAAAAAAAAACTTAAAAAAAACTGTTCGACTACTTGCCCCCTATCCCACAAACCATTTGAGCAAAATGAACAAGACATACTGGACACTGCTGGAGAAAGAAGGACGAACTCATAAGAGACGTTCTCTCGTAGAAGCCTGCACATCGACACGCTAGTCTGGGCCATCCAGCAAGGACATCCATGGATCAGCTCTGTGTAGATTGTGGATGTTGTTCAAAGGACCCCCTGGTGGGAGGATTGACCGAAAGGAACGGTTGGAGTGATTGTCACAGATGTTCGTGATGCCAGTGCGACTTGATGATGATGATGATGATGATGATGATGATGATGATGATGATGGGTGAGATCTTTTTAAAATCTCGGGCAGATATGGTTAAATCTGAGGTTACTGAAGATCAATAGAGTAATGATTATTTATTGGACGTTTTAACCTTTTATTCAGCCAAACAATAACATTTTTTGGCGGTGAATCTTACGTGGCGGTATCTTGCAAGCGTGCTTTGAACATTGAGTACATGACTCAACAAAAAACAGAAAACTATTCGTAAAAGAGAGGAAGAACCAAGAAAAGAGTATCAATAGCAACATGAACGAGATGAAAGGGGAAAAAAGGCCAGTCGGACAGGTTCAGACTCCTCGACAAGGAAAAGAAGCCTATCAAGATAAAATGGCAGCCAACTACGTGGAACAAGTAAGCTGAGACTCTGCAACAGAAACAGAGAAGCTTTATCAGTGTATTTCACAGAATGTGTTCAAGAAAACTCTTCATCTACTTGCAGCTCAACATTGATATGGGCATTGAAGACTCGGAAAAAATTCTGACAGGAAGAAACCATCCACTTGTCGTAATTATTCCTTGCGGACACCTTAATGCTTTTAAAAATGTATGAAGGACCTGAAATTTTTTTTATGTTGATGAAGAAAATCATAATATTAAAAAAAAAATATTTATAAAAATTGAAAAGATTCTTTTTTACAAAATTATTTCTCAGAAATTAATATATATATATATATATATATATATATATATATATATATATATATATATATATATATATATATATATATATATATATATATATATATATATATGTTGTTCTGGTTCCAACGGGAGAAAATTCAATATTTTATAAAAAAAAAAAAGGTCCGCAAAAATGTATTTTGTTCTCAGAAAAAATTTTAAAACAAAAAATTAACATTTTTTTTCTGAGAACAAAATACATTTTGCGGACCTTCTTTATATATATATATATATATATATATAATATATATATATATATATATCATATCATCATCATCATCATCATCAGCTCGCACTGGTAGCAGGCATATTCAGGAATTTCTTTCTCTGTCATTGCCTCTGGGAGGTCCTTCCCGCGGCATCCAGGATATATACAGAACTAATTCATATAGATTATTGATAGTCGGCCTACACTGGTAGATGCCCACGGGAGAACGTCAATTATGATTTGTGTGTGTATGTGTATGTGTGTGTGTGTGTGTGTGTGTGTGTAGTTTAGTTTGATCCTTTCTATATTTCCGATTTTGGTGACATTGTGTTAAATCAAAGCTATACTTGTTTTTAAGGGCTTTTTGGGTGATTTAATAAGGTTGAATCTAGTTTAGCAGTGCAGTGATTTCGATTATAACTGGGTAATTCATAATTCTGCCCCTATTTCAAACTAATAAAAAAAACTTATAAGGAAAGAAAAGTCAATGGGATTAATAATAGTTTCATAATTTTTTGACAAATCTCTTTAAATGTTTGAGATGAGGCTTGACGATTAGTATAATCTGCATTATTCGGACTATTGTCCCCATCTTCATTGTTATTTAAAAAAAAGAACAAAAAAAAAAAACAAAAAAAAATAATTAACCCCAGCTATGGTTAGCGGTATGAGAACAGGATATCCCCGTGGACTAAATAAAGAGTTAAGCTCGAAGTTCCGTGATGGCTCCGGATTACGACAAGAAAGTTCCCGAGTTCGAAAAGAAGGTTCCCGAGTCCGAGTAGTTTCCCGAGTCCGATAAGAAATACCTGAAGAAGGCCGGAGGGCATATCGGCCGAAACGCTGTACAAAAGTCCGAACAATGCAGATAATACAAATCTCTTTAAGATCGTTTTAATGGTAAACAGCAAGATTTTCACATCTGATACACCATTTAATCTATTACGACTATAACTAATTTTTTTTACTGAATAATAATAATAATAAATTTGGTATATAACTTGGTAACTTAAAAAGAGTGAACTTATTTTAATAGCTCTCATAGATAACTGTGGACTTTTTTAAAAATAGTGTCATATACTACCTAAATATTGAAAATGGGGTGTCTGTTTTTTCTCTAAATAATGTTTGACGAAACCTCGGAAAAGAGAAACAACGATATCTCTTGGGACTTTTTAATTCAACCAAGTAATTGCTAATTACTCTGTTTACCTTGTATCTTACCTTAGTAAACCTTCTTTCCTATCCTTAATACTCTTTGTTTTTCTTCCTATTATTTCTCTGTTAACTCTGATACTCAAGTTACACCAGATAATGTACCAGACATTTGAAAGTTATTTGATTCGTGAAAAGTGTATCTGAAATGAAGTTAGAGTTTTCAAATTCAATTACATTTGAATTTATTTAAACATTCCATGAGACCCTAATGCAAATTCTGTTTACAACTCTGCAATAGAATTAACCATCTTCTCCAATACTGATTTTAATGGAGCATTCACTTAGTAATCGAAAGCTTCTTGGTTCGATAACGGTCCCCGCTAACTCAGCGCATGAGTAGCACATATTGAGTAATCTGATACTTTCGGTAAAGCAGCATCTATGAACTGACGGTAGGTCTGGCGAAAAACGATCTCCCTGGACTATCGCTAGCGAAAAGGAGATAGACATCCCCAACATTCGGCTGATACCGACAATCAGGTACTATAAAGACGAAAACAACGACGAATTTCGTTTCGCGCACCTTTGACCACTACCGATCCGCGAACAACAGTTTGAAAACCGCAGACTTGAACAACTCATTAGATCCATTTAATTTCAGCAATTATGAACAACATCTCCGTTCATATAGGGTGCAATTAAGAAAGAAATAATAAGAAATAAGAAATAAGAAATTTATTAATCAATAGTAGTACAAATTATTAAAAAAATATAAGTAAAAGAAAAACTTTATTGGTTTAAACTACTATTGAAGGGAGGCCATGCCTAATAGCGTGAAGCTAATCCCATGGACATGACCACCCTTGGACGCTCACCGGAAACAATACATGAAACACACAACGTAAACATATACATATATATCATGAGACAAATTAGCCGTGTGAGAATCTAAATGCAAATCTGTTGTTTATAAGAGGCAATAAAATGATTTTTCAAAAGTGTTTTAAGGACAAAATAATTAACTGAAACAAGCTTCATCTTTTCTTTATCAAAAAATAACGACTGAACAGTATTCCAAGAATTAATTGCATTAAAACGAATCGAATTATGCCCAAAACTAACAGTGTTGATGATAGGGAAATTAAGCAAACCAGATTGGTCAGCACGAGTGACATGAGCATGGGTGAAGTCAACTGCAAAAGCATTCTGAACAGAAACAGGCATTTTATTGTGGAATAGTTTATGTAAGAACAAAATATTTTCACAATGGACCATATCAGAAAATTTGAGAATCTCCAAATTTGCATACAGGTTCTTAGATGATGTCCTAATTATCAGAGCCAGTCTGGATATCTTTCACGAAATCACGGGGATATTTCTTAGTGCACTCAATAGATTGTCGCCAGCTTCATGACAGCCATGTTTCATCGTTATTACACTTTGCAAATAATTATAATACATATTCTGTAAAAAAAGAAATGACTCTATATAGAGCTTAACGAATTCAACAGATACCAATTGTTGTTGGTGCGCTTGGAACGGTCCCAAAAGGATTGGAAAAGGGTTTAGAAAGTCTGGAAATCAGAGGAAGAATTGATACAATCCAGAACACTGCACTGCTGCAATCTGTCTGAATACTCAGAAGAGTCCTGGAGACCTGAGGAAACTTGCTGTAACTCAGACTCCAGTGAAAGACCATCAGCTAACACTGATGTGAAAACTCAAAAGAAGTAAATAATAATAATAATAATGGAAATCAGAGGAAGAATACAGACCATAATGACCATAGTAGTGTTAAGATCGCTTAAAATACTCAGAAGAGTCCTGGAAACCTGAGACCTGTGGAGACTTGCTGTCACTCAGAGTCCAGTGAAATACTGTCAGCTGAGAAAGGAGTGAAAAACTTTCAAGGAAGTGCCAGGAGACCAGACCTAGTGTTGATTAACAAAAAAAAAAAAAAAAGAAAAAAAAGGAAAACATGTCAACTTGTGGACTTTGTGGTTCCAGCAGATCACAGGGTGAAGCTGAAGGAAAATGAAAAGATGGATAAATACCTGGACCTTGCCAGAGAATTGAAAAAGCTGTGGAATATGAAGTGAAAGTGATACCAATTGTAGTTAGTGCACTTGGAACGGCCCCAATAAACTTAGAAAAAAGACTAGAGGAACTAGAAATCAAAGGAAGAATTGAAACCATCCAGACTACTGCACGGCAGCAATCGGCTAGAATACTCAGAAGAGTCCTGGAAATCTGAGGAGACTTGTTGTCACTCAGACTCCAGTGAAATACCATCAGCTAACGCTGATGTGAAAAACTCAAAAGGAGTGAAAATAATAATAATAATAATAATAATAATAATACAAATTCTCTGGGACTTCGAGATAAAAGCGGATCATTTTATGCCAGCCAGAATTGATTAACAAAAAAAGAGTACTTATTAACTGGTAAACATTACAGTTCCAGCAGATCTCAGGGGGGAAGATGAAGAAAAACGAAAAGATAGACAAATACCTGGACCTTGCCAGAGAATTGAAAAAGCTGTGGAATATGAGAGTGAAAGTGATACCAATGGTGTCAAAGAACTTGGAAAAAGACTGAATGACATGGGAATCAAATTGAGATCATCCAGACTACTTCATTGCTGTAATAGGCTAGAATATTCAGAAGAGTCCTGGAGACCTGAGGAAACTTGTTGTCACTCATACTCCAGTGAAATACCATCAGCTAACACTGGTGTGAAAACTCACAAAGAGTTAAATAATAATATTCTTGGAATAATAATCAAAATAAAAACAATGGTATAATAATAATAATAATAATAATAATAATAATAATAATAATAATAATAATAATAATAATAATTATTATTATTATTATTATTATTATTATTATTATTGGACCTGGCTAGAGAACTGAAAAAAGTTGAATATGAAGGTAAAGGTACCAATTGAAACGGGGATTTGTCTGGATGAATTTTAAATCAGATGAAGAATCATGACTACCCCCCCCCCAAAAAAAAAAACAGTCTTGTTAAGATCGGCTGGAATACTCACAAGAATCCTGGAGTCCAGGGGAAACTTGCTGTTACTTAGCCTCCAGTCAAAGACCAGCTTTGGTGGGTGTGAAAAACTGTCATGGAGTAAAATAATAATAATAATAATAATAATAATAATAATAATAATAATAATAATAATAATAATAATAATAATAATAGGTTCGCGGAAAGTACTTCCGGTCGTGCTAAAAAGATTGAAATCAAGATGCTTTGTTCAGAAAAAATATCTGTTTTTTTTCCTCATTGTGAACCAATCATTCTAGTTCCTCGCTAAAGCGCAAGTAACAGGAGCCACGAATGAGAAGATTGCAAATCCTTTGAACATGTCGGGGGTGGGGGTGAAAAAATTGCCAATGTGCACGAATCTGTGATAAAACTTCCGTTGACATCGTTGAAAATACGATCGATAAAGTAATCCCTTTAAGACAGGCGGATGTTCGATATCGTTGCCCAGGAAAAAGATGCTCCACAGAAAACGCACTGATTGGATACTGTGAACGTACACGCTAGCCATATTGTCTTATTAACTTTTTAAAGCATGATTATATGACAGAAATTTTGGCATACAAAGTATCACTGATTTTTAACATCTCTATTTTGAGCTAGATTCCCTTGATTTTTGAAATATCTATTTTGAGCTAGATTTCTTTGATTTTAAAAATCTCTATTTTGAGCTAGATTTCCTTGATTTTAAAAATCTCTATTTTGAGCTAGATTTCTTTGATTTTAAAAATCTCTAGTATGAGCTAGATTTCCTTGATTTTTTTAATCTCTATTTTGAGCTAGATTTCTTTGATTTTAAAAATCTCTAGTTTGAGCTAGATTTCCTTGATTTTTAACATCTCTATTTTGAGCTAGATTTCTTTGATTTTAAAAATCTCTAGTTTGTACTAGATTTCTTGATTTTAAAATCTCGATTTTGATTTTTAAAAATCTCTAGTTTGTACTAGATTTCGTTGATTTTAAAATCTCTAGTTTGTACTAGTTATTTCTTTGATTTTAAAAAAATCTCTAGTTTGAGATTTTCTTGATTTTAAAAAATCTCTAGTTTGTACTAGATTTCTTTGATTTTAAAAAATCTCTAGTTTGTACTAGATTTCCTTGATATTTACAATCTATAGTTTGTACTTGATTTCTTTGATTTTTAAAATATCTAGTTTGTACTAAATTTCCTTGATTTTAAAATCTCTATTTTGAGCTAGATTTATTTGATTTTCTGTTTTATTTCTAAAACATTGTGCAATCCTAAAAAAAAAACATTTTAAGACTGAAATTACAAAACTTTTTCAAATAAAAAAAAGACGAATTGCTCTATTTGTCCAGAAAAGACATACTTTTTATATTTTCTAGAAATATCGAATGGCACCCTTTGAGAGCAGTGCCACAAGGCTTAATACTCAATTACATATATTTATCAAACTCTCCACACGGGTAGGATGTGTTACAAATATAGGTATAATTATGAGAATAATTTTAGTTTTAGTTAGCAGGTGCAACCCAGCTTTCAGAGAGCGTAGACGTATTGTTAGCTCCGGGGTCCTTCTCATTACGACATAATCAATTATAGGCTAATAAATAAAAGCTTGATCAAGTAACATGAAGTTGTTGTGTTTATTAATTAAATATTGAAAGCAATGAATAGCCCAACCCAAAGAAGTACCTGTAAGAAGAACTGAAGAGGAAAACCAGCTCTTAAATAGAAGTCAACCATATTACATTGCGACCGACGACCTTGAAAAATTACAAGCAGTAACAAGAGAAGTTACCAAGTAAGAACACCTATCTCTAATCTATCATTCTGTCTCTCTGTCTCTGTCTCTGTCTCTATCATATACGAGATGAACTCTCCGCCGATTATATACACACGAGAAAAAGAGGGGTATGTAACAAATGTAACACAAGGTCAATTTTTAAGAGGGGTTTAACAAGCTTAGATTCAGGGTCACGGTTAAAAAGCCCAGTCTGACCTACTATTTACGTACAACTGGATGAAGAGTAGATGGATACATAATTTCCCCAAGGGTATTAGCACTATGTGAAATACAAGCAGCCTCCTTCCAGGGTGTAATTCTCAATTATATGTCTGGTAAGTTTTCATGTCTCAGAAGCCCCCAAAAGTATCTATCTATCTATCTATCTATCTATCTGTCCGTTTATATATATATATATATATATATATATATATATATATATATATATATATATATATATATTGGCCTATTGGCGGTATCAGCCATACAGCGGGGTGGCATATTGTCAGTATCAGCAATACAGCGAGGGAGTCTATCTCCTTTTCACTAGCGCTAGACCAAGGATATTATTTTAGCGTCTGAGGTGAAGCGCCACACATACCATCAGCTCCTCACTTTACCACACAGATCCCTGTACTAATCATACGCTGAGTTGGCGAGGGCCGGTATCAAACAAGGAGCCTTGCGGTTCCTAGCCAAAGGCTCTACTGACTGAGCTAAACCGGCCCTCTATATGTACACATACACACACACACACACACACACACACACATATATATATATATATATATATATATATATATACATGTGTGTGTGTGTGTGTGTGTGTGTGTGTGTGTATATACATATATCACATGATTAGCCCAATTTGGATCTGTGCGATAAAGTGTGGAGTTGCTTGTAGGTGTAGCGCCCCACCTCAGAACCAAAAATAATCTCCCTGGATTAGCGCTCGTGAAAGGGGGGGGGGTAGAATCCCTCGCTCTTCGATTGATATCGACAATAAGCTACTCCGCAGACTTTATTTCAGGATCCAGTTCAGCTCTGGCGATAGTGCATCTGCATAGGAGTCACAAGGTCACTCTTTACTTTTTACTAATTAAAATTAAAATGTCCTGGTAAATGAGTGGTAAATACCCAAATCACAACATTGGTAAGATCGGCTTGAATACTTAGAATTGTTCTTGAGACACGAGGAGATTAGAAACATTCCAGGTCGAATCCGGACCTGCAATCTTGAAATTTTGGATTCGCGAGTTTTAATTACTGCAATTAATTTATCATTATTTATTTATTTATTTAATTGCATGTTCGGATTCTGTGGAAGACCACCAATTCAAACTGGTTGGTTGTTTTGTTTTACGGCAACTCAACCTTTTTCTGGCCATTCATTGCCGAATCAAATCATTTTTACTGATGATCTGTGGTCCCTTCTTATGAATTTATGTACATTTAAGAATTGTATTGTGATATATATTTGTAAAAAGTTCACCCAAAAACACAATGTAGGCAG
>CM042179.1:13370051-13372551 GCA_023376005.1 Doryteuthis pealeii
GTACAAAGAGATTGTGTCACAAGATAGGATATATGTGAAGATGTAACAAGAAACGAATTTGAGAGATATAATGTATTTCTCCAGCCCACAAGTACAACGTCTGAATACGGAATTTTTCTTCTTTTTAGGCCAGTTACAAGGTTAAATAGCCCGATCTGTCCTACAATTTACCTATGAATGGCGGAGTAGCTGTTCTGAAATGCAAAAAGACCACCAGTGCGTATCCGTATGTATATGTATATAAAGGAATCCGATAATATGTTGAAGAGAGAGAGAGAGAGAGAGAGAGAGAGAGAGAGAGAGAGAGAGAGAGAGGGGGGGGAAGAGAGTAGAAAAAAATGAAATATCAAATACATAAATATACAGGCAAATACCCATAATTATTTTCCAACACACACGCATGCACATACGCGTGCACACACACACACACACACACACACACACACACACACACACACACATATATATATATATATATATATATATATATATATATATATATATTACAGTTAAACAAACGCACAATATATTTGACCATATTTTCATCATTTTCCAAAAACTTTCGGTGCCCGATGATTGCTCCGCTTAATCAATTAAGTATTGATAGCATGAAACCAATGGTAGCGGACTTGTTTCCATACAAATAAATATATACTGAAATATATATTTGTTATTTATCTATTTATTTATTCATATATATATATATTTATATATATATATGTGTGAATGTTCCTTTGTCACCCAATAAATAGATATGTAAAACCTATATATTTATCTTATTATATTATATATATGTATGTATGTATATGTATATATATATGTGTGTGTGTGTGTGTGTGTGTGTGTGTGTATGTGTGTCTGTGTGAGTATGTGTGTGCATGTGTGTGTATATGTGTGTGTATAATGACCCTGGGAAAAGCATGATAACATTTTCCACTGGACCCTTTAAGTTTAATAAGGCAACCAGTATAAGAGAATCAAAACTCTGAATTCAAACCAGATATACTCCCTTAAAATAATCTTGTGTCGCATTTGGCCGTGGCGGAGCGTTTGGGTAAACACACACACACACACACATATATATAATATATATATATATATATATATATATATATATATATGTATATATATATATATATATATATATTCATGTGTGTGATTATACGCGCATATTTAAACACATCCATAAAAAAGATACCTGCATATATACTAATATTTGAGTATATATATTTATGAACATTACGTGAATATACTGATAGTCTCATAATTCATAGCATTTTATTATTTTGAAACAAAACTTAATATAATTGTTTCTTTCCGTTAAAGAATTCTCATCATATCCTAATGTGTGTATGTGTGATTATATGTTTTTGTATGACTATATTTTAGCGCACGCGCGTTGTGCGCATATGTGTGTGCGATGGGAGAGCTTTGTATTGTAGTGTGCCCTCATTATTCATTAATGCCCATATTCCTCTTACATTGGTGCTATTCCACAATATATTGACCATTATTTAGTCAAGCGATGGATGATTTAAATACGTACTTTGTGTCTGTTAATAAATTTACACAAATTCTGTAGTGTCTAGATTGACATACTGTATGTTTGTGAATTAAACAAGAGATTACTTATAGGTGAGCAGGTGAGACGATAGAATATATCTATGCATATGTAAAGGGCAGTTGGTTTGTATGTATGTATGTATGTATGTATGTATGTCCGGATGAAACTACGTAAATAAAACAATTAATGACAATGCAAATATATATAAATAAACTAAACATTACCGGGTCTTGCTTTTTGTGCAACAATTATGAAGATTTGATTCATATTCAAAGATATTTAGAAATTAAGATATACATAGAAATAGCATCGAAATTCTACTTTAAAATGTCCAGCATTTGTAAATCTCAAAAACCAATAGACCTGGATTTTTGTCCCCTCTCGACCCAGTTGATGCTGGGTAGCCGCTTATGCTTTTAGATGTTAAAATGATGTTAGTTTCAAACTGGAGACTAAGCGAAAGAATAAGAACAGAAGCATAGATATGAAACAGAGAGAGAGAGAGAGAGAGAGAGAGAGAGAGAGAGAGAGAGAGAGAGAGAGAGGGGGAGAGAGAGAGTGAGAGGGGGGAATTTAGAGGATGTAAAAGTGTCCTGAGAGAAAGTGAGATGAATTGTAATATATATATATATATATATATATATATATATATATATATATATATATATATATATATATATATACATTAAATATAACCTGTTCTTCCTTTTTGTGCAAAAGTTAGGAAGATTTGATTCATATTCGAAGATTTTTTAAATTTAAAATATACATAGAAATAGCATTGAAATTATACTTAAAGGATGTTCAGCATTTGTAAGTCTCAAAAGTAAACAAATTAATACACCAATTCTTTTTGTTCCACTCAACCTAATTGATGCTGGGTAGCCTCTTCTAGTTTTAGATAATGTTAATTTGAAACTGGGGGTTAAGTAAAAT
>CM042179.1:13387551-13397551 GCA_023376005.1 Doryteuthis pealeii
TAATTTTTTTTTTCAATGCTAAAAAAAAGTTTATGTGTATATTGCTGTTTCAATTTCTTACAGGCTTCTTCGTTTACCGAGTAAATAATAATGCCCGCCAGTGACGATATCTAATGCTATTAATGCTTGTGCGTCACCCTGAATCTGATGGTATGTTATTCTAATGCATTTTATCAAAAAATCTGTGAAAATTCAACCATTCGTTTCTTTGTCTTGGCATTAAGAGCGTCGATATTGATGCTTGCAACAATGTTATTGCCAGTCACGTGACTGCATTAAGTAAAAGGTTTGAAATTGCTTTTCACAATCTTGAATAAGGCCTTTTCTTCCATAAACCTTTTACATGTTCATGATATTGCACTAGCTGACGTACGACGTTGCGTTGCTTGGAGCTCCCCCTTATTAGCATTTAACTTGCAAAGAAAAAGAAAAAAATATATAACTGCACGCATAGAGTTATTATTTCATAAAAGTGTTCATTTAAAAGCAAGTTTTGATGCGGAAAGAGTAATAATATCTACTCAAATTTCCTCTTATAGTTTTAATAATATGAATGCTTTTTTTTTTGTTTGCATGAAATCCCAAAACATTACATACTGTCACACATACAAAGACTTATTAAGTGATTCAATGGGGAAAATTACACATACAACACATTAAATACACAAGCATACATGTATACATAACGGTCAATATTCAAATATACCTTACGCATGAGTGTGCATCCAAACTTATATAAATGTGTGTGTATATATACATATGCATATGCATATATATATATATATATATATATATATATATATATATGCATATAAAATGAACTTAAAAAGGATAAGAGCCTAATTATAGGTAAATAATAAATAAAGCGCATTTTGTTGGCTTAATGGGAAGGAAAGTATAGAGTTAGTACGATTGGTATGAAAACAGAGGAAATTCAATACAAAAGAAACCATTCGTGTTATTGGGGAGCGATGAAAAAAATCCATTAGATCTCTAGAGCAAAGAGTAGCTTATATATTGAAACGTACAAGAGTATCTAACCAATGGCCACCACACTTTGCAGGCTAGAATGTTTGTTGTATACATTAGCTGAAAGCCCGTCTTTTATAACACTACTAATATATGTAAAAACAATAACAGATATGAAAACAAGCGATAAGGCAAAGTATAAGGTTAAGTTTTAAAAGCTTTGGTTTGATCGTCTTCCAGTTGTAAATCCCAAGCGGCTGAGTAGTTGTTAAGGGGAAAAAACGAGCTGTGGTGGTGCAAAAGAGATACGGGTTCGAGTCTAGTCTACAGGTTTTTTTTAAAATTGATATCCGTTCTGCGTTATTCATTTAAAGTCTTACGATGATGGTCTGATTGGATGTGATTAAAATTAAATAAAATCAAGATATCACACGCGCCCGTGCGAACATACAAATTCAATTACAAACACACACACACACACACACACACCTCTCTCTCTCTCTCTCTCTCTCTGTATATATATATATATATATATATATATATATATATATATATATATATATAGTAGTCAGTACACTCTGCAGAGTGGTCTATTGTCCATATCAGCTGAATGCGAGAGATTCTCTCCCCTTTTTTCTAGCACTAGACCAAGGAGATTTTTTGCTGAGGTGAAGCACCATACCTACCATTCACACGGTGATAACCATTGCACAACAAGCACGTCCAATTCTTATTACTATTATTTCACTTCGTGCATTTTTTACACCGGCGTTACCGGGTTGTCTTTCCCTGTAGTCTGAATGACAAGTTTCCTCAGGTATCCATAACTCTGATTTCCAATTCCCCCAGTGTTTTTTTCCAAATCCCTCGTAACTGCTCCAAGGACACCAAATACTACTAAAATACAAATAAACATCCATCACTATTTAGACAGTTCGTGCTGTCAATGTAAACAATATGATAACTATTAAATTAATGTTGCGAAAACAATAATTTCATATTACTCTCCTATTTGGAGATATAAAAGAAATCCCACACTATTCGATATTATTATATGGAGGGACAATTAAATTTTCGATTTAATTTCTCCAAATATACTCTGATTTTTCTGTGAATAATCTTCACTGGTATATTTTACAAGATTTTAGATTAAATTAGTAGTAATAGTATCTTTAATTGATGATTAAGCAATGACAGTTATTGTTATGTTGTGACTAGTATTTCGTTTATCTTAATACTTTTTGTTTTCCTCATGACTTTCAGCTGCTATTCTACAATTGTTAGCCTCGCTAGATCACTGAAGTTAAGCAGGGATGTGCCTGCTCAATATTAATTAGGTGACCACTTTAACCTTCTTATGACAACCGGTCTAAATGAAGGAAAACTTTAAATTCAAAAATGTAAAAAATAGGTTCAATATATAATATATATATATATATATATTATATATATATATATATATATATATATATATATATATATATATGAAGTAAATGGAAGTTAATCCGACAGCATGAATTTAACATTTTTAGAAAAAACAAATGATGTTAATAGTTTGCTGACAGAATCTGTTTCGACCTTTTAATATCAGCTGAATAGCGAGATATTCTCTCCCCTTTTTGCTAGCGCTAGATGAAGACCACTCTATTAAAAGGTCGAAACAGATTCTGTCATCAAACTATTAACATCATTTGCTTTTTCTAAAAATGTTAAATTCATTATATATATATATATATATATATATATATATATATATATATATATATATATAATCCCATCCTATCGTTTTTCCTCATTACACAGCAAAACCAAAACCTTTTCCAAGATTCATAAGGCAAGGGCGTACTGGTTCTTACTTTTCACACTAGGTATAAGCAGGGAGTATTAGCTCAAAACTGTATCTCTTTACCACTGGTTTCTTAATCAAGACTAGGTAACCTAATCTACTCCTTTGTTTTACTCGTCGATGAGAATTTAATAAGAGTTGTATGTAAGCTTTTCTTAAAGCATTTCACGTGCGAATGGAACTTGGGCAAACTCAACAAGAATTATAGTATAGTGATTATAGGTATAGTGATTTTTTTTAATGTTTGGATTCTGTCGGCAATCGTCTTCAAGGGTGCCTCAGGCACCGGACAATAAATTCAGCCATTACCTCTCTTAAGCGAGGGGAAGAGAGCAGGGATGTCCCCGGAACCAAGCTATTTTTAATTGATCTCATCTTGGTACACAGGTCTACTCTGACTCGGAGTGGTAGTACGTGTTAGGGGCCCATCTACGGATTAAGTAGATCAAAAATGAGTTTTAAAAATGTGTTAAAAATATTGAATGCCCAAAATGAACGAATAAAAAATAATGTCGTCGGCAAAAAATGACCCAAAGATTGACATGCCGTAAAATCTAACCTACCAACCAAACCAATCACCTTGGTACAGAAACCGGAAGTAAACCATTACACTACATGCGCATCGATGAATTTGAATAGACATCGAAAATGAGGAGGGAAATTGTAATTATAGGGTGACCCCCGGAAAAAAAAAACAGAATCCAAATTATTTTTTTTTGGGGGGGGGTGTCACTCTGTATAAATACTATTACTGATGCAAACTACCCCCCCCAAAGAACCCCAAATTCTGTTTTTTTTTTTTGGAATACCCTGTATAATGTAAACAGTTAAGCAGTGAGTATTTTATGCGATTGTGTGAAGTGAGAAACGTTAATAATTATTACAGGATGAAATGATAAATTTGTTAGCAGTGATTGAAATGTTGACAATGGTCTCAGCAATGACGGTGAAATTGGTGGTATTATATAATATTAACAAATAATAATAATAATAATAATAATAATAATAATAATAATAATAATAATATGTGTATTTGGGCAGCATTTTTTCATTTATGCATGTTAAATTAAACAAAAGACACGTCTCCCTGTTTAACAATTTTATTTTTTATCT
Source organism: Doryteuthis pealeii (assembly GCA_023376005.1). NCBI lineage: Eukaryota > Metazoa > Mollusca > Cephalopoda > Myopsida > Loliginidae > Doryteuthis > Doryteuthis pealeii. The sequence goes on from CM042179.1 coordinate 13,391,480, forward strand.
TTTCGAGTTTCTGGCCAACTTTTTAATATTTAGGTGGAATTCGTGGATTGGTCCACCAAAGTTCAGGTCCCGAGTACTTTCGGCACTTCATCAGGGGTGATGTGTTCCAGTTTTTTTTAATTATATTAATGTGGAGGCTGGAAGGAGAAGAATTGATGAGAAAGGTGCTATAGGCATTTTAAAATGTGTGTACTGCATTGGAAAATTAATTTTGTTTAAGGATGGTTTGTATTGTTTATTATATAAATATATAATATTATATATATATATATATAATTAAGTATCATACTTTATTTATGATCAGCAATTTAAACGAAGTAAAAATGAAAAAAACGAAAGACGATAAAACTTAAGGGCTCTTTCGACGGGTGCTTTTTCAAAAGTAACAACCGGTAGATCGTTTAAAAGTCAAATTGTATATAATGGGTAAAAGAGAGGATGACTATGTAAATGTTGGAGCAACATGGAGGAAAGAGAGAGAGAAAAAAAAATATATGTTTCTATCGTCTTTCGTTTTCCTTTTTAAATTCGTTTAAATTGCTAATCATAAATAAAGTATGATACTTTTAAAATTATATATAAATTTACCTATACCAAAAACTTGTTATATATATATATATATATATATATATATATATATATATATATATATATATATATATATATATATATATATAAGGTTATGTATATAAGGTAATAAATAAGATGATAATGATAAATCCGTTAGCAGTGGCGATAACGTTGAAAACTTGACAATGGTCTCAGCAATGACTGTGAAACTGGTGTTATATATATATTTACCAACCCCTCCGCACGAGTAGGATGTGACACAAGGTCAATTTCTTAAGCGGAGTTAAACAGGTTTGAATTCAGAGTTTTCCTTCACCAAGACCGGTTGCCTAACCAAGGTTAAGGAGCCCAGTCTGCCCTACTATTTTCCATAGCTGGAGGGAGAGTAGGATTCATACCTTTTCCAAGGGTATTAGCGCTAAGTGAAATGCAATTACCACATCCAGGCTTTGAACTCGGGGCGACAAGTCCATTTCCATGGCTTTAACCATTACACCACGCGCTTCCATGGTGTTATATAGGTGATAATGATGAATTGTGTTATGGTTATTATATATTAGCCGAAGTTGTAATGCTTGTCATCGTAGGGAAATTGATATGATTGAAAAGAAGTATTGTTGAGAGGAACGATATTTCATGGTATGCAAATGGTAATATGAATATAATGAAAAATGAACGTGAAAATAATAATGACGATTGTGTTCCGTGTATGGAGACAGTGATGGCGCAATACTGATAGTGTCGATCATCGTGCTTTAATGATAATATATAGTTTTACTATTTTTGTAGCATGATGTAACCGTAGAAGTAGTGATTGTGAAACTGTGGCTTGACTATTAAGTTAATTAGTTGCAATAGTTGGGATATTTCAAATGGTTTATGGTGTTATTCGCGATAGAATGCTGGTAGTTCAAATAATATAAATATAATAGCTTTTGACAATAATAAAAAGTCTTCTTCTTCTTCTTCTTTTTCTTCTTCTTCTTCTTCTTCTTCTTCTTCTTCTTCTTCTTCTTCTTCTTCTTCTTCTTCTTCTTCTTCTTCTAATAATAATAATAATAATAATAATAATAATAATAATAATAATAATAATAATTATTATTATTATTATTATTATTATTATTATTATTATTATTATTATTATTATTATTTACTCCTTTTGAGTTTTCACATCAGCGTTAGCTGATGGTCTTTCACTGGAGTCGATAATAATAGAAATAATCTTAAAAATATTAGTAATTATTTTCTTATTCATTATTATTATTTCACTTCATTCGGGTTTTTCACATCCACCTTAGCCGGTGGTTCACTGGAAGCTGAGTGACAGCAAGTCTCCTCATGTTTCCAGGACTCTTCAGAGTATTCTAACCGATCTCAATAATGCTGTAGTCTGGATGATCTCCTTTTTTCCTCTGATTTCCAGTTCACCCAGACTCTTTTCCAGACCCTTAGGGACCGTTCCAAGGGTACCAATTACAATTGGCACAACCTCCGCCTTTTTCGTTCCACAGTTTTCTCAGTTCTCTGGCAAGGTCCAAGTATTTGTTTATCTTTTCATTTTCATTTACTTTCACTCGGTGATCGACCGGGACGGCAAAATTCAGGAGATGACAAGTTATCTTCTTGTTAATCAAAACTAGGTCTATATAATAATAATAATAATAATAATAATAATAATAATAATAATCTGGCAGAATACTCAGAAAAGTCCTGGAGGCTTGAGGAGACTTGCTGTCACTCAGACTCCAGTGAAATACCATCAGCTAACGCTGATGTGAAAACTCAAAAGGAGTAAATAATAATAATAATAATAATAATAATAATATAATAATAATTAATTATTATTATTATTATTATATTATTATTATTATTATCATTATTATTATTATTATTATTATTAAGAAGAAGAAGAAGAAGAAGAAGAAGAGAAGAAGAAGAAGAAGAAGAAGAAGAAGAAGAAGACTTTTTATTATTGTCAAAATCTATTATATTTATATTATTATTATTATTATTATTATTATTATTATTATTATTATTATTATTTATTATTTGCTTTTACTACAATCCAAAATACATCAATGTTATCTATGAAATTTCGATACAACTGAAAATAAGACTATAACTTTGAATTTTATCTCGGAAATTTTTAGCCTTATGTCTACTTTATACTGTTAAACAAAAGATAAAGATTTAATTTAGCTAAACTAAGGAACACAAAGTAAAGGTTTAATTTAGAATTATAGGAGCATTGTAACTGAAAACCATCTGTAAAAACTCCAAATATTTAGGAATTTCAAAAATTTAATATGCTCAAAGGACGCCCCGGGTTATCATTAGTAAGCCTAGAAAATTTTATGGCCGGAACTGCAGCCGTTCTTAAGTTATACGGTGTGAAAAAGATATTTGGAAGTTATTATTATTATTATTATTATTATTATTATTATTATTATTATTATTATTATTATTATTATTATTATTATTATTATTACGATAGTGCTTAGGATGATCATGGTAATGGCTATGATGATGATGATGATGATGATGATGATGTCTATGTTACGAGGATGCAATTTCCTCCAACTAGCGTTGTTTCGAACAATTACCCAATAATTTCCAACGCCCCGAAACATGTCTCTCTGCTTCAATTGCCCGGAAGATATATCCCTTAGGGAAATGCCTTTGCTTCGCAAAAAGAAGAAGAGAAAAATGTTTTTAAAAAAAGAAGAATAAAAAGCACTCCCAAACACACAAAGAAGCACTGTCAATATCTAGTCTCCTCTACCACAACCCCAAACCTCTTTTTCCCCACCCTCTTTACTTTGGCCCGCCAATCCTTTGCTCTGTCTGCATTGCCAACCCATTATCAAACCGAATGAGAGAAAATAGGCGTAGTTAGTTATCATCAATGCAGTGATAACTTTGTGCATTCATCTATACTAAATCACTTGCCGGTACCCAGTGTCACGTCCGTCACATTGAGAGATTTTCAGGGCTTATCCCTTTGCTCGTCTGACGCTAATCCTCGTCTTCTGCTTTAGAGTCGGGGTGGAGACAGGGGTTAAGAGAGATGCAATGTGATTCGGTTAGTTATGTGGGTGGGACAGAAGCATTAGGCGCATCCGAACCAACTATTGTATTTCAGAGGTGAAAATCCAAAGAGCCGACCAACAAGAGACGAAGAAAAAAGCTTGTTATTACCGTATGCATGTCTTCATGGGTGCGCATATGCACGTCTCTTCGAATGCGTGTTTATGGCGATACAATTTTTTTGTTTTACTTATATGTATCAAAATTTAAGGAGAGTAATGGTATATTTGTGTAGCATTTGTACTATTTACTGTGAGCTATGATTGTGTGCGAATGCACGTTTGTGAAAAGAAACAAAAATAAATAAATAAAAAAAAAAATAAAAAATAAAAATAAACAACAAAAAACAAAGACAACAACAACTATAATAATTTGTCGGATTTTGTGCATGCGTATATAAGTAAGGGTGGGGATATTATTGTGGTTATGTCTCGTCAATGCCCATGTATATTTTTACACTGAATTGCACACGCCCACAGATAGCCGCATTATATATATATATATATATATATATATATATATATATATATATATATATATATATATATATATATATATATATCTATATATATATATATATATATATATATATATATATATATATATATATATATATATATATATATATATATATATATATATATATATATAGAGAGAGAGAGAGAGAGAGAGAGGTGTGTGTGTGTGTGTGTGAAAACGAAAGAGAGAAGAGAGAGTGAGAGTGAGAGAGATAGATAGATAAATAGATATATAAATAGATATATAATACTGTTTGCTTATATGTAAGTAAAGAGTGCCCAATATCAATGATAGAGTATGGATATCTAAGTTATTCAACTTAGGGTAGCGAAGACATGTTGATATATATATTATCTGACGAGACAACGAAAATGTCGAAATAGATTTAAATTTATATCCAAACCAATGTATATATATATATCTATATATATATATATATATATATATATATATATATTATATATATATATATATATATATATATATATATATATATATATATATATATATATAAAATGTTCTGGTTCCAACGGTAGAAAAATTTAATATTTTATAAAAAAGAAGGTCTGCAAAATGTGTTATGTTTTCAGAAAAATTTTTCTTTTTATCTTACATATGCGACACGTGTTTCTGATCTGTTGTCTTCTTCAGGCATTGAGTTTTTAATTTGGCAGAATATGTCCGATATTGGCAGAATATGTCCGATATTTGATTTTTCTATTATAATATAAAAATTGCAGAAACACACACAACCTATCAAATATCGGACATATTCTGCCAAATTAATAACTCAATGCCTGAAGAAGACAACAGATCAGAAACACGTGTCGCATATGTAAGATAAAAAGAATAAAACATTTTTTCTGAGAACATAATACATTTTGCGGACCTTCTTCTTTTATATATATATATATATATATATATATTATATAGGATCGCCCATAAATAAGTACACACCTACCAATGGTTTAAAATATATCTACTGTGAAGAATGTTGTATTGTGGTGTGCTTATATTAGTAGAAAGAAAACTCTGAATACAAACTTGTTATATATATATATATATATATATATATATATATATATATATAATATATATATACTTGTATGTATGTGTGTGTGTGTGTTTGTGTTTGTGTTTGTATGTAAATATATGTGTGTGTATCTGAATGTGTATTTGCGTATTTTTCAAAAAAATAATGATCCTAAAGAAAACTAATAATTCTAATATTTTAATAGATTCTATTAAGTCTTACTTTTATTACTATTTTTGTTACTTATTTATTCTTCTAAATCATTTTTTCCTTTCAAATCATTACATTATTATAACCAAGTAATGCTTCTGTAATTATTCGAAGAAAATAATTCCTGCATTTATTTAACTTTTCTATGCAATCTAAATGTGAATCTTATGAATTAATCTTAAAAACACATCTTGTAAATAATGCTAACACATTTTTAAAACCAATTACTAAAAAGTATAAATATAAATACACGATATGTATAACTTCCTAACCGTTAGGCATGATATAACCCTAGACGCGTTGATATGCCGTTAAAATCAATAAACAAACAGTGAACAAACATCTTTTAAAAAAATATTTTCACTTCTTTTATGGGTAATATAGTAGATTGGGCTACTATATTTCCTGTTATTGCAACCGGTTTAGTAGAAGGAAAACTCTAAACCTGTTCAGCTTAAAAATCATTTATTGAATGACCCTTAAATAATTGTCAAAATTTTTATGTACACAGCAAAGATAACAAATGATAACGAGATGTCTGTTTGCAGAATACTGTTAAAAAATCTAAAATTTGTAACTTAATCATAATTGTCTTTGTAAGCACTTACATTGATCATTATAAATTCTCAAGGGAGATAACTGGAGATCCTAAT
>CM042179.1:13402551-13405051 GCA_023376005.1 Doryteuthis pealeii
GTGCCATGAAATGTAATACTTTTTATACGTAGTCTACTGATATTATCTCTTGCGCGCTATTCTGCATTAGTACCAAATATAGATTGTTGATATTTTAAAATAAAAAGAAAAAACTTAAAGCTTCAGTGTCGATACTTTTTGATTACACCTCATATCGTATGTAGACGAAATGCATTCAACATTTTGCACAATCCTTTTTGAATTCATCTTTGTAGAAGAGTGACCCAACTGACCTTTTTAAAGAAAACTTCTGGCTTACATTTCGTTTTTCTTAACAGTGTATATGTACGTATTCATGGGTGTGGTTTTGTTTGTCGTGAGTATCTGTGCGTATCTGAGGACGTGTGCATATGCGTGTGCAATTTCGGAAAATGTGTTGATGTTATTGTTTGAATATAATCGTTTGATTTACTAAAGTTTAAATGTAGGACAAGGACGATCTACATGATGTTGCATTTCTTTCATTGTATTGAGACTTTAAAAAAAATCTAGATATAATTCTGATCATGAATGTTATAAATCATTTCCAATCTCTTATGTTTTGTTTGGGTTCTTTGTTTAATGGCATATAGTCATTTACTAAATATGGAAGCGCGTGGTGTATTGGTTAAAGTCTTGGGAAATGGAGTCGTCGCCCCGAGTTCAAATCCTGGACGTGGTAATTGCATTTCACTTAGCGCTAATACCCTTGGGAAAGGTATGAATCCTACTCCCCCTCCAGCTATGGATGAATATTAGGGCAGACTGGGCTCTTTAACCATGGTTAGGCAATCGGTCTAGGAGAAGGAAAACTCTGAATTCAAACCTGATAAACTCCGCTTAAGAAATTGACCTTGTGTCGCATCCTGCTCGTGCGGAGGGTTTGGTAAATATATATATATAGTCAGTTACTAAGCTTAGCTTAGATGTGGCACAAGGCTAAATTATGGGGCGCCCACTGAAAATCGAATTCACTAACAATGGTCTGCGAATCTAGCTTGCTAACCATTACACCACATGAGGTACCCTAATTATTTACTAAGCTTAGCTTAGATGTGGCACATGGCAATATTATGAGACACCCAAATGAGAATCGAATTCATTAACAATTGTCTGTTAATCTAGCTTGCATTACACCACATGAGGTTCCCTTTAATGGCATATAAGCCTTCATGGGTTATTTAATGCCAAAATCATTCTTGTAGAACAATAGTGGTACTTTTAAACCTATAGTTGGGAAATTACAGCGTTCATATCTTTTCCAAGGGTAATAGTCCGAAAATGAACTTAATAGCGCGACTAGAATTCGAACTCACTTTCTACGATGTCACAGGTCAGCACGTTAGCCAATACATCACTGTAACTTCTCCCTCTTGTTTCCTCTGGTTTCTCATCAATGAAGAGGAGTTTTCACTTTTTTCTATAAAAGTTGATCATATTCATAAAGAATATGATCAACTTTCTTCCCTGTGCATTTAGTATACATTTCTTAAATGAACTAGCAAATATATGCACCCTCCGGGTGCAAGTATTTAAGTTTTGATATAATAAAATATCATATTAAATTAGAAAGGCTAATGAAACTGACTAAGAATGCAGATAAAAAGATCTGCAACAGAGGGGGTATAATCGAAAAATAGAACAACTTTGAAACTAACTATTCCATCATTTTTCATTACTCCCCTCTTTCATTGGTAAATTTTCCTAATTTAACTATTTAGTTAAAATAGGAAGTAAAGGATAATATTACAGTTATTTCTTCTTGGAAATAAATTTCTTTTAAGATTTATCCACGAGATTTTTGTTTATATTTCTTAAGATAAAACCAAACAATTAGAAATCAATAATACCAAGCACATATTTATTAAAATAAAATTTTAAATATCAATATGCAAATTAGCCTTCTCGTTTAAACTGTAAACCGCTATTTTGTTGTATATATAAATACAATTGCATGATATTAGTACGTAGATATGGTCAACAGTATTGATAATGTAAAACAATTTTATTAATAACTGAAGGTTTAAAAGAATGAAATCATGGAGAATTTGACGTAAATAATTAATGGAATTGTGACTTGAGTAGTAATATAGTTTCGGTTACAGACAGAAAAACCCACAATCTCCATTATAATAAGATTATTTCTTGCCAATATTAATAATTGTATATAATTTTTATTGTAAATAACCATACAATAAATTCAATAGAAAATATTTTCAAGTGACTTTTAATAAAATGAGTTCTGAAGTGTTTCAATTTTTCCTCAATAGTTTTCTACCATACACATGAATAATTAATGCATAAAATAAAATCTGCCTCATTCCACAAATACGCCAACATTTGTCATATACGTACAGATAAAAAAATTAATCCACGATTTAACGTTTACCGTCGCAGGAAATAGAATCGGCGACTCGATTTCAAATCTTGGACGAGAATGATTGCTCTAATACTCTTGGGAAATGTATGTATCTAACTATTCTCCCTCCAGCTAGGGGTAAACTTCTGGGATGACTGGATT
>CM042179.1:13410051-13415051 GCA_023376005.1 Doryteuthis pealeii
TAAAAAGAGAGACACACCACACTATCATAGATCCAACATCATTTTACGACCATCCTCATGTTAACAGACTTGGTTCATAGACGCATAGTCTCCTTGACACACAAACTCAACCATAAGTAAGTAAAGTCGTCGGGGCGGCCTAAAATCGGTATCAGCCGGGCAGCGAGGGAGTCTTTTTTCACTAGCGCTAGACCAAGGAGATCACTGTGCCACCACAGATCCATGCGCTACTCATACGCTGAGTTGGCGAGGGCCGGTATCGAACCAGGAACCTTGCAATTCCTAGCCGAACTCTCTACCGACTGAGCTAACCCGATCGACTCGTCTTACAAGGTGACATGGTCCAATGTTTTTCTGCACAGGCGAGGCAAGCAATCTATTCCGTTGTGTTAATAATTGGTTAGTTTGGTTTGGTTTGTTGGATTTTACGACATGCCAACCCTTGTTGGGTTATTTTATTTCAAAGACGTTTTGTTCTATTCATGCTTCATGGGTATGCAATTTTTTAACTCAATTTTTTAACGTATTTTTAAAAACTCATTTTTCTATCTAACCCATAGATGGTACACTAACAGGTACTGCCACTCCGGGTCGGATTGAACCTTGGATTAAAAGCTCAAGTATTAGAACTTTCCCAGTAAATGCAGTTTAATGTCATACACAGGACACTGTTAATAATTGTAACCTTCTTAGTGAATTAATGTAAATCGTAGATTTCATTGATTAATGTGTTGCATACAGGTGCAATACATGCAAATTACAACTTACAACCAAACATATCCTTCTAAATTGTAACAGCCTTAAACATATCCGCACTAATTGCTATCAAGCAAGAAACCTGAGGGACATCTTTAAGAATACAAACCCTGAAAACATTTTAAATTTTCTTTAAAAAAAGCAACCTTTTCAACAAATATAACAGAACATAACCAATATCTCCATAGAACCACTACTTAAAGACTGAAATTCCAAAATAACCTTTTTTTGGCATTAAATGACCCACAGAGGTTGATATGCCGTTAAACAAAACTCAGACTCAAACTAATGTGTTGAACTAAGATGTGATTTGATACAATATTTCTCTTATTTTGGCATTGCCATCTTAATCAGATTACGACCAGTGTCACACCGTTCTGATGTCTTAACGGAATTAATATATACCTTCTACTGTTTCCTAAGTGAAACATAGAGAAATTGACATGTCGGAGATAAATTGTCGAATCTTATTGATCCCACAACAACCATTCTGTAACCGACGGTGTTAAGTCCCCTCCGTGGCTACCGATCATAAAATGTGCAAATCTACACTACCTTTTTAATAATTACCACGCACATATATTATACCTCTGATTTAAATGTCTACAATTGGGAATGGAGCAAACTATTATATATATAATATATATATATATATATATATATATATATATAAAACACATTTTTTGTGATGAAACAAAGAAAATACAATGCTCAATCACAAATTGTGAGAGCTAATATTTATTTAATTTGCTGAGTTTTTAAAGATAAATGTTTATTATAGACAGCTACCCAGGTTTCTTGCTAGGTCGCAATCATTAGGTTGTCAAATTAGATCCCATGGTGTTTATTGAATAAACACCATGGGATCTAATTGACAACCTGATGATTGCGACCTAGCAAGAAACCTGGGTAGCTGTCTATAATAAACATTTATCTTTAAAAACTCAACAAATTAAATAAATATATATATATATATATATATATATATATATATATATATATATATATATATACCTGTGAGTCTGTATGTGTTGTGTGTGTGTGTGTGTATGTGTGCATGTGTGTGTGTGGGGAATAATACCAAACATTTACATGATAGGATTCAACCAAAATAGAGAATTCAAACGTACATATAATTAAAATTCACACATACACACACATTCATGCACAAAACCCACACACACACACACACACACACACATATATATATATATATATATATAAATATATTACATATAATATATATAAATATATATATATATATAATATATATATATATATATGCACATATATTCGAAGTAGAATATAAATTAAGAAAAAAAAATTATTTTATTTCAGCTTCTTGGCTTATTCATATCTAATCAGATTTGAAAAGCCAAGAGGTTAAAGTAAATTTATATCTGATAGATTTAAGGTTTTCATTCACACACACACACACACACGCACACACACACACACACACACACCACACACATATATATATATATATATATATATATATATATATATATATATAATAAGCAAGGATATGTGCGTATACACATCCATATGTGCCAAAGTCTATGCAGGGAGTATTTTTTTAATTACAGAAAAAAAACGCCTAATCACAAATGCAAATATACAAACATAACATGTACACACACACGCACACACACCACACACGCGCACGCACACACGCACACACACACAATTACACGTTCATGTATGATCAAATACACTACTCTATTCTCTCTCTCTCTTTTATACATCCATTCGTTCTCATCTATGTACATTGGTTGATTGTGTGCGAGAAGAATCTTTTCTAAAATGCGACAAAATGGAAAGAAATGATAAAAGACAGACACATTTCTGAAAGTAACAAAGGGTATGCCTCAAGACACAACACCATCAGCACTGCTCCAGCGGAATGATATCGTTATCCATTCTTGGCGTGCTTCGAAAGCCTCCTAGACAAAGCTACTCGACTGTAATGCTCAATGAATTTAGAAGCTTGGATAATTCCTACAATAATCAAAGACACATGCCCCATTCATTCATTCTCATATACGCTTACTCTTACATATACGCTCAGAATTCTTACACATACTAAATCAGGTTTCTCAGGAGATTATCTGTAAAACAATATATATGTGTGTATGTATACGTTTCTGAGTATATGTGTGTATAGGTATATATGTTTGCACACACACACACACACACACACAACACACACACACACACACACATATATATATATATATATATATATATATATATGAGTGTGTATGTGTGTATGTCTGTACACGCAATATGTACGTAAATGGAAAACTTCCATTTTACTTTGTCAGTTTATTTCAAGCTCATGCAAAGTTATTTCCTGCATACATACGTACATAGAGATACCCATGCATATATATCTATATCTATATATCTATATCTATCTACCTATATATATTTTATCTATCTATCTATCTATCTATCTCTCTCTCTCTATATATATATATATATGTATATATATATATATATATATATATATATATGCACATATATATATATATGAATCACGATAATTATGTTAATTCTTCCTACACTTCTTTACGTTTGTCTTCTCTTCTGTCTGTCTGTCTCTCCCTCTGTCTTTCTGTCCGCCTGTCTGTCTCTCTGTCTCTCTCTCTGCATCTCACTGTTTTACTTATATAATTGATTTATTTACCTCGGCTTTTATTTACCAATCTTAACTGTAAAATTTAAGTGTAGTACCAAGTGTACAAATAAATATATTTCACACACAGATTCAATTTCAAGCACTGGTACATATGCACTCTTTCCTCACTTGTCCACACACGCGCATACATACCCACAAACACTAACACAAACACTGACACAAACACACGCACACACACACACACATGCATGTGAATATAAGTACTTTTAAATAGGCGTTTATTTGATTATATACGTATATATATAGTTTACCAATATAGAATGGGAAATTGATAGACATCATTTTCATTTTAATCCATCTAATATATAGTATTCATCTTTTAATGTACCATTAAAACGATAAGGTATAATTTATTATTGAAAAGGTGACATTAATTTTCTGTTAGATGTCTTGTCTTTTATAGCCAAAAGAGCTAGAGTTATTTGTTTAGATGTAAGCTCGATTTTCAATATAAAGATGATCAAACGTTTGTGTCAGACTGTTTCTTATATATCATATAAGTGTCAGTACATTTTCAAGGTTCATAAATTTGAAAAAAAGTATTAGAGATTTTTTTATATAATTCATATTAAGTCTTTCAAAACTTCAAGACTCATAAAATATATGAAAGTATAGAGGATATGAAAAAAATGAAATAAAATAAACGAGATTGCATATAGATTTTCTTAAATTTAAATGCCCACCGATTCGCATGAAATTAAACGTTAATACTAATTATAATATATATATATATATATATATATATATATATATATATATATATATATATATATATCATAAGTAAACAGTGCTAAATATAATTGATAGAGGTTTATATATGGACATGAAATTAATGCCATCTGGTTACTGACAATTTCTCGTCTATGCTATCTTCATACCAAGTCTGATATATATATATATATATATATATATATATATATAATATATAAAGGGCAGGTGTTTATATGTGCGAAACTTCGAAAATAAAACAATTAACGACAAAGTAAATATATATATATATATAATCATTAAATATCACCAGCGCTTGGTTTTTGAGCAAAAATAATAAAAATTTGATTAATATTAGTGAAGATAATTAAAAAAAAAAGATTCAACTGATAACAGCATGGAATTTTTTAATGTTTAATATTTTAGATAGTAAACATTAACGTTTTTTGGCAGAGTTGCTGGGTCAATGTAAAGTTTTTTTTTACGTAGGGATTTTAATTGGGCATTCTACGAAGATCCAACTCACAATTCAGTAATAATGGATCTGCAGGACTAACTTTAAAAAATCGCCCCTCTGCCCAAGCGACGCCGGATAGCCGCTTCTAGTATATATATATATATATGGGTGATATTAAGTGTTTCCTTCATAGGGTTTAACTAAAATTGAAAACTCAAATGTTCATATAAAGATTTGCATATATATTTTTACATATACGAAATATTATAAATAAATTGACAAATTAATACGTTATTTCAGTTATAAATTTATTTCGGCATTGTTTGCCTCTTTCAGTGTGATTTCCACACATCCAAAGTTTTCTTATCCGGTCTT
>CM042179.1:13422551-13425051 GCA_023376005.1 Doryteuthis pealeii
AATGAAAGCTGCTCGATAAATAAAGAAATAAAGAACGCTAAAAACAAATTAGATAAATAGTGAATGTGTGAAACAACTAAAGGTAATTAAACAAAAAGAGGGAAAAAAAGATAATGTTTAAACGGTATTTATTCTGTGGGAAAGAAAATTACCAGACCACAACTCAAAATCAGAAAAAAACAGATTCAAAAAATAAATTAAGAATAAATTTCCAAGAAAATTTGTCTAGTTCCTTTGTGGCAAAATAAGGAACGATATAGAAACAGATTTCCGGCAAAACAACAGTAAATTGATTGAAAAGTTTACTTTAGTTTTTACGAATTAAAAAAAAAATTGTTAACTACAAATATTGTCATGACTTATGTTCAAGTCATGCTGAATGCGCCATTTCTCAGAAGATCACCGAAGTTAAGCAACGATGAGCCTGTTTAGATGGGTGACATTTTAGTAACAGGAAATATTGTAAAAAATATAGATATTGGTAATCCTTAACTTGTTCCTCGTAAATTCCTACCATAAAATAAACTGAACCTGTTTTTTGCAATAAATGTTTTATTTTTCTTGCACTCGTTATTTTACAATACTGAATATATTTTCTTTTATTTAAAAACATTTATTGCAAACATATATATTTCCTTTATTTAAAAACATTTATTGCAAACATATTTAAAACGTTTATTGCAAAAACACGGACATAAAATGAAGGTTCAGTTAATTTTATGGTAGGAATTTACGAGGAAAAAGTTGAAGATTACCTAGGTATTTACCAACCCCACCGCAGGAGTAGGATGTTACACAAGGTTACTTTATTCAGCGGAATTTTATAGGTTTTAATACAGACTTTAGAGAAAAGTTGTCCAACAGAATACCCCCGTGGAATGAATAAAGGATTAGGTTCAAAGTTCCGTGATGGCTCCCAATTACGACAAGAAGGCCCCTAATTACGACAAGAAGGTTCCCGAGTCCCAGAAGGTTCTAGAGTCCGACAAGATATACCTGAAGAAAGACGGAGGGCACATCGACTGAAACGTTGTACAGATAACAATGAAGATGAGGACAATAGTCCGAATAACGCAGATAATAGTAAATTGATAATGTCAAAGTTAATCTTAATACTTTTCAAAATTTTCGGGTCTGATATTGTGGGACAATTGTTAGCAAGCTAGTCTCTTACCACTGAATAGCGAGATCAATCCTCGCTGGGTATCTTATACTCGCGACCTTGTGTTACACCCTATTCGAGGCGAAGGGGTTGGATAAAAGGCATTCCATCGTGGTGTAATCGTTATCAAGCTAGTCTCACAGATACTGTAATAGCGAGTTCGAGCCTCGTTGGATTCTCCATTCTTGCTACCTTTGTTACATCTTATTCAAGGCAAAAGCGCGGGGAAGACGCATCCGGACCATATGACCTTTAGGCACCCCTTTTGCGATATTGATTCATAAGGGCATTTTTTCATTTACACCGTCAAAATCCGGTTGTTTGTTAGGAGTTAGGGTTAGGGGTTAAGGTTAGGGGTTAGGGTTAGGGGTTAGTTTTATAATTAAAAAAAAACTCTAAAAATAATCTGTTACCAAACAACCGGATTTTGACGGGGTAAATGAAAAAAAAAACCTTATGAAGCGAGATCGGAAAAGGGGTGCCTGAAGGTCATATAGTCCACGCTAGTCTCGCATATCTATTACTACTAAATAAAGAGTTCGATCCTTACTGGATTCAGCATACTTGCTGCCTTGTGTTACATCTTATTTGAGGCAAAGGCGTTGAGTAAATAATTACTTTTCAAGATTTACATAACAGAATAGAGAGGACCAATCAGCTTTTATTTATTTATTATACATTTTCGATTGCTTCACAACAGTGAAAGAAAATGATAGGCTTTAATTATATAAAATACACTGCAGTAAGATATTTTTTATAGAGATACTAGACAAAACGTAACCCGTTTGGTCACCCATTGTGCTCTGTGTAAGATAATTGGATTTAGAGAAAGTTGAGTTTGGAAAGCGAATTAATTTTTTTTTAAAATACGGCCGGATAATCTAAAAAAGAAATGAAATCATTTTGTAAGATTTCTACGAAAGGGAACGTTTGACCTAATTCAAGCTACGGGCTAAATGCTTATGAAAATTAACATACAATTATATTTCAAACTCTCTAAATCACTCTCTTTACACTTACAGAGAAACTAACATATATAACGATGAGGTATTCAAGATATATATATATATATATATATATATATATATATATATATATATATATAGAGAGAGAGAGAGAGAGAGAGATAAAGGGAAAGAGTGAGACAGAATGTGAAGAAAGATACGGATCAGTTTTTGACTTAATTACAAATTAGGACTAATTAGAACCAATCAAAATGGATTTTTCCAAACATAACTTAATCCTGGAAGTAAGAAACATTTTGATATGAATTTTGCATCAATCCTAATATGTAATTATTATATGATATTTTAATATATAATTAACATAATATTTAAT
>CM042179.1:13435051-13442551 GCA_023376005.1 Doryteuthis pealeii
ATATGAATACACACATTATACGAATAGATCTGTGATTATGTACTGCAGTTTTATCTGAACGCCAGCAGAGAATGAAATAAGCCAAGAAAATGGAAGGAATAGCTGAAATTAAGTGAATGGAGGAATACGATACCAAAGAATAAAATAAATGATGAAATGGATAAAAAGTAAAACATAAAAATATTTGGTTAGAAAATTTTCGAATTTATTAGGAAAAAAAGTCAGATATAAAATAAACAATGAAAAATATTTTTTCTTTATGATAAATATTTTCTTTGGATCTTATTAGAAAACAAGAACCTCTATTGACAATACCTTTCTCGCACCTTAATCTTTATTTCTGATAGTTGTTACTGTTTTTTTTTGTTTTTCGTATTGCATTTATTCTTTCTTTCGTCTTTTTCTTTAATTCTTCCTTACTTTATTCATTACTACATGTTCATTCTTTCTTTATTTTCTTCTTCAAAATGTTCTTCTTTATTTGAACTAGTACAAAATAAAAACACCCTCCGGGCGATGTAAAAATAGATTTTTGAAACATATTGCCTGGGAGTAAAAAATTCAATATCCGCGAGTTTGTACCCTAAGTAAGTAAAATCATCAAATTCATTAAAGGATTTAAAAATAAGACAATTTGAAATGTAAACTTTAAATATGTATTAAAATAAAACAAACTATATATAGATATATAATACCAGTCATGTATTTATTAAAACTTGTTTTAAAAAAATATGAGGACTGTCTAATGTTGCATGTTCAAATTTTGAGTGTATTTATTCTATGTTATGACGATGACGATTTCAGGTAATGTGACGTAAGCAGTGACGTAATTTTTGTTACAGAGAAAAACCGGAAGCGAATCTCCATTATTAATAGATCTTTTGTCTTTCATTCTTTGTTTTTGCTCTTTCTTTGCCAGTTATTTCTTTGTTACTTTCTAAGTTTGATTTGCATATTTTTGTGGCAATTCTTATTGGCTCTTCTTTCATTTCTTTTATATTTCTTACTCACTCTTTCTTTCTTTCTTTCTTTTTTATTCTACCTTTATTTTCTTTGGTTCTTCATATTTTCTTTTTACATTTCTTTTTTTATTCAGTTTCCTTTCCCTCTATATTTTTCTGTTGTTTTTCTTTCTTTCTTTCTTTCTTTCTTTCTTTCTTTCTTTCTTTCTTTCTTTCTCATTGCTCATTTTGCTTTAGTTTTTCTTGTTTTCTTTATTTTCTATATTTCATTCCCTTTTTTCATAGTTTTTATTAGTCTTCTTTTCTTCTATATTTTTGTTCTTTATTTCTTTCTTTCTTTCTTCTTTCCTTCATTATATATTCTTCTTTCATTCCTTTTCATTTTCTTAATTTTATTCAGTCTTCTTTCTTTCTATAATTTCCCGTGGTCCTACTTTCTTTCTTACATTCTTTTTTCATTTTTCTTTCTTCTTTGTCTTTCCTCATTTTTGTTTTAGATTTTCTGTTTTCTTTATTCTTATATAATTTTCTTTCATTCCCTTTTAATTTCTTAGTTTTTATTCAGCCTTTTTTTCCTTCTATATTTTCCAGTTTTCTTTCCTTCGCTCGTTCTTTCTTTCTTTTTTATCGATTTTTCGGCTCTATTGCTAACCAAATATTTACACAACACTATGAACCTTTGCCGGCCATACGCAAAAAGGAACGAACTAAAAGAATCGAATACGTATTTTCTTCTCGACAATTCCCTGTAATTACAGCCTAGGCACATAGTTCTGGTCAATTGCCCGGGACATCGAGGACATTTTCTGACCCCTTCCATCACCGCCAATACTTCCTCGATACCCTCAACACACACAAAAAAATCCAACCTCCAGACTAAGTGATGACCAAGTAGAGATAGCGATTGTTTGGGTTTGTAATGCATGTGACAAATGAAAAACCGAACACTGAGTTTATGTCAAGACACAGAACGTACGAAAGAGTGGGAAGACCCACGTGGATGGCGAGAAAAAACAATGTGCGTCATTTTCTATTTTTATTTTTTATTTTTAATCAGGATTACAAACATATTACGTTGTTCGTTAATCTCCATCTTTTTTGTTAGGAGTTTGAGGGTGGCAGTTGTCAGTGGCTTCACACTCACACACACGAAAAAATGATATTTGTTTTTAATCAAAACAGGAAAACACGAAAAGGGTTGGCTAAATTCAATCATTAACAAAGGTGCAGATGAAAATAATGACAACTATAAAAACATAATAATAATAATAATAATAATAATAATACCGTTTACTGATAATGATAGTAAGGGGTGTACTTATATCATTAATGATATTGATAGCATAAATATACAGAAGTTGTGGTTATAATAATTTAGATGTTATTCTACTTCTACTTCTTCTCCTTATTCTTAAGGATAATAATAATAATAATAATAATAATAATAATAATAATAATAATAATGGTGGTGGTGGTGGTAGTGCACTAAATCATCAATGAAATACAGAAGTTCTGGTTTTAATAGTTTAGATCTTCTTTCTTCTTCTTCTTCTTCTTCTTCTTCTTCTTCTTCTTCTTCTTTTCTTCTTCCACTAAAATCATCAATGAATATACAGAAGTTCTGGTTTAAATAGTTTAGATCTTCTTCTTCTTCTTCTTTTCTTCTTCTTCTTCTTCTTCTTCTTCTTCTCTTCTTCTTCTTCTTCTTCTTCTTCTTCTTCTTCTTCTTCTTCTTCGTTTTAATAGTTTAGATGTTATTCTACTTCTTCTCTTCTTCTTCTTCCTCTTCTTAATAATAATAATAATAATAATAATAATAATAATAATAATAATAATAATAATAATAATAATAATAATAATAATAATGGTGGTAGTGTTAGTTGTAGTGATAATAATAATATACCTTAAAATCACAATAACAATATAAATAATGAAACCAGCAACAACTACAATAACAGAAACATTATCATTAATACATTTTAACATCGTTTTTTTCGTTTTAATTTCCAGAACTTGCGATAAAGTCATTAGAAAAAACCATAGTATTAAATTAATAATGATTGACAATGCTTTATCTAAGAAATTCGAACGTCACTACATAAATCAAGGTAATATTCATTAAACCAGAATATTACTAAATATAATATCAAATATTTGTTATGAATAGATAACCTATGAACAAATTGTGTTTCCTTGGTAAAAATAATCCATGTGAATAATGAATGTTATATTTAGAAAGGTGTAAAAGATTTTTAATTAGCATTTCATGGTTGAGTACTCATCGATTGTCGTAGGAAATTGACTCAGTGATCAGTGATCAAATCCTAGGCAAGACCGTTTCTGTTTCACTTAGCGCTTCAGAAAGGCATGAATCTATCTCTTTTCCCCTAAACGCGACGAGAGATAGATAGTTGGACAGATTGAGCTCTTTAGCCTTGGAAAGGTAAGTAGTAGGATATCACAGAAGACACCTGAAAAGTTCTCTTATTGCAGGTCTTGTGTTTGAAGACGGGCTATATCCCTGTGTATGTTTTATTTGTATTTCTGCGTTGTCTTTTTCAAAAGTCTAAATTACACCCTGCTTCTCTTATGTCTCGGGCTATTTGTTCCTCGATAATCGACATCTTCTTTCGTTCAAATCTTACACGAAATACCTTATATAATATATATATATATATATATATATATATATATATATATATATATATATATATATATAAACCAGTCTATAAAAGTATTGAGCACTTTCATATTCCTTCATAATTACGACTTATTCGGTAAATTATTTTGATCGACAATCAAAATTGTGCCTCGCCCGATTTTTTTTTACTTCTCCGTTATGTCACCCCTTTTTTGATAAACGCATACACACAGACATACAGACACACACATACACCCCATCCATATATATATATATATATATATACACTTATTTATTGATTATTATAATCTATACATTCAATTCTTTTTGTTACCGCAGGTTTCAAACTATTAGATGCTTCTCATCAGTCAAATTGCCTTGGAAATAACATCCAAATGAATATCCGTTATGCATAGCGTTCAGCTATTCTCTGTTTATTTGTCCGCGTGTCTCTCCTTGTGTGTGCATAATGTTAAAAATGACACTTGGAAAATTTTTTTTTTTTAAGGTGGTTGATCCTGTGTAGGTTTTTCTGTCTAAGAGTTTTATCAGTATTTTTAATGTGCAGACAAGGTCTTATATTTTCCTATTTAGCATTTAGGTGTTTGTACGATGAATCTAGTCCTTGAAGGATTCGGAATTTTTCAGTAGAGCATATATGTACATCTTTTGGATTCATTGATATATGGTCTGCGCTGGTCTAGAATTGTACACTCTATATTATATGGAGTTCCCTGGTCTTTGTAATTCCATAGCAAGTTTGTGAGTGTTGTAGCTGACCTCATTTTTTTTTCTAAATTATTCATTATGTGAGTAGAATCTTTGCTTGAAATTCACTTGAATCTTTACCAAATATTTTTCGGTGGTTGTGGGGTGGTTAGAATTGGCTAGTTCAATATATATATATATATATATATATATATATATTACAAATGTCTAGCCACACTGGAGAGATTTGATAAGTCGAACCAAATGTCTGTGGATGAATATCCCCCTCCATCCCCCTAGGGTTGAGCACTTTGGGAGGGATTTCGCTGACGACCGCCAACTAAAGCGTAAACGCAACGCTCTCCTATATGAGGGATGGGGCACTCTGTGGCAGCCTTTACATACATACAGATGTGTGTATTAAAGCAGTTAAAATCCCCTTCGCATTCTATAGGTGACTATAGCCGAGCGGTTAAGCTGCACGACTGATGCTGAAACGATCAATTTCAATCCCTGCTGTAGGTAGCTTACAAATGTCTAGCCACACTGATGAGTCTCGATGTGTCTGTGGATGACTATATATATATATATATATATATATATATATATAGCGTAGTTAAAGTCATTGGCGAGAAACTGTCCGTAACCGAGCGCCGACTTGACTTCATGTCCACGCTACCCTATCTATCTCTCTCTCTTTCTTCTTTCTCTCTCTTTCGCTTCATCAAATTTGATTCCAAAATGGATGTAGGATATATATATAATATATATATATATATATATATATATATATATATATATTATGTATGTGTGTGTGTGTGTGTGTGTGTGTGTGTATTCTATTGCCGCTCAAACGTTACCACTGTAGTAGCATTAAATTTAAAAACTTAAATATATTTCATAAAACAGAACATAAATGGTTGTAAAAAGATTTTATCAGTCTCCCAAGTTTTCGGTGTTCCGAACACCACTTCTACTCGTGAAGACCTGTCCGTAACACCGATACCTTGGTAGATTGATAAAAGTTTTCTACAACTATATATATATATATATATATATATATATATATATATATATATATATATATATATATATATCATCCTTACACTATACACAATCTCTTATAGCTTAAAATGTTCGGGAACACAAGTGTGAACACAATTGAAATGAGATGCCCACCCCGTCGCCCCCTCTAAAAACTCCAAATTATATAAAACAGTACTCAAATAACCCTCTCAATACTCAACATACATACAACTATATAAAAATTCAACCTACTTAAGACTCGCCACAATTTTAACATTATCCATTTGTTTTTGGCACCAAATCACGCAGTAGTTCTTTTTAGTAAATAATTTTCTAATGCTAGGCAAATTGCAAACTATCTCCCAATAAAAAAACCTATTAACTTGAAAAACAATTTACATTATTGATTTTATTCCCTTAAATAATAAAATAATAATATAAAATAATGAGTATATATATATATCTACATTACAGTATCACATAGACTTTGAATTCGGACACAATTGGTAAGTCCACAGTATTTATTAAACATTAGTTTATTTTAACTCTGATATCCACCACCTTTTCATGCTTAAAAACATACATATATATATATATATATATATATATATATATATATATATATATATATATATATATGAGGTGAGGTAAAAGGAAATATTTATTTTATATTATTTATTTTTAATTGTTCTTAACTAGTTTCACCAGGAGAAAAGTTTATGTGGAAATAGGTTTTCTTTAGAAAATTTTAACAATATTTTTAAAGGAAATCATATGATGTAATATAAGTAACCAAAAATGAACTGGTGACGTAGAATATCCTGTGGTTGAATAAAAAATGAATGAAAATCATATATATATGTGAAAGAGGATTGGAATGAATCCGACAGAATGTGGTAGCGATGTGAGGAACACAAGAACAAAACTCAGACAAAAATGTGTAGGATATATTTCGCTAGAGCGTTGAGCTCAGCATCATCAGTCGTTTTAATGAATTATCAGGTTATCATACAAGTGTTTATAGAAGAGAAAGTGTGGCGGGAGGAGGTGGATATGAGAGAAGGTCAAGTGGGGGGTAAGCGTTAGTGAGGAGAGGTTTAGAATATATTATATATATATATATATATATATATATATATTTTTTTTTTTTTTTCATTCAACCAAAGGATATTCTACGTCACCTGTTCATTTTTGATTGCTTATATTACATCATATGATTTCGTTTAAAAATATTGTTTTTAGTTATAGAATGTATATGTTGTAAAAGTTTGATAATGAATAATGCTTAACAATATCCATTTTAAATATATAATGTTCTGTCAGAAAGAGTATAGTCCCACTAGAGTCGGTTTAGCTCAGAGTGTCCAGCTGGGAACCTCGAGGTTCCTGGTTCGATCCCGACCAGTAAAGTGAGGAGCTGATGGTAGAAGTTGTGCTCCGCCTCAGACGCCTAAGCAATCTCCTTGTCTAGCCCAAGTGAAAGGGGAATAGACTCTCTCGCTGTCTGGCTAATACCGACTTTAGACCACACCGACGAATTTACTTACTTATCTATGGTTTAAAAGAAAATTGGACCATATGACCTTTAGGCACCCTTTTTGCGATCTCGATTCATAAGG
Organism: Doryteuthis pealeii; assembly: GCA_023376005.1. Classification (NCBI taxonomy): domain Eukaryota; kingdom Metazoa; phylum Mollusca; class Cephalopoda; order Myopsida; family Loliginidae; genus Doryteuthis; species Doryteuthis pealeii. The sequence continues at coordinate 13,442,008 of CM042179.1, forward strand.
ACATGTTTTTCATTCACACCGTCAAAATCCGGTTGTTTGTTAGGGGTTAGGGTTAGGGGTTAGGGTTAATTTTATAATTATAAAAAAATTCTAAAAATCATCTGTTAACAAACCGGATTTTGATGGTGTAAATGAAAGGGGGGCCTAAAGGTCATATGGTCCAGAAGATTAACATTATATTAATTATCTTAGAGACTTAATTTATGGGGTGATCCTGTAAAAATTAGGAAGACATTACAGATGAATAGTCGTGAACATTTCCACGCAGACGTCCCTTTAAAAGTGAAATAAAATCTTTTATAAAAGCTTAGAAAAAATGTTTCAGAAATAATTATAGGAAAACGAAAATAGACAAAACCTAATGAAAACAAAATTTTACCTTTGTTAAAGAAAAAAGAAATGGGGCAGTATGATACATTATTAATGAATTCAGCAAGTTGGCTGAAAAAAAGAAAAAAGAATAGAAAAACAGACACAACCGGGTAGTGAATTGTGCAAACAACTTGAGTTCATGCAAACAAATGATATCAGCACAAACCAGAGA
>CM042179.1:13447551-13457551 GCA_023376005.1 Doryteuthis pealeii
GCTAAAAATGGTCCAAAAGTGAAATTGGATTCATACCTTTTCCAATGGTATTAGCGCCATGTGAAATGCAAACAGCTTCGTCCAGAAATTGAACTCGGGTCGACGAGTACATTTCCTCCGACTCTAACCATTACAACACGCGCCTCTTTTTTTTACAATAAAATCAATCTAGTTCTTTGATGTTTACTCATCCATTTATTGAATCAGTGAATTGAGATATGGGTAATTCCATATCAAATCATCTAGGCCATGTCACCCACCCTCTTCAATTTGTCTGAAATTTTGTCCAGGTGTGGATTATGTTAAAGTTAGATAATCCCCAAAATTCGAGATTCCAATTTAAAAAATTGGCGGAGTTATGTAAATTTTTACCTCTACAAAGAATCGTTTTTATAGAAGTTTTAGATTTCATGAACCTAAATACTTTTATAAACTAATTTTTTGGTGTATGGAAGTTCTAGAACTCATTTTACAGACAAAAATAGATTACAAAAAGTCGCCAGTTTTCGCGACCCCACCAACGTTGGAGACCTAAAAATCGAGATAACTCCGCCAATGTTTGGAATTGGAAGTTTAGCGATTGTCTAACTTTAACATTGTCCACACATGGAAAAAATCAGAAAAACTGAAGAGGATGGGTGGCAATTCTAATTTTTTGTATGATTTGACATGGAATTACCCATATTTCGTTTAAAATACTTAGGGAATATTCAGAAACTATGAAAATATGTTCCACAGAAATTCATAAAAAATTAAACATTGGTCAGCATTTAAACCTTTGTCTCTGTCTATCTGTCTGTCTGTCTCTCTTCTTATTCCACCCAGAAAATGTAATGGCTGGACCGACGATTGAAAGTGGAAACAATCTATTTAAAAGAAATAATATTTTCTCTTTTTAGTGGGCTTCAATAAGAATTATTTGATGAATTTCGCTGTAAAATAGACGAAATGTTATTGCAGATCACTACTGGGAATAATTGGCTTCTTTGAGTGGAGTATTGTAATCTAAAATACCATTTCCCGTGTAAGGAAGACATACAATGGTTTTGCTACGTTAATTATATTCGTTGCAAAAACGACACATCAAATTATCATGAAGTTGTGACGAAAAGTTTCCTACACGAAGCATATTTTCTTATCACCTCCGTACAATTAATTTTTAGGCTCATATAATATTCGTTGTCTGAAAAGCTGCTCCAAAATCAAGTTATCAAATGATTCCTAAAATAAAAACCAGAATCATACTTTTCGGAAGGAATATTTAATTGTGAAGGTCTGAGGAATATGGAGCACCCTTTCATCACCATTGCTCCTAGGTCTACTCTAACCCGGAGTAGTAGTACATGTTAGGGTCACATCTATGGGGGCGATATTTTGATGATTGACTAATGATAATAAATTCATACTGATAAATGATTATCAAAAAATGATGGAAATATTTGCATCAAATTAATCATTATAATCTTGGAGATCAGATTAAACAGTAAAAATCTCATAATCCAGCATAAATTCGTTAGAGAGAGAGAGAGAGAGAGAGAGAGAGAGAGAGAGAGAGAGAGAGAGAGAGAGAGTGGAGGGAGGGAGTATTTACCCAACCCGCCCGTTACGGGTCGGATGTGCCACCAGGTTGGAGGCTCATGATGTTATGGTTATTGTCGTAGAAAATGAAGACGTTGAGACGGGTTCAAATCCTGGGAGCGACTGTTTGCGTTTCACACAGCGCTAATACACTGGGAAAAATTATGCACCCAACTATTCTCCCTCCAGCTATGGCTAAATAATGGGGCAGGCTGGGCTCTTTAACATTTTTATGGCAACCAGTCTAAAAGGAAAATTTCTAAACTTCAATTTTCATTGTGAGAAAGTTTAGTACAAAAGTAGGGGTTCAATTTACAATGTAGGCCTAATGATGAAACTGAACCCTCATTGTATGTCTATCTTTCTGCAATAAACCTGTTTTTTCTTGCACCCGTAATTTAAAATTAAAAGATTATTTTCAGAGAAACTATTTAGTACTCTTGAATTACTAATTTAAATCTAATATTTTCTTTGATAATTATCTTTAAATTAAATATATTTTTAATATTCATTTTAATGTGTATATTTAATTTCTTTTTTAATTTTTGTAAAAAAAGAAATTAGTTTTAAAGTGGGGGTTCGATTTACAAGTTATTATATTTATGGTATCAGATATGAGAATGAAATAAACCTAACCACCCACCAGAAAACATGTTTGCACGCGGCAGCATAAAGAGAGAAAACACATGAAAATACAACAAAACAGAAAAGAAAAGTATAATTCTAACAAAAGCAATAAGTAAAAGTAAATAAATTCTTTGGAAAAGTTGGATAGATATCTGAATCTAGAGAACAGAAAACATACAATAACGAAGACAATACTGGAATACTTGGAATAATATCGAAGACAATTACAAAAAGAATGAATAATGGTAAATTCGAAGAGAAGAATTAGTACTATTTAGATAATAGCATTATTTGAACCATTGAATATATTGGATAGATTACTGGGATACGGAGAACATTTAGCATCACATGCTCTTTGGTGATTGCTACCAGATAATAGTAATACATTAGATAATAATTTGTTCATGAATAACAATGAACTGTCGTGGAATGTATTGCTAACATTATTAAACCATTTCTTGAAATGTGAATATGTTTGAGGTGCGTAGTGTAATGGTTAGAGTTGTAGGAAATAGACACGTCGACCCGAGTTAAAATCCTGGCCGAAGTTACATTTCACATAGCGCTAATACCCTTGGGAAATGTATTAATTCAACTACTCTCCCCCCAGCTATGGATAAATAGTAGGGAAGACTGGGCTCTTTAACCTTGGTTAGGCTACCAGTCTAGGAGAAGGAAAACTCTGAATTCAAAGCTGTTAAACTCCGCTTAAGAATTTACCTGTTTGCATTTCATATAGCACTAATACACATAAAATTATTCTCCCTCCAGCTTTGGGTAAATAGTAGGCAGAATGGGCTCTTTAAACGTCTTTAGGCAACCAGTCTAGGAGTAGGAAATCTGTTAAACTCTGCTTAAGAAAATTGACCTTGTGTCACATTCTACTCGTTGATATTCAGAGGTAGGAGACATCGACACGAGTTCAAATCCTGTATGAGGCTGTTTGTATTTCACATGGCGCTAATATTCTTGGGAAAGTTATGAATCCAATTACTCTCCCTCCAGCTAATAAATAGTAGGGAAGACTGGGCTCTTTAACCTTGGTTAGGCAACCAGTCTAGGAGAAGGAAAACTCTGAATTCAAACCTGTTAAATCCGCTTGGGGTGGTCACTACTAGAATTGGCTCAGTCCTAATAAGTGATCTATTTCACTAATAATTTGAATAGTTAAGAGAAAGATAATATATGGATTATCGAAAATAGATTTTGAACACTCATGTTAATAAAAGTAGACAAAAAATCTTGAGAAGTATGTAACAATATCGTTTTTCCCTTAACTCTTCGCCTACCAATTTTCCCTGATGGCTGCACGATACATTTTTGGTATTTTATACCTGTATGACGGGATAATTCAAATTTCGCAGAACTCATTCTATAAAAGTCGTATTATTATTGTGATTTGTATCCTTCAGCACAATTATAATGAACTAATCATCAGTTTTTGTACTTACGGTTTACGGAAGAATCGGTGTGGTGGGAGAGCCGCTCAGAGCGGTTTAAGGTATACAAATAGCAAAAAACCATGAATTAAGAAGTAGGTATTTACTCAACCCATTCATCACGGGTAGGATGCGGCACAAGGTCACAGGTATTGGGCATCCAGCAAGCATCAAACTCGTTATTTCACAGTAATGATTCAGTGAGACCAGTTTGCTAACCATTATACTACTTTACTAAACCAACTATTCGCTATAGGTAGGATGTAACACAAGGTCACAAGTATGGGGCATCCAGCAAGAAAAAAACCCGTTATTCAGTAGTAATGGATCTTCAAGATTAGCTTGCTAACCATTACAATATGTCAGGACATACTATTATCCAACCCATTTGCTATTGGTAGGATGTGATAAGGTCACAAGTATGAGGGTATCCAGTGAGGAACAAACTCCCTATTCAGCAGTAATGTATCCTCAAGATTAGTTTGCTAACCATTACACTAAGTAAAGTCAGAAGTATGCATTTTTACTGTTAATATATCTGTCACGTTGACCATAATAATTTTAAGTCGATTAATTGGACACAATAAAAATGGTGATTACATTGGTAGCTCAATTTTTTTTTAAAAATCCTCAATTTATTTTTTGATAAATTTATTTCAAGTCGCCCTCATAATAAATTCGCTTACAGATAAATATTTGTACAAAGCGGAAATTTAACTTCCCACCTTTCTCCGCTAAACAATATCGTTATTGCCTGCATCTGAAATGTTGATTCCTCACGGGAAGAATTAAATGCGGGAATGGGGAGATTTTTCACTTTTCTTTTGTGAAAACACTGGTGAGAAATGTGGTCTTAACTGCTAATTTGATTGAACTTAGATTTAATGAATATATATTGTTGAGACTTTGCAGTATACATATCATGTTTCCTCAAAAATAAGACCTGGCATGATTTTTCAGGTTTGGTTTGGTTTGGTTTGATTTGGTTTTACGGCATATCAATCTCAGTGGGTCATTTAATGCCGATAAGGTTTTGAAATAAATTCAATTCTTAATGGATAATACAATTTTTTTATAAATACATTTGTCTATTTAACCCATAGATGGGACCCTAACAGGTACTACCACTCCGGGTCAGAGTGGACCAGGGAGCAATGATGATGAAGGGGTGCTCCACATTCCCCAAACCTCCAAAACTGGAACCTCACCATCAGATAGAGTTTAACGTAATTCCCAGGACATGTAGACCCTCAGTCACCGCCTTCTAGCACCCATATGATAAAAAGGGGTTGGGGCTTGCCATAAGGGCAATAGGGTTGGGAAAATCATATAGGTGCTAGGGCTTGATGTGACCAGACGATGATTTTTTATATAAGCCTTCCCTTAAAATAAGCCCTAGTTGAGAGCAGCAGACAGACGAAAGAAATAAGCATTCTTCACAATCACATCATGCGACACAAACACCCGACATTCCCCGGAAATAAGCCCTAGTGTTATAATAAGCCCTGTCTTATTTTCGGAGAAACACGTAATTTAATAACCCCTCCGCACAAATATGATGCGACACACAGTCAATTTCTTAAGCGGAGCCAAATAGGTTTGACTTCAGAATTTTCCTTCTCCCATACCGGTTACCATACCAAGATTAAAGAACCCTGTCTACCTGACTATTTACTCATAGCTGGAGGAAGAATAGTTGGATTAATACCTTTCCCAAAGGTATTAGCGCCTTGTAAACGGTCTTGTCCAGGATTTGAACACGGGGTGTCGCATCAATTTCCTACGTCGATAACAATTACAACACTAACAAACAAAAATGATCATCAAAATTTGCAAAGATTCAATCTTCTGTAAATCAGCATGCTACTACTACTACTACTACTAAAATCTACTGAGGAAATTCACTTTTTCATCAAATGTAACACAGTCTCACAAGAACAAAATTAAATATGCTGTTGATACATTCTCTAAAGTACTATAAGTAATTCATTGATAGAATCATAATTTAATTGGGAGAAATCAAACTGAAGTATCTTGCCATTGAGTCGAGAACAGCTTGTGGGGTCTTGACGTTACCCAAGAGCTCGTCAGAAAGGACCATACAATGTGTTTGTGAGTAGACACTTAAAAGACGGTGAAACACTTCAGTGAACTTACGTGTTGTATGACTGTCACATTCACAGAGATTGTGCATTGTTTTGCTTGAAACATGGACCATTCTTTTTGGCACTGATTCTTCAAGGTAAGCCAATAATTTTTTGAAAGGTATTGCAGGCTGGTTGTTTTTACAGGCATGTCAACCCATTGGGTTATTTCATGCCGAATATGTTTTGTTTCATTCATTCTACAAAGGCATTGTAGCTTCACACAGTATCAAAAGAGGAGTCACATTTTTTCAACTTTACTCCTAGATACCGTAACCAAATATATAATACCATTTTGGAATCAGGCCGATTCTGTAAGCAAATTAAAAACATTCCGAACCGAATTCGCGCTCATAATCTTGAAATGTTGGATTTCAAAGTTTTAATTAATGCATCTGTTTTCCGCCATTTTTTACACGATTTTTTTTTTCAAAGATAATCTTATATAATTCAGTCATTCTGTAAAAAAAATCTAACTAAATAATTTCTATGCTTTTACCTAATGGTGTAAATTTGACTGTAGTACTTCACCAAGTTATGACTTAAGTACATCAAAATTTCAACAATTCTTCTGATAATTTCAGTAAAAAAAAAAAACAACAAAAGTGATTCTGATAAACTTGAAAAAAACTGAAAAAAGTGAATTGTAATAGTTCAACATATTCAATTTCTTTAACTCAATTTTTAAAAACATATTTAAAAAATGATGGGAACCTAAAAGGGGCTACCATGACTCTCTCAGAGCTCCAAAATTGGAACTTAACCATGAGTTTAACGTCATACCAGGATACTAAGATCATCAACTACCGCCTTCTGGTGCATATTAGATAAAAAGGGTTCGATGGTTAACATAAGGGCAATAGGGTTGTGAGAATTATATAGGTGCTAGGGCTTGACGTGACCATCCGATTGATCGGATTGGGTCTTTCCTCCCGAGAGCTGAGCCTAAGTAAGGGCAAAATAGGTGTGTTGCATGTCATGGATTCCTCAGCTACAGAGAGAGAGAGAGAGAGAGAGAGAGAGAGAGAGAGAGAGAGAGAGAGAGAGAGAGAGAGAGAGAGAAGAGAGGAGGGGAGAATCATATCATAAGGTAATTTTCTAATTTTTTTCAGCTTGTCACTCTCTTGGCATCGGATCCACATCCTTTGCAGCCTCACCGTCATTCATATACAATGGACACTCTTTCTTGGTATTTGATTTCCTGATAATTTAAAACAAATAATCTAATACTATAATCAACTGGAACGAATATTGACTAAGAATGTTTAAAATAACCCAAAGCCCAACAAAAGCAAAAAAAAAAAAAAAAAAAAAAAACGCAAACAAAAAAATAACTTAGTATTTTATAGATAAAACTTAAACAATTAAACCAATTTATTTAGCAATATAAATGGGTATGTTTACATCTTGTCTTTGTTTTGATGTCATCCGGCCGCCCTCTTTTTCCTAACCCCACTTAGATCGTTTCATCGCCCCAAGGTGAGCGCTATAACCCACTTTGGAGATTACAGTTAAAAAGTAACTGACTGGTGGAAAAAAAGAATGTTTCTATTTTTAAATGATTCAATGTTCAGCAAAAACAGTCAAAAGACAGATATGCAGAAAAGATGAGAGAAGACAGAGAGACAGAGACAGAGAGACAGAGACAGAGAGACAGAAAGAGACAGAGAAGAGACAGAGAGAGACAGAAGAGAGAAGAGAGAAAACAGAGAGATAGATAGATAGAGATAGAAGAGAAGAGAGAAGAGAGAGAGAGAGAGAGAGAGAGAGAGAGAGAAGTAGAGAAAGTATCAGAGAGATAGAGAGAGGCTGAGCGAGAGTGAGAGAGAGAGTGAGTGAGAAAGATAGATAGTAAATGATGGAGAGAGAAGAGAGAGAAGTAGAGAGAGAGAATCAGGTAGATAGAGAGAGACTGAGAGAGAGAGAGAGAGAGAGAGAGAGAGAGAGAGAGAGAGAGTCTGAGAGAGAGAAAGAGAGAGATAAGTCTGTGTGTGTGTGTGTGTTAAAGAGAGTGAAAGAAAAGAACAATACTGAAAAAGAATTATAAACGGATATAGGAGGGAGAAGAGTGTTTCCCGGAGAGAAGTTCGTGAAAAAAATGTCTCTTTGTCCTTCGAAATTCTGATTTTCAAGGCAGTTTGTGTTTGCCAAGTTCCCAGGCGTAATAAGCCTCACCTTCCGAACCCTCTTCCCCGAAAATCTCGCGTGCAAATAAGGACAGCAGCCTGCCGTAATTCCAATGTCTGGAATTCTGTCAGACAGGATCAAAAGGTGCAAGAGTCGATGGAGACATAAGACTTAATGAAATTTGCACGGAATAGACAGACTACAGTATTATATTGAAAATAAAGACAGGCAGACAGACACACGCACACGCATGCACAAACACACAAACACTCTCTCTCACACACACACACAAAGACATATATATACATATATATACATATATATATGTATGTGTATGTGTGTGTGTGTGTGTGTGTGTGCTTTTTCTTCAGAAAAGCATACATCTGTCATTATGCAGGCTTTGTCTTATTTTATGAATATACACACTTTATATATGTATATTCTGAACACACACACACACACACACACACACACACACACACACACACCACACACACAACATATATATATATATATAAATTTTATATATAAATATATATATTATATATAAATTTGTATATATAAATGTTTAAATTATATATATATATATATATATATATATATGAATATATATATATATATATATTATATATATATATATATATATATATATATATATATATATATATATATATATATAATCTGTATTAATGTTCTCATATAGGGACGAGGGGAATTGTGTTGTCTTCGTATGCTATTTGTATATTCTTTTGTCTTGCCCAGATTATGTAGAATGATTTTAAACTATGTAAATACGAAGATACTTAACTTGAAATATGGCTTTATGGTCAAACATTAAATTAGGTATATGTACGTGTGTTTTTCAGGATAAGCTTACACGTATCTAAAATAGAATAAATGCGGAATTATGATTGCATAAAAATCTATGAAAATATCAAAAGAATGATGTACCCATATATCTCCTTTCTTTTTAAATTTGTATAAATATATTTAATTACTGCTAAGTGGCTTGCATAAAAGACAAAAAGAAAAATATCAAATATGAACTTTTATGAAGTTTTAATGAGTTTATAGAAATATTAAAATAATATATTTGATTAATAAAGTATCCCAATTATATTCATAAGGATAAGAAAACGGAAATGTATTTTAAGCATTTTACATTGCGCTAATACACTTGGGAAAACGAATCCAATTATTCTCTGTTCAGCTATGGATAAATAGTATGACAGGCTGGGCTCTTTAACTTTAGTTCGGAAACCAGTCTAGGAGAAGGAAAACTCTGAATTCAAACCAAAGGGCCCCCTCTTCTTGTTAGAAAAATCTACTTTAAGAGCCCCGCCTCCTCCTTTTCCTTCTCCTCCTACTCCTTCTCCTCCTATTATTTTTAAAAAAAAACAAAAATTCAAATCCTTAATATTTTCACCTAACTTTGTGTGAAAAATGATGAGACTCTTTCATTTGGAAAACCTACATAGTAACTTCATTTTGTCATCTCCATTATTGCAAAAATATTGGGATAAATCATCGCGCACAATTTTGGTTATATTTATCTCTTTTTAGTGTTAGATAGGAACACAAGGATCCATATAACTATGCAATTTATTTTGTATTTGAACAGGCAGCATAAGATTCCTTCTTAAAAAATTGTGTGTAGGCTACTTGTAAAGTAAAGTAGACGTGGTGGCCTAAAGTCGGCATCAGCCAGACAACGAGGGAGTCTACCCCTTTTTACTAAATCTCCTCACTTTACCGCAAAGATTCCTGTGCTACGGATACGTTGAGTTGGAGAGGGGCGGTATCGAGCCAGGATCCATGTTATTTCCCTGGCGAACGCTCTACCGACTAAGCTAAACCGTCATTACATAATTTGATGCTGTCGCACCTTGACTTACGAGTGTTCCAACTTTGAGTTTTCCGGGTTACGTTCTGTCACTAAGTCGATTTTTTGCTTTGTCCTAAGAACAAGGCTTATGCTAATCAGTTCACTAAAAACAATTCTTATTCATTACGCCAAAGAAAAATATCATTTATAAAAAGATAAACATTAAAACACAGGTTGACTTCTGATCTAGGTCGAAAAAT
>CM042179.1:13460051-13462551 GCA_023376005.1 Doryteuthis pealeii
CAAATTAATCGAAGTCAGACAGTTGTGAATACTTATTTGTGCTATCCAGAAATGTATGGGACTATGAACAGAAGTGGGTGACCTATAAGATTTCTGGACGTGACTAGAGGGCGGTTAACATTGCGTCAAAACCCCAAGTCAGCCCCTGTCTCGTCTGAAGGCTGAGACAGGGGTTCAGGTTCTCAGTGAGAACACTAGATTAAGATTTACAAGAAATAAAAAAATCAGACAGTCGCTGGGAAAGATTTGCAGAATTCAGCTATAAAAATGATCCACAGATAAAAGAGACTTGGGCTTGCAATTCTTCATCAGACAAAAAGACATTTAACCAGGATGACCCAGATAGCCTCCACGATTATCTAGGGAAACATATTCGACAGTTGAGGTAGAGGTTATAATTTGGGGTGGGGGTATGGTATAGTGGAGAGATTTTATTTCCTTGACAGGCGGGTAAACGTGACAGAATACGTTAATAGACTAAGAAATTTAGCTGAAGGTCTTTGGATCAACGCAAAGTAAATGGAAGAGTTACGTATAGACTAGAAGTGGCTACTCAGTGTCACCTATGTAGAGGGGAGCAAAAATACATGCTCTATTTGATTTGTTTAATTTTAGGATTCACAAATGCTGGACATTTCTGATTAGAATTTCAATGCTATTTCTATGTATATTTCAATTTTTAAATATTTTCGAATATAAATCAAATCTTTGTCATTTTGCACAAAAAGCAAAACTGGTGATATTTAATGTGTATATATATTTGCGTTGTCTTTAATTGTTTTATTTTCGTAGTTACATCCGGACACACACACACACACACACACACACACACACACACACATATATATATTATATATATATATATATATGTTTATACATATATATATATAATAATAAGACAAGCAGGAATATTATATGTTGTTTTATTATCAACTAGTTTCGACCTTAGGTCATTGTCAGAGAAAATTTCTTATTTGAAGAAATTGTTTATAGATTTTTTAAGGGAGCATTATGGAAGAACTATAAAAATTGAAGTGTATGCTATTAAAATCCGAGTAGACGAGTGTGTTAGTAGTAGCAAATACATTTGTTCAATGAAGAACCTCTAAATGGTCCTTTATATACGTATAGATGAAGTTATAGACGTTTTGATTTGGCCAGCCACTAATCGGATCTTCCTATGAATATATATATTTAACTGCACAGGTGCGTTATCTATACCTATACCAGTCTTTCTTTTTTTTTAAGACACTTGTGAAAGCGCTTTAAAACGCCGTATTAAAACGCCGTGTTAAAAACAACAGACCAAAATTATGGATATCAAAATCATCATACATATCACATTAAATGTACTTGTCTGTGTGTGGAAAATAGAAAAAAATATTTTAAAATATAAAAAATTATTTTAGATGGTGAAGTCGACGTTAAAACGTTTTGGTTTTTAACATCGAATTCATTTTCTATAATAAATGTATCTTTTTGGAAATAATTTGTTTGTTTTTTTGTTCTACATACTGTCGGATTTACTTCTATATCTTCTTTCCATCTTTCTGTATATATGTATACGTACATATAAAGTATATGTGAATACATACATACATACATACATACATATATCTATGGTGTAATGGTTAGCAAGGTAGATTAGCAGACCATTGTGTGAGTTCGATTCTTATTGGGCGCCCCATACTTCTGGCCTTGTGCCACATCTAAGCTTAGCTTAGTAAATAACTGTCTTTATTAAAGCCTACCTTTTTTGCAGTTACGTATCACCTTTTTTTTAAAGTGATTTTTGTATGTAATTTTCTGTTTAACTTAAAGAAACAACAAAAATATTATTCAGAAGATCGTATTGCAGCATGATGATGCATTTGGAGAAGGAATACCAAAACCTTGTGTGTGTGTGTGTGTGTGTGTGTGTGTGTGTGTGTGTGTGTGTGTGTGTGTGTGTGTGTGTGGTCCAACTTCTGTCTAGATTTGTACGAAGACCATCTACATACATACATATTTGCAGATATACTTTTCTTAATAAACATGTGCGTTATTACACTTATTTGTATATTAGCCTGACCGTCAGCGTCTGATGCATTCTATTTAAATATATTTATTTAGATAAATATAAATATATTTTGAATATATATATATATATATATATATATATATATATATATATATATAGAGAGAGAGAGAGAGAGAGAGAGAGAGGGGGAGAGAGAGAGAGTCATGGATAGACTGATGAACTTAAATAGAGAATACTTCTTTTCATCAGTCTATCCATTTATCAATCTCTCTCGCTCTTTCTCTCTCTCTCACACACACGCACACACACATATATGTTGTGTGTGTGTGTGTGTGTGTGTGTATTTATATGCATATACATATATACATACAAATATATATATACATATATGTTCACACATATGTGTGTAATTATATATAATTATATATTCTTGTATATAAAAGCATACAGACACGCCTATGTGTGTGCGTGTCATTGTCT
>CM042179.1:13465051-13470051 GCA_023376005.1 Doryteuthis pealeii
CTATAAAAACAATAAGTAAAATCAGAATTTATAGGATATTTTGATTTTTGCATTTTAACAAAACCATTTACTTTAACAAAAAAAAAAAAACTTCTACACTTTCCTCTTTTGTTAAAAATTAGTTGACACCAACAAAATTACTCATTGTGTTATATTTGTAAAAAACCTTGAAAAATGTCTTCCTTTGAAGATAAACAAGTAATAATATTATTTGAGATTTGCCATAAGAAAAACAATTCGAAATATTAAAGTTTTATGGAGTAGTGAAAGATAGAAATCTACTTCAAAACTAGATAATCAAACAACTGCAGTGAGTTGCCAAGTCAAGATATGAGCAAGCAATCTTTAGGGTTACTTTTCCCGCATCCCAAAAGAGCTAATGTACGGTGAACTAGTGGAGGGCACCCGGCCGGCAGGGAGACCACGCCTACGCTTCAAAGATGTCTGCAAGAGAGACCTGAAGACATGCCGCATCGACATAGACACGTGGGAGGCTTGTGCAGAAGACCGTGCAACCTGGCGCCTCCTCGTCAGACAGGGAACAAAAAGAAGTGAAGTAGAGTGGAAGAGAGCTGCCACAGAAAAAAGAGCTAAAAGAAAGGAGAAACAGCAGCACCCCCAACAACTACAGGAAGCATCACCTTTTGTTTGCACCCATTGCACCAGAGACTGCCATTCGAGGATTGGTCTGTTCAGCCACTCACGTGTCTGTAAGTGAGTGAAAAAACAAAGCAAAAAACAACAAAACAGAAAAAACCAACAAAAAGACAACAAAACAAAAAGACAACAAAACAAAGAGACAATAAACAGAAATAAACAATAAACAAAAAAACTACGCCATCGTCTAAAATAGACGGAAGGTTGCCAACAAACCCTCCAGATTGGAGAAAACAGCGATCCGTCTAAAACAACCCTGCTTTGTCACCATTGCAGGTCATGAACTTCATCGTTTCGTATATACATGGACGTCACCTAATGGTCGTCCTTATGTAAAATGCTGGCTACAGACTCTCAATGATATTTTTTACCTGATCCTGTCGGCTTCACTATTCTGTAGGTGCACTTGATATTTTGGTGGTATGGTGATTGAATTCAGAACTGAGTTGAGTAACCAAGCAAATGATTTGATTAGAGTTGTAGGAGGATATACACTTTTGGGTAGCGTTAAGAACAACTGGTGGTGCAAATGCTGGCAACAGATTAAATAAACAACATGTTTTATTATTCGCATGTATAAATACCTGTGTATATATATATACACACACACACACACACACACACACACATATATATATATATATATATAGAGAGAGAGAGAGAGAGATTTATACAAATCTATAGCGATGTATGTGTGCATATATATATGTTATGTATATATATATATATTTCCATATATACACACATCTTTAAACACACATACACACACACACACACACACACACACACACACACACACACACATATATATATATATATATATATATATATATATTACGTATATAAACACACAGATACATCCACATATATTTATATAATTCCATATATATAGGTTTATATATATATATACATATATTCATATATATAGGCTTATATGCATGCATATTTATGCATAAATAAATATATACACATATACATTAATATATTTGTATAACATTAGTATATATATATATGAAGTAAGGTAAAAGAAAAATATAACATATTTATATATATATTATATATATATAATATATATATATATATATATATATATATTCATCCACACATATATATATGTGTATGTATGTGATCGCTGGTTTGTTGGCGTATATATATATATATATATATATATATATATATTATATATATATATATATAAAGTGGGTGACTTAACAGACAAGGTAAAAAATCGAGACGAAGATTTGACTGCCTATAAAAATAATTAATCGAATAAGTTAATTATTAATCATGAATTAATTATGAATTAATATAAATGTATTCAATGCATTTATAGAGATGGCATAGAAAACCGATATAGTCTCAGTAAGTCTACTCGAGTTTCACCGTAGGATCATCAGGGCTTATATATGTGTGAGTGTATACACACACACACACACACACACACACACACACACACACATATATATATATATATATATATATATATATTAATAATAATAATAATAATAATAATAATAATAATAATAATAGTAGAGGAAAAATTAAGGGTCTACCAAAATGATTTCATCATGACCCTACGCTT
The DNA here is from genome assembly GCA_023376005.1 of Doryteuthis pealeii. Classification (NCBI taxonomy): domain Eukaryota; kingdom Metazoa; phylum Mollusca; class Cephalopoda; order Myopsida; family Loliginidae; genus Doryteuthis; species Doryteuthis pealeii. The sequence goes on from CM042179.1 coordinate 13,467,291, forward strand.
AACTAAGTCGATGTAATTCCTTAGTTAAACTCATATATATTTTGGATAATAACGGCTGAACGATATATATATATATATATATATATATAATATATATATATATATATATATATATATAATGTGTATGGTTGGTACTAGTATACTAGAAAAAGTAATAGTAATCCAACGTACAGTGTTATTAGAAGAGTGCTCAATATCTGTGATAGAGCGTTGATAGCTAAAACTTTTATTTGTCACTTCATTCAACTATATATATATATATATATATATATATATATATATATATATATAGGGGGGTATGCGCGCGCGCGTGTGTCTATGTTTGTATCTGTGTTTGTGTCTGTGTGTATATATATATATTTGTCTGTAAATGCCAATGATTTTAAAACTCAATACCACCATGGTATTGAGTTCTATCGTATAGCGTATTGCGCATATAATTGTGTGGCTTCGCGTGTCTGTGCAAGTGTCCATTTCTATTTTCAAAGTATTTTTTCACAGTATTTTTCATATGTGTACTTTTGCTGTTCATTTCGTATATGTTGTTAAGTTTATACTACATTATACGCATGTGTTCTAGGGAATTTATGTATACACATATATATATATATATTATTTTCTTTTCTGGGCTTTCGCTGATAAAATATACCGACAGACAGGCAAATAGGTAAACAGACGTACGGACCGACAGACCAACAGACAAGACCATAGATCATCCTCTCTGACAGGCTGATGTATCGATAGATTAATTTATTCATGGAAGAGTGAGCGAACGAATAATTGATTTCTCTAGAGAAATCGCAGAATGACTGATATTCCTAGCGAACTGAAAGATTCTTTTTATTGATGAGACTTCTAGAGCAGGCCGATACTGAAAAATTTACAAAGGTCACCTGATTTAATGGAATCGGACTGATTCGTGTGAGTATGTGTACGTGTGTCTATGTAAGCGCGCACGTTTACGCTTGTTGATTGGTTTGCTTGTTGCTTCATATAAATGAAAATAGTACTTGTTTATGTATGTCGATGAGTATGCGTGTGTAGGTGCAAGGATGGGCGTGAATATATTTGTATTTTTCTTTTTGTATAATTGAAAATAGTTCTTGCCCATGCATTTGGGTGTGCAATCATGTGTTATAGTTTAACGTATTTTATTTCCTAAGAAACATGACGATAAGTTTTTATCAGCGATTAATTGTCACTGTTTATTCTTTAGTGTTTCAAAAATGCCATAAAGATCGCATAAAATTATATAATTAATAAATTTGTATATTTTTCTTCATATTTCTCTCATCCACTTCTGTTTGTCTGTCTGTCTCTCTTTCTGTCGCTGTCTCTACCTCCCTGTACTTCTGTGTGACTAATTTTTGTTACATGAACTAAACATTAATCTCTAATATCTATGGAAGACATTAAATGAGATATGATGTTCCGCTTCACACTATACCAGACGAAAAAATGTATATATATATATATATATGGGAGAATATGTGCTTAATTGAAGTCAGACCTAATTTTTTTGAAAGTTAATTCATTAATGATTAATTAGGCGGGATTTAACTACTTAAATGTAAGGCTAAACACACGAGGCGATCTTCGTATCTATAGCTCTGCCGATGAGACCTAATAGGTCGAAATGTACATTCAGAGATTGATTTTTCTCGATTTATTTAGCCTTACATTTAAGTAGTTAAATCCCGCCTAATTAATCATTAATGAATTAACTTTAAAAAAAATAGGTCTGTCTTCAATTAAGCACATATTCTCCCAAATATTGTCGGCTGAAAATAGCTATATTTGTTTACATATATATATATATATATATATATATATATATATATATATATATATATATGTGTGTGTGTGTGTGTGTGTGTGTGTGTGTGTGTGTGTTCCTGTATTCTGACCATATATACTATTATATGCAATCATATATAGATATATATGGATGTAAGTTTAGTTTCTCTGATTCTAGTGAATAAAGCTTTCTCTTAGAAATCAACTTCTCAGACTGACCGATTAACTTTTATTGACTTATCAACCCATCTCGGGTTATTTTATGCCCAAAGGTTACGGATTAACATTTATTGTACCTTCATATTTACATTTTTGTGTAGTTTTTACGTGATTTTTTTTTCACTCGATCCTATTGAAGACGAATATTTTTAAACAGATCTATTTGACTCATAAATGGAGCGTTAAATGGTGCTACCACTTCGGATCAGAGTGAATCTGGGGTTAATAACAATGAAGAGGTACTCCAAACCCCACAGATTCCCATATCTGGACTTTCACCATCTGATGCGGGGCACTCTCATTTGGGGATGAGGGTTGTCTTACCACGTCCACTAGGGATACAGTCACCGTATTCTAAGCCCCCGTTGACAGGGCGGAAGAACTTATCAGAAGAAGTCTCTTCCTTCATCCTATATTCATTGGTTATTTGGATAGACTGTTGCAGATCAAATAAATACAGACGAGTAAATTATAACCAGATAATTGATCACAAAAGACGAAATTGAGCGTCACGATCGTTAATATCTTTCTCTCTGTTCGGAATAAAATTTTAAATGGGGAAACTCCCGGGTGGATTATTCTGAAAAACAAAAGAAAACAAAAAGAAAAAAGAAAAAGAAAAGAAAAAAATCAAACTAAAAAAGAAGAAGAAAAAACCAACAAAAACAAACAAAAAAATAAAAAATGAAAAAATAAAAAATTAATCAGCAGAAAACTTGGAAAAACTATGAATCCGGTTATTCCC
>CM042179.1:13475051-13487551 GCA_023376005.1 Doryteuthis pealeii
TCTCTAAGTCTTTTGTTATTTATTTAAATATATATATATATATATATATATATATATATATATATATATGTGTGTGTGTGTGTGTGTGTGTGTGTGTGTGTGTGTGTGACCGCACTTTAGGGGATAGATTGTTATATATCTGATGTTAGTACTCTTTTTATTTTGGAATATTGCTTTCATTGCAATAAACAAGGTTTTTTAAATTAAGCAATTTATGTTCTTGTAAAGTTTTTTTTCTTCTGTTTTGTTTTGAATTGCCGTCTAAAGATAATGTTGCAGATCTCTTTTTTCTTTCTTTCTCTGTTTAATTGCTATTATCTATCTAGATAAATATCCTATTCATATCAATCTTTGTTAATACTAATCTGTATATCAATCTATGAGATTAATTCAAAATATCTATTATTTGTATTCCTAATATGAAATGACGTACTTGTATAAAATAAATTAAACAATGGATATTCACATTATTATACCATTTTGATGTAACAAATTTATTCCTGGTGGAAAGCCGAACCAATAAGTGCATATGTAGACACTATTTGTAGTTTAATTTCAATCTGAAATATTCAGTTATGATATTTGATCTATAAGTTATGATATTCGATATATTAACCACAGATTAGTGTAAAAGTATTGGATTGATAAAGAAGGTTGGTTGGTTGGTTGGTTGGTTGGCTGGTTGGTTGGATTTTACAGGATATCAAAACTCTTCTATTGTTTTATGCTAAATACATTTTGGGAATTCACATTTTTTAAACTAATTTTAAACACATTTTTAAAATCTCATTTTTAATCTGTGTTGCCCATAGATGGGACCCTAACAGGTACAACCACTGCGGGTCTGATTGGAACTGGGAGTAATGGCAATGAAGGAGGTCTAGAATTGAAACCAGGTCTAGAATTGAAACCCCAACTCTAGATGCAGGTTAGCATAATACACAGGATACAATAACATGATTAATAAAATAAATGTAAATGTGAGTGGACCTGGGTGTAATAGCAATGAAGGGGTACTCCACACTCCCCAGAGCACCAGAATTAAAACCTCTTACTAGATGCAGTTTAACGTCATACTGAGGTCACTGATAAGGAAGGAGTTTATTTAGTGATAATAATATTTTTTTTTTTTTGTAAAGTTAATGATATTTTCTATATTGGTTCTATGGAATTATTCTTATATACATTTTTAGTTCCCAAATTTCTCTGCCGATTTATTCCAAAATTATCATTTGGTGTCTAATATCGATATCAGCCAGACAGCGAGGGAGTCTATCCCCTTTTCACTAGCGCTAGACCAAGGAGATTATTTTAGCGTCTGAAGTGAAACGCCACACCTACCATCAGCTCTGTCTAATACTTATTTGCTTTCCTTTCTTTGAATATTTAAAAAAAAATTCTATCAGCCTATTTCTGATTTTGTCAAGAGTCGAAATATTTTGCTTTTCACTTTAGCCTACTTAGATACTGGCCAATAAAGCGGGAAACGATCAGCTGGGAATTTATGCAAAGACAATTAAAGCAAAATAAAAATTACCTCATCAAAATAAGTCAATGTACAAAATTTCAATGCACACATTATAATTAATATATATATATATATATATATATATATATATATATATATATATATATATAAAGTAAGTAAAGTAAAGTCAGCGGGTTGGCCTAAGGTCGGTATCAGCCAGTCAACGATGGAGTCTATCACCTTTTCACAGGCGCTAGACGAAGGAGATTATTTTAGCGTCTGAGGTGGAGCGCCACACCTACCATCAGCTCCTTACTTTACCGCACAGATCCCTGTGCTACTCATACGCTGAGTTGGCGAGGGCCGGTATCGAACTAGGAACCTTGTGGTTTCTAGTTGAACACTCTACCAACTGGCCGCAGCACACTGAATAAACCAAAGGTTTACAAACTTCTGTTTGTCAAAAGTGTCTTTCTAAAATAGATCATAGCCTCGATGATGGTTTGCTGAATAAACCGAAATGCTATAGCGTCAGCTAATAAATATATCTTTTTGAACACGGTGTTTTCTTTTTTCTTTTCACTTATATATATATATATATATATAACTGGGGGAAAATTAAGGGTCTACCACGGTTTCGATCGTATTGATCTCTTCAGGAACCTACATCAGACTGTACAAAGGGGCCGGAGGAGATCATTGAAATCGAAACCGCGTTAGAGCCATAATTTTGTCACAATTATTAACATTATTAAAGCTCAATTTTTATGAAGTATTGAGCATTCTTGGATAAATTATTGAAATACTACTACTCCAACAAAAACGTTGAAGCGGTATTCGGACAATATATATATATATATATATATATATATATATATATATATATATATATATATAGTCCGAATACCGCTGTCAGTTTTGCCTATGCGATTTTCAAACCAAAGTTGATATACATACACTATCAATGATATTGAGCACTCATTACTCATAAATATAGAGAACCATCCAATATATATATATATATATAATATATATATATATATATATATATATATACCAGTATCAAAATAAGGTTGGATAACAACTCACGACTCCGAGTTTCACGTCTTCGAACGTCATGTGAATTGATGATGATATCACTGAAGAGCTCATGAAAGATGCGAAACTTGGAAATGTGTGTTATTACCACACCTTATTTTATAATTGTTTATATATATATATATATATATATATATATATATATATATATATATATATATATATATGTATTGAGAGGGAGAATATCTTATAATATTCAATATATGTGTGAACATTTTATTTATGATGGGAATAAAATATATACAATGAATAGACACCTTTTCGATGAGTGATGTAATCTATAACATCCTGGGTAACTCGTCGATTTAAAACACTCAAACAATGATGGAAATTACAATGTTAAAACACAAAAGATATAAAACGAAAATACTATTCATCTGATTTTTTTTTAGTTGAGACCTGATGTGTATAATTTTGATTTTTCGAACTTTTGTTCTCATCTCTATTGTGAAAACATTGTGATTTAGAATACCACAAAATGATGAGGACAACAACCCGGAAAATTAGAATTATAAGAAAATGTCAAGTTTATATAAATAAAGCAATTGTTTAAATGACAATATAAGATTACAAGGAGTAAAAAAAGTCCATAAAAAATTAAAAGAACAAACAAATGCGTGAACAATAGAAATTTTTTTGTTTTAATGTTTATTTGATCGTTTCATAAAGATACATTTTTTTAAAGTAGTTTAATAATGACATTGATTCAATATTAAAAAAAGTAATTTTAAAATATAAGTATAGGTAAGTAAGTAAACATTAGATATAATATTTATTGAAGCAATTAATAAAAAAGTGGCGGTACCATTATAGTATGTGACCGAACTTTTGAATGTGGCCTATGAAATCATGTCTTTCTTATATGTGGCCTACCATAAAAAAGTATATTAGAAGGTTATAATAATAACTGCTAACCCTAACCCTATTTCAGAATTTTTGAATATTTTAGAATTAAATAGATCTGATTCATATAAATTATGGATACATTCTTTTTTAATTATTCTTAATTACTACATACAGCTTATGACTGAATTGCATTTCTTGAAATTGAATATATGTGAAAAATAATTAGTTTCAATAATTTGCTTACTACGTATATATATAAATATACTCTTACTGATTTAGGACACATTCAAGCTGGGTAGGCCACATACTATAACAGAATCAAAAAGGTAGGCCACATACTATAACGGCACCAAAGTGGCTTATATCAAATATCTAGTATAATACTGTGCATTAAGGCGCCTGCTGTGGTGTAAAAATTTGCAAGTTGAATTAACAGATTATTGTTAGTGAGTTCGATTCTTAGTGCGCACCCCCATACTTCTGGCCTTGTGCTACAACTAAGCAAAACTTAGTAAATGACGATAATAAAAGCAAACGAAAGGGTATAATATTCGACGTTTTTGTGTGGTTCTCTAGAAAAAAAAGTAGGGTTAACAATTTAATGAAAAATTTACAAATAAGTAATAAAATTAAGTAAATGATTTAGTGCGAAAATTACTGTACCGAAAATTCGGAGAATCTTTAAATTTATGCCTAGGAAAAATAAATCATTATACTGGATATTTTTCAGAGTGTCGAGGGAAAATTTAGAACAGTTCCATTCGTAAGCTCTGATGAGGCGTGGAATCGCATAGGATGGGGGCGTGGAATATGAATAGCTTGCAGCCAACCTAGATTTATTGCGCGTGCGCAAAGAGAAAAAAAGAAAAGGAAAGAAAAAAAAAAAAAAGAATGACACGTTTAATACTAAAAATCTTAATATGCGCTTAACTTATTTCATTTGTCGAACAAATAAACAAACAAATAAACAAACAGAATAAAAACAAACAAACAAACAAACAAATAAATAAATAAATAAATAGGAACATCCTATTAAAACTTAGCGAAAAAAATAATGTGAATATATATGATTTAACCGCGAAGACGTTGATATTAAATCTTATTATAATGGAGATTGTGTGTTTTTCTGTCTGTAACCGAAACTATATTCCTACTCAAGTCACAATTCTCTTAGTTATTGACATCACATTCTCCATGATTTTATTTTTATCTAAACCTCAATTATTAATAAAATTGTCTTACATTATTAATACTGTTAACTATGTCTACATACTGACAACATGCAATTATATTTATATATACAACAAAATAGCGGTTTACAGTGTGAATGGGAAGGCTAATTTGCATATTGATATTAAAAATGTAATTTTAATAAATATGTGCTTAGTATTATTGATTTCTAACTGTTTGGTTTTATTTTAATGAATATAAGCAAAAATCTCTTCAATGAATCTTAAATGAAATCCATTAACAAGATAAAATAACTGTCATTTTATTCTTTACTTCCTCTTTTAACTAAATACTTAAATTAGAAAAAGTAACAATGAAAGACGAGAGTGATGGAAGAGTAAGTTTCAGTTGTTCCATTTTTTATTATACTCCCTCTGTTTCAAATCTTTTATTATACTCCCTCTGTTTCAAATCTTTTTATCTGTATTCTTATTTAGTTTCATTAGCCTTTCTAATTTAATACAATATTTTATTACATTAAAACTTAAATACTTGCACCCGGAGGGTGCATATATTTGCTAGTCTATATAATATATAACGTTCTTGTTAATTTAGAAATATTTGGAAAACTATTAAATAGATAAAAATTAGTTGAAATCACACAAATACAAAAATCTTTAATCACGAATAATAAATCATAATAAGTATATAGATAAATATAAAATGCTGAAAAAGTAGGTATTTATACAACCCGTTCGCCACGGGTAGGATGTGGCACAAGGTCGCAAGTATAGGGTATCCAGCGAGGATCGAACTCGCTATTCAATAGTAATGGATCTGCGAGATAAATTTACTAAACATTATACAATGATGGGACTCCTTCTACAAGAGATAGGTATTTACCCAACCAGTTCGACACGGGTAGGATGTGACACAAGGTCGCACGTATGGGGTATCCATGAGGATCAAACTCGCTATTCAATAGTAATGGATTGAGAGAGTAGCTTGCTAACCATTACACCACGATGGAAATCCTTCTACAAGAGATAGTTATTTACCCAACCAGTCCGACATGGGTAGGATGTGGCTCAAGGTCGCAAGAATGGGTATCCAGCGAGGATCGAACTTGCTATTCAGTTATAATGGATCTGCGAGACTAGATTGCAAACCATTACATCACGAAGGGACTCATTCTTCAATAGATAGGTAGTTAATAAACCCGTTTAACACGGATAGGATGTGACACAAGGTCGCAAGTATAGGGCATCTAATGAGGATCGGACTCGCTATTCAGTAGTAATATATATGTGAGAATAGATTGCTAACCATTACGCCACGATAGGACATCCTAATGCAGCGCTAAAGTAAAATAATCCTAAAATAAAATAAAGTAAAATAATCTTAAAATGACATTTCGTTGCATAAATCATCGTATAAAAGGGGAAAATGAAGAAAATAATTTAATGTATCAATCTTTTTAAAATCAGTTATTAATTCCGTGTGAACAAAAAATACAGCACAAGAAAAATAACTGAAAAAATAATTAAATAATTATATGATAAGATAATTACATTTTCTTAACACATCAATACTTACATTGCGCATGTCTGTTTAAGACAAAAAAAAATTAATCGGCATGGACGTTGTTATCTTTTAACCACTTACTATGAAACACCTTTTTTTTAGTTAAAAAAAAGTTGTTTCATAGTAAAGAACGAAGCAAAGCATCCACTAACAGTGGATATATAATAGCTATAAGGGAGAAGAATCTTATTTTGATTCAATCCGAATGTTTCTATTTGTATAAATTGGGTGGCTTTTATAAAATCAAGTAATTTCTGTTCAAAATATTTTGTTAAAGAATTGCTAGAGAAAACGTATATAAAAGATATTGAATTAGATATTCTCATCAAGATTAATTCCAGGTCACGGTTTTTGTTTTCTGGTTTGTTTAATGAACCACACACACACACACACACACACACACACACACACACACACACACACACACACACACACATATATATATATATATATATATATAATATATATATATATATGGATGCTGTCAAGTGTTTCCTTGACAGGATTAAACCAAAATTTAGAACTCAAACGTGCATATAAAGATATGCGTATATATTTTATTAGGCACTGCCAAAGATGCCGTAAAATCCGTATTTTACAAAATAAATTTAACTACCCCGATTGAAAAGAATTTTTACTAAAAATCAGGGAATCATACGATTTTAATGAAATTTTCAGGGTTGATTTATCAATGAATGAATTTTATAATGCATCAGTTATTTAATTTTAAAAATTTCTGAATTTTTTCAGGTCACTTAACTTTAACACCCCTTATTTTTGGGGCGAAAAATATCGGTGATGTTATATAAAGTTGAAACTAATTACAGTATAGATAAAAAGGACAAAAGGCCGAAGGTGTGAATAAAAGAAAAAAAAATAATTAAGAGCTATCCTGGTAGAAAAGAAGTACCGAAAATCGGAAAATTTAGATGTAAAATAAAAAATGAAAAATAATTTTTGGAGATTTTTTTTTTACTCTTTTAAATAATCATTTAATTGGCTATTATCTTCTAAAAGAAAAAAAATATATACACAGATATTTGTTCTGTTTAAAGGCTACATTTTTAATAAAGTTTTTCTACAAAAATTATTAGATAACACTAATAAACTAAAATAGTTATTTGAAAAATATTTGTTTTTAGAATCTAAAAATATGAAATTTGAAACTTAAAATTAGGCGTTTCATATTTAAAATGAATTTTATCTATTAATTTACCATAGCAAAATAACTAATTAAATCAGAAAGTTTTGAAATAAAATAGCTCAAGTATTATAAAATTCATTCACTGAAAATTTCATTAAAATCGAATAATTCCCTGATTTTTGGTATATTTTTTTTTAATCGGGTGGGTTAAATTTATTTTGTAAAATACGGATTTTCCGTAATCTTTGGCAATTTTGACGGCCATTTTATATATTTGTGCAAAATTGACCGAAAAAAATGGTTAAAATGTATCAAAAATAAATTACATGTGTAATATTATTTAGCTTTTTTTACTGATCCATATTATGTTATACTCTTCGACTTAGACAAAGATTTGAGCATAAATAATCGATTTAATCTATTTTAATTCGTTTTTAAAATGAAAATAAGCTAGCAAATTGGCAGTGCTAATTTTTACATATACAAACTATTAATATATATATATATATATATATATATATATATATATATATATATATATATAGAGAGAGAGAGAGAGAGAGAGAGAGAGAGAGATGAATAATATGTAAGATGTTGGTGTTTTAGACACACACACACGCACGCACACACACACGACACACACACACACACACACACACACACACACACATATATATATATATATATATATATATATATATATAGGGAGAAGACACATTTTTAAGCCCAGCTGAAAAAATGTTTTAGACAAAAGTATTTTATCATTTAAATATATTTTGGCAAAATATCTTTAAAGAAACACACACACACACACATACATATACACACACATATATATATGTGTGTGTGTGTGTGTGTATTATCATATTCTGATATGCATATGTCATATATATATATATATATATATATATATATATATATAAGAAGACACATTTTTAAGCCCAGCTGAAAAAATGTTTTAGACAAAAGTATTTTTATCATTTAAATATATTTTGGCAAAATATCTTTAAAGAAAACACACACACACACACACACACACACACACACACACATATAATATATATATATACATATATATATATATTCTGAATATGCAGCGTATACATATTAAATGTAGTTAACTTTAAAACGAAAAAGCTTTTCGAAAAAGCATGCACTAAAGTGTAGTGTATTAAGAAAATGCATTATTTTATCATATAAGAAATTCCTCTGTTGCTTTCTATAAAGCATAGAAGAAAAACTTTATTCATACAAACACATATACACACACGTACACGGTCGTATATGTATTAATATGTATGTATCTTTGCACGAATAAGTAAGTTTATAGGTAGGTGAAGTTATACGTACGCAAGATTAGGATTATTTTCAAGTCATAAACAGCTATTGGGTATATACATGCACTTAATGTATATACATAAATAAACAGTTGTGTTTAGAAATAAGTTCGATGATAAATAATACCTAATATTATCCGTTTTTAAAATGTTCTTTTTTTAAAAAAAAAAATCCTGTTCTTTTTTGTTTTGAAGAAAATTAACATTTTAATGAAAAAAAATATCGTAGAAGTTTAATTTTTTTTTTAGAGGGGCAATACTATATATATATATATATATATATATATATATATGTGTGTGTGGGGGGGTTATTTTTCCAGAGAAATTCGGTAGTCAACTCAATTTGATTATCCATTTTTAAACATTTGTAGAACAAGAGATGATACATTTTCAACCTTACTGATTTTATTTTTAACCGAGAAAATATAGGTATTTTCTCACATGTTTGTCACGGGAAGGATGGAACACAACGTCGCAAGTGTGGGGTGTTCAGCAAGGCTTAAATTCGTTTTGAATTGTAATGGATATGCGAGACCAACTTGCTAACAATTACATCACGATGGAACACCTTTGACTAGAGAAAAAGTATCTATCATACTGAAATCTCAAAGAAAAGAAAAATTAAATTTCATATATTTGAAAACTGTCGGACAGTAAATAAACTGACAGACATAAAGATGTATGTAATATATGTATGTATGTATGTATGTATGTATGTAGTTATGTATGTGTTAAATCACATGTATCATATGATATATTTATGATAATTTATATATATTGAGCACATACATACACATATATCTTTATGCATACATATATTTTCCTTTCAATTATATTTGCAACATATCTGCCGGATTCATTTCTATTTTTTTCACATACATACATACATACATACATACATACATGTTTCCTTCAGACGTATAAATCTGATCATACAGGCATACATACATAACAGATATAAAATAATAAAATTTGTAAATATGCAAATATGGCCTTATATCATGCGTATATATATATATATATATTTATATATATATATATATATATATATATGTGTGTGTGTGTGTGTGTGTGTGTGTGTATATGTATATATATGTGTGTGTATGTGTGCATATACGCATACATGTGTGTGTGTGTGTGTGTGTGTGTGTATTTCGTTCATATGTGCGTTTGTCTGTGTGTGTGTACATATATTTTGTATACGTTTATATGTTACTGATAAACGTTTAAAATTATCAACGTAGTAATTACTATTATAAGGGTACTTTTAAAAATTGTCTAACCGTTAGAAAGGATAATTGACTATAAGATTAGTTTCTTTCTTTAATGGCATATGAACATTGGAGGGTTATTTAATGCCAAATCCTTCGTTATAGAGGTAAACTAGTCGTACTATTTAAACCATAGCTGGAATTAGTAGATATAATGAATTTTTGGGACATAATCTCAATAAGTATTTTCTTTTCATTTTTTTTAATATGAGTGTCTCAAAAAGTGTTTGAGAATTTTTTTAATAAAAATTTGAATCAGTTTGTTATATTTTTTTCAATTTGGTAGGAAATCTTATTTCCCTTTTAAACGAATTAGATATTTAGATTCTGAGTCTGATAATGATAGCCAGTAACAATGTGGCCTATGCTTTTTTTTTTTACAAAATACTGAAAACTGTGAAATCTCATTAATTATGGCAAGTATTTCATGCATATAGGTCCGGGTTAGCTCGGTCGGTAGAGTGTTTGACTAGGAATCTTAAGGTTCCTAGTTTCGATACCGGCTTATTACCTTTTACTTATTCTTTACTTTTGTATCTAATATTCTCTAAGCATAAAAATATATATATAAGGTAGATGTATCTATTTCTAAAATCTATGTATCGTCTTAAAAAAGAAGTAAAAAGGAAATAAGATGAATTTATTAAACTTACAAGCAAATATATGCACCCTCCGGGTGCAAGTATTTAAGTTTTAATGTAATGAAATATCGTATTAGATTAGAAACGCTAATGAAACTAAATAAGAATGCAGATAAAAAGATTTGAAACAGAGGAGAATATAATCGAAAAATAGAACAACTGAAATTTACTCTTCCATCACTCTCGTCTTTCATTGTTATTTTTTCTAATTTAAGTATTTAGTTAAAATAGGAAGTAAAGAATAAAATGACAGTTATCTTTTCTTGTTAATGATTTCATTTAAGATTTATTGAAGAGATTTTTGCTCATATTCAATAAGATAAAACCAAACAATTAGAAATCAATAATACTAAGCATATATTTATCAAAATTACATTTTTAATATCAATATGCAAATTAGCCTTCCCGTTCACACTGTAAACCGCTATTTTGTTGTATATATAAATACAATTGCATGTTATTAGTATGTAGATATGGTTACCAGTAAAAATAATGTAAAACAATTTTATTAATAATTGAGGTTAAAATAAGGATAAATTCATGGTGATTGTGACGTCAATTACTAAGGGAATTGTGACTTGAGTAGTGATTTAGTTTCGGTTACAGACAGAAAAACACACAATCTCCATTATAATAAGATTTCACATCATAAATTTATAGGTGTTTCGGTTATATCAATATCATTGAAAGTATTCTCTATCTTTTGTTTTTGTGTCTTATAAAATTATCAAACTTTTAGATTAACTGTTAATTTACCAATTATTTTCTTTTCTCTGAATATTTTTGTTTGATTCTAATATCTAATTATTATAACTACATTTACAATTAATTCATAGCGTTATAATTGTTACAATAATAGTTGTTTGTATTAAAAAATTAACTTTTTTTAAATTGTATATTATTTATTGAATTATATTTTTTTTATTATATTGTTATATGTGATACCATTCCCTCTATCCTGGAGCAAAAAAAAAAAAAAAAAACATCCTGACATCCCACCAGGTCTTTTTAACGTGGGGATTTTTTATGGGGCATCCAGTGAGGATCCAACTCATGATTCAGTAATAATGGATCTGTGAGACTAACCTTCCCCCCCCTACCGAGGCAATGCCGGGTAGTCGCTTCTAGTTCCCTTCTAAAGAAATATTCTTTATCTTTAGCAGATTTGGCCACAACCAGAGTAAGAGAATAAACCAAGTTCCGTACGACCATAATGTTACTTTTCATGGGTTTTGTATTTTATTATTTTATTAGACTTCTGGCAAAAATGTCGTAGAATACGCGAAGATAAGTGATGGTTTGTAAGGAATCTTTGACTAAGATAGGTGAGTTTCCAGAAAAAATGTATGTTATAAGTATCCTAATAAAACATACCTGTAAATTGGGTAGGGTTCACTGTATGACTTACTTACACACACACACACACACACACACACACACATATATATATATATATATATGTATATATATACATATATATATATTTTGGATGATATGTGCTTAGTTGAAGTCATACCTAATTTTTAAAATTAATTAGTTAATAATTAATGAATTTTAGGCGGGCATATATGTTCAAATGTAAAGCTAAACAAATCGAGACATTTGAACATATATGCCCGCCTAAAATTCATTAATTATTAACTAATTAATTTTCAAAATTAGGTATGACTTCAATTAAGCACATATCCTCCAAAAATTGTCGGCTCAAAGCCATATAAAAAATAAACACATTTGTTTGTTAACTTAATCATATATATATATATATATATATATATATATATATATATATATATATATATATATATATATATATATATATATAATTAATTTAATATACCAAGCGTGTTGGTAGATCCTTGCGGAGAGAAAAAACCCAGCAGAGAGTTTGATTGTAAAAATATACTACCAATCATCAACCAGGAAGAAAAAAAATTTTGAAAA
>CM042179.1:13497551-13507551 GCA_023376005.1 Doryteuthis pealeii
TTTTCTTGAAAGATGATTTATCGACAAAGGCATTAAAAAACAAACTTAGTTATATATATTTAATAGATGCGTTCACCGGAATGAACACGCACGCCAATCCATTTTTATATTTATGCAAAAGACATATTTATAAACGTATTATAACTGCATATTTGTGTTGTTATTACGGTTAGTTTAAAATTGTGGGAGATCGGGGAAGATTTTTACATCTTTTTTCAGGGGATGGATTCTTAATGTCTCTTAACATCCGTTTACAAAGTAATGAATATTAACACGGGCAATCAGAAAGGGTTCAGCCAGTACATCGATCTGGGGCCCGTAGAACCTAGGAAGGACCCATTCATTTCTGACAGATTACCCACCTCCCACATCAAAAAAAGAAAAAAGATGCTCCTTATATATATTTAAACTACAAACATTAAATCTAATGCCATATCATTTTCTTTATTTAAAGCCTAAACAAATAAATGCAATTTGTATTAGATATCCATTTGAGCCTCAAGTCCTCAGTTTTTAGGGGTGTCTTCTATTGGGTACCTGAAAATTTCTTGTACTCCATAGCTAAATTTCTCTCAGAGTCTCTAAAAATGACTTCAGAACCGTGATTCCTAACATGGAATACTCGCCCCTCAGTGGGACGGGATCTGTTTTTTTTTTTTTTTTAAGGAGTGTAATTCAAGAATGGGAAACCTCACCAAGGGAAACCACACAAAGATTTTCTCGTTATTCATAATAAAAACAAAATAGTTCGTTTATTCTTTCTGTACTTATTTTGCCTTTGTTTTAGATTAACTCTTTGAAAACATTAACCCTTGACCCGGAGATCTCCTGTACCTGCCCCCCCCCCCCCAAAAAAAAAAGATCAAGCGCATTAAAACTTTGTTTCTGAGCGCAAACATCATTGTTTAGAATATCGCTTCATTTCATTGAAAAAATTTATTTTTATGAAGTGTCCTTAGTATAGACAAAAGTGTATCTAATGGTGAGGCTCCAGTTCTGGAGATATAGAGAGTGGGAGTAATCCTTCATTGTCATTATTCACATTCACATTTTCAGGATAATTCTTAAGGCTTAAACAAATACGTGTCCTGGGTATGCATGTTTCTTGTATCTTGTTCCAATTCAAGAGCTCTTGGGGAATCATTGTCATTATTCCCAGGTCCATTCTGATCCGAGGATAGGACTGTTAGTGTCCTATCTATGAGTCAGATAGAAGTTTAAAATATTCATATTCGATTGTACTGTGTGCAAAATAACAACATCTACATAGAAATTATAATTCTATAAATATATGAATCTACAGCAAACACGATTCTTCTATGCATAAAAAACCCCAAACAAGTTGCCATGCCGTTAAAATCCACCAATCAATCTGTCATCAATTTTATATTCAGCCTTTAATAGTTAATGTGATCTACATATGTCAGAAATATTGGAACTATTGTGTAGAATGAAATAGCATTAAGCTCAATATTTTTTTTTGATAGAATAAAATAAAATCACACCCGGGCTTACGGTGTATAGTAAAATAGAAATTATTCAATTGGTCAAAACCTGATTATATTACTACTGGAACAACCTTCTCGTAAATTTTTATTCACCAGTGACTCATTATTATTTTTCTGAATTTTTATCGTTAATATTATTTTTGTGTTTCGGACTGATGTCCTCATCTTTATTGTGGGGTTTTATTTTTTTTTTCGAAAGTACTTTATTTATGGATTATTATCTATCTATCCATCTATCCACCTGTCAACCATTACTTCACATTGAAGTTGTCCTTTATTAAATTGATCTTTGCCTAACACTATCTAACAGGAATGAAGTACCTACTAATAATCTGACTTACTACTTAAACGAATGATCTTGTAACGAAGCAGATTTTAGTTGGACAAAGAACTATAGATGTAAAGCACCCAGTGAGGATGACACTCACTATTGTCGTAATGACCTTTTACAAAGATGAGTTAAACTAATACAAGATATTCGTTGGTTCTTTTGTTTTACGGCATATCAACCCTTTTCAGGTCATTTAATGCCGAATCAAGTTATTTTGAGGAACAAGGACTCGGATTACTGTTGTTTAAGTGGTCACCCAATTAAGTATTGGACAGGCTCACCGCTGCTTAACTCCGGTGATTTAGCGGGAACCCATGCTTTTAGGGTGACCTTAATAGATAGATAGATAGATAGATAAATAGATACATACATACATACATACATACATAAATGAGAGTAGCAATGATCCAATTATTCAAAATGAGTTTCCAGGTTGGGTCATTGCTATGCTCGGATAGACTGGAAATACTTGAAGAAGGTCGGATGACACAATGACCGAAACGTTTGTTTTATATACCACAGTAAAGATGAGGGGCAACAGTCCGAAAAATCAAAATAATAGACATCAAGCTTCATCTAAGAAAATCAGACAGTTAGTAGGTCAACATTTCTGCAACAGGATTTCATCTAGATACTGTTTAGCTCATTCGGTAGAGCACTTGTCAAGGAATCGAAAATTCCTGGTTCGATTACCGGCCCTCGCCAACCCAGCGTATGAATAGCAGAGGGATATGTGCGGTAGAGTAAGGAGCTGATAGTAGTTGTGGCGCTCCACCTCAGACGTAAAAACAATCTCCTTGGTCTGGCGCCAGGGTAAAGGGGTTAGACTCTTTCACTGTTTGGTTAATACCGACATTAGGCCGCCTCGTCGACTTTACTATTACTGTATTATATATATATATATATAATATATATCAGAATTATCCTGAAGAACCATTCGGGTGAAACCTAGGTAGATAGTGTCTGATTCATGTAGGTCCTTATATATATATATATATATATATATATTATATTATATATATATATATATATATATATGAGGTTAATAAACAAACAATGTGTTTATTTATATGGCTTTAAGCCGACAATTTTGGAGTCATTCCTAATTTTGAAAATTAATTAGTAATAATTAATGAATTTAGGCGGGCATATATGTTCAATGTAAGGCTAAATAAATCGAGAAATGTCAATCCCTGAATATCATTTGACCTATTTTAACTAATTAATTTTCAAAATTAGGTATGACTTCAATTAAGCTCATATATATATATATAGTATATTATATATATATATATATATATATATATATTATATTATATATATACATATTATTGTATGTGTGTATGGGGGGGTTGTATCGTGTCATGTTATCAAATATATGTATTTAATAGTTTAACTAAAACGTCCTGATATATGCAGTTCGGGGGGAGTCAGGTCAACTCTCATTTAATCAGTCTCAGTTGTTGGAAACTTTAAGTTGTGACGGGGCTTTATCCTCGATATAAATGTTATTTTTTGCTTTGTGTTGTGAGGTAAAATTTGAGGTACGAGTGAACTACAGATACGCTTATGTTAATAAGTCCAGTAAAAACATTTACGTTTCCAAATTTATTATTTTCTGTATAGGTGGCCTCAACAGAAATAATGACACCATTCAGGGAACAGATTGTGGGAAAGAGAATTATGAAAGGACTGAGAAAACAGAAGAGAAATGAGAAGAAAAAAAACTAGGAATCTCAAAAAGGTAAATGAAAGGAAAATCCCAGTCAATAAGAAAAAAGTGCTAATGAAATCTGGAAAGGACAAGAGAGGGGGGACTTTCTACTGGGATGATAAACAGCAAACCATGCATATTCAGGTCCGCCAAACGGTTTGAAATATATCTCAAGGTTATTTGTTTGAATGTGTGTATTCCTATGATTTCTGTGTTATTCCCTATGTGTGTTGTATGCACCCCGTTGTATATGTGTATGTGTATGTAGAGAGAGAGAGAGAGAGAGAGAGAGGAGGAGAGAGAGAGAGAGAGAGAGAGAGAGAGAGAGAGAGAGAAGGGAGGGCTCTATGCATGTTTGTATAGTTGTAGACGTACTTGATGCCCTCAATCCCCGGGCTATAGTAGGGAAGAGGGAGAGGGCACCGTTTTTGCTCAGATCCTCAACTTTGGATCTTGGTTGCGCTGAAAACGGCAATATGCCTCACCTTGAGTCTAAGCTGGCGAATAACCGATCCAGCTGCCGTCCCTTATTATATACACGCCCCACTCACACATATATCTCCTTATTTATACACATGTAGAGAAAACCACCCACGTTCACAACGGTTTGCTTTTGGACCTCCTTCAAAAGAAAGAATAAGAAATAAAATATAACAAAAATAAAATAAAAAAAATTTCTCGGGTGCTTGGTCATGTCTTACTTGATAAGAAAGGAAGATATAAATTGAATTATATTGAGGTATATCCCGTCACACTGCCACCCGTAACCAGAGGGAAAAGGTACCGAACTATCATTATTCAGTTAAAAAAAGATCGTGATATTGTTTTTTTTCTTATTTCTTATCTACGCCTGTTTTCTAATTGTATATGTAAATATGTTTTATAGAATCGCCCATAAATAAGTACATTATTTGCATTTTTTTATAAACAGATAATTTTCGTCTTAACCAAAGATACCAGAATTCTATTTCGATTTTATAAAATATAAACAGATATCATAAGGCATTATTCATTATCAAAATATAAGTATTAGAAAAACTTTCACCGATATTGCAACAAATTCTGTGTCAAAATATAAAATTGCTTATATCTATTCACACACACACACACACACACACACACACACACACACACACACACACCAATATATATATATATATATATATATATATATTATATATATATATTAAACTATATATGTCTGTAAGAATGGAAAGGAATCCGACAATATGAGGAAAAAATGAGTAAAGAAAAGGAAATGTAGATGGATAAAAATGAAATTTAATCGATATCACTTTTAATCGATATCACTACACATGTGTTTCGGTCCGTTTATCAAATGTATACGGAACGAAACACATGTGTAAGTGATATCGATTAAAAGTGATATCGATTTAAATTCATTTTATCCATTACATTTTCTTTTCTTTACTCATTTTTTCCTCATTATATTATATATATATTTATATTTTTGAAGGCAATTACAATGCGTATAATCGTATAAATTCAATAATTATAAAATAATCATGGAACACCGTACATCTGTTTCGACTTTATAAAGTTTATAAAGTTGAAACACTGTGCGGTGTTCCACGTCGCGCGCTATTCGCCGAGTTTGCTTGTCATGATTATTTTCAATAATTATCGAATTTATATGATATACGCATTGTAATTGCCTCAAAAATATGAATAATATATATATATATGTTTACCAACCCCACTGACGTGAAAATGCGACACAAGGTCAATTTCTTAAGCGGGTTTTACCAGGTTTTCCTTCTCCTAGACTGGTTACCTAGTCAAGATTAAAGAGCTCAGTTTTTCTACTATTTACCCATAGCTGGATAGAGAATAGTTGAATCATACCTTTTCCAAGGGTATTGCGCTATGGGAAATGTAAACAGCCTCGTCCAGGATTCGAACTTAGGTCATCCTACGATGATAACACTTACACCCCACACTCTCTAAATTAATAAATGTATATGCATTTATTGGCTATGTATTCATGAGCTTATACATAAATATCACATGACCTAATTCGGTCGTGGCGGTGGTGTAGCAAGTTTGTGGCTGGAGAACGGTTTAACATAACTATATTTATCCTCTACGGTTTTATGCTGAATTAATCTTATCTATCTATCTATCTATCTATCTATCTATCAAGTTTATTAATTCTCGTCTATTCTATCTCTGTCTAAGTTTTTCATTCCTGGTCTATCCATCAAATTCAGTTTTTTCCTATTTCTCTATCGATCTATCAATTTGTTAATCTCTATTTATAAATGGAGATTCGCTTCGGTTTTTTACTGTAAAACAAATTACGTCACTGCTTACGTCACATTACCCAAAATCGTCATAACATAGAATAAATACTCTCAAACTTGAAACACAGCCCTCATTTGTTTTTAAAAACAAGTTTTAATTAAATACATGACTGTATTATTATATCTTATATAGTTTGTTTTATTTTAATACATATTTAAAGTTACAATTCAAATTGTTTTATTTTTTAATCCTTTAATGAATTTGATGATTTTACTTACTTAGGGTACAAACTCGCTGACATTGAATTTTTTACTCCGAGGCAAAATGTTTTCAAAAATCATTTTTACATCGTCCAGAGAACGTTTTTTTATTTTGTACTAGTATCTATAATGATTTTTTTTTTCTCGAAACTTAAATACGTAAAATACAAATACAAATGTTATTAAATTTGAGTAATGGATTTGTTATTATAACTTGACATATAGTATTTTCTAGCAATTTTTAGTGCTTAATAAAGGAACGGTTATAATGGATTTAATAGGGTCTGTCTATTATGTAAACTAAACAAATTAAGGCTGACAGCAGCAACAATGACATGATGATTGGAAAGATAAACACGTATCTGTGCAGCACTGTATTAAAAGATGAAAATAAAAATAACAAAATTTCAGGTAATGTATGATAAGGTACGAGGTCATGTGACCTAAACTCTGCCTGAAAGTAAGGTATTATGTAGCCTAGAATTTATGTTAATATACGCAATACGTAATAAATAGATAAAATGAAAATAAGAAGAAACAATTAATATAATGTCATTTTGATGTCACTATGGTTCTTGTAACCAGGCCTATGATTATGAGCTTTAATTTACCTTGTGATAACAAAATGTGTCCATAGTATAATTCACGTAGGATTTTGCGTTGTGGTGCAGTTAACAGTTCTAGAAATTAATACACTATAATCATTACGTTTATTAATAGATTAGCAGAGTAAAGAAGAGATGAAAGAGACGATGACTGAGTAGAGATGAGGAGAGAAGAAAATAAGAGGAGAACGGAGAAAGAGAGAGTATATGGAGGAGAGAAAGAATATGAGGAGAGCGAGAATATGGGAGAAGAGAGAGTATGAGGAGAGAGAGAGAATATGAGGAGAGAGAGAGAGAGAGAGAGAGAGAGAGACGAGAGAGGGAGAGAGGAGAAAGAACTTAGAAAAAGTAAGAAAAGAAGAGGGGAAGAGCAAGGATGAGAGAGAGAGAGAAAGAGAGAGAGAGAAAGAGAGAGTAAGGAAGAGACGAAAATAGTCAATATAAGAGAGAGAGAGAGGGGAATATCCCAATGAAAAAATTTTCCCCATTCTAAGCTACTAGTATATAAGATAATGTGTACAGTCTGTTATAATTCGTATAATTACATACACAACTGTGTATATATTTATGTCTCTCTTTTATCTCTCTCCCCCCTCTCTCTCTCTTCTCCTCTCTCTCTCTCTCTCTCTATATTATATATATATATAGCCTTTTGTCCTGATGATAAGTGGCTAATACGCTGCCTTTTAAACCAATGTAATAAAGTTTTTTTTAATTATATATATTATATATATATATAATATATATATATATATATATATGGTATAATATAGTGATTAATATCGTGGGTAGAGCATGCAGAATATATTAAGGCAGCGTTGAAATGAAGTCAAATGGCGTTTGTTTACTGAGAGTTTCTAGTCTATGCGATCTCAAAACAAGTTTTTTGTGTTTAAGTTCTTAAATCTGGCATATACTATATATATATTATAAGAGAGTTTCATAATTATAAATAAAAATAAACGCATTCACGCTCACACGGGAATACAGTTATTCAAAAATAACGTTCATTTTTCAAAAAAAAAAAAAAAATTCATTAGGAAGAAATGCCATAGCTGTACTGCTTCCAGTTCAATTCTTTGATAAAGAGGTATTACCTCGGGAAAATTCAAGAAATAAATAAAAAATACAGGTCAACACACACCACCATTGTTACCGTATTATTATTTTTTATTTATTCCAAACTGCATTGTGATGGCCTTCTAAATCTACCTCCTAACCAATATAATATATATATATATATATATTATTATATATTATATATATATATTTGTGTGTGTTGTATGTGTGTTGTGTGTGTGTGTGTGTGTGTGTGTGTGTGAGTGTTGTGTATGCAATCTCGCCGCACGAGCGCGGAGCTACTCAAGGCAATTTTCTATAAAGCAGAGTTTAACAGGTTTGAATAAAGAATTTTCCTTCTCCTGACCGGTTACCAAACCCAAGTTAAAAATCTCTGTCTTTCTACTATTTCCCATAGCTGGAGGCTAACAGTTTGAGTCACACTCTTTTCCCAAAGATATTAAGCGCTATGTGAAATCAGACCTGATAGGGAACGGGCTCCCCCAGGTTACTGCGACCCAGACCCATTGCCGAAATGTTGGACAAGGTTTAAAGGTTTGGAAAGATGACAGACAGTTGGTTTAAATGTGAAGCACCACTTGTGTACATGCGGATAAGGCGAAATTACTCGCTTCCATCGCGTCCGTCCTGCCAAGACAAGATTGCAGAGCTGGAATTCTTATGGAGACCCATGAACAGCTGATCCGAAGTCCAAATTAAGGCGACTGATCAAGTGGACGTTTGATCCACGCACAAAGAAGTTCCTACATAACACACAAATACTTTTAAATATATACTTTTAAATTGCACATTTTAATAATGCTCATGTTGAGGATAAAGAAAATACTTATACATAGCATATTACGAAAAAGGTACTATATATTATATATATATATATATATATATATATAATGGTGTGTGTGTGTGTGTGTGTGTGTGTGTTGTTATGAGTGTGGTCCATACACTGCTTACAACATAGTTAATACACTACAAACAGATACGTTACATTTAATACAAGATATGATCATAAACGCTAGTAAAAACCGACTATCAAATCTTTCTTTCAATCACGCATGAGAATACATTCACACTACATAGATATACTTACAATTAAATTACATTCGCTCCCTTTAAGTTGTACACACACACACACACACACACACACACACAACACACACTGGAACAGAAAAAAAACACAAAAACAAAATCAAACAAACAAAATAAGAGAAGACAGAAATTAGAAAACGATGATTAAACAGTGGAAAGGGCAAAACTGTCTGTCTGTTAAGTGTTGCGAGGGTCGTTACATCAGGGCTTTTCCGCAAGATGACCCCTGTCCGCACACAATGACGACCGCCGAAGGCTTCGTTACTGATGTGGGCGGCCCTTCTTTTGTTGTCTGATAAAAAATCTCGCCTTCTTGTTGGAATCTGAAAAGACCAGATAACAAAGATAGAGAGAGAGAGAGAGGAGAGAGAGAGACGAGATAGAGGATGAGAGAGAGAGAGAGAGAGAGAGAGAGAAACGAGAGAGAGAGAGAGAGAGAATAATGTGACGCGTCTATAACGGATGACGAGGGAAAACAGAATTTGGAATTAAAACAATAAACCAAAAGCATAGGAAAGAGAGGAAGAACCACACTGAAAAACGGATGAAAGATTATGCGCGAATGAAAGAAAAGGAAAGAAAGGGAAGTATATGATTAGAAAGAAAGAAAGTACGGGAAGAAAGAGCCAAGAAGAGGAAGAGTAGATCCCAAAAGTGAATAGTGAATCAGATAGAGAGGCAGATAGATAGATATATAGATAGATAGATAGTAATAGATAGAAAGATGGAGAAGAGAGAGAGAGAGAGAGGAGAGAGAGAGGAGAGGAGAGGAGAGAGAGAAGAGAGAGAGAGGAATAAGTGGAGTATTGAAAGCGAACACTTCCCGCCGGACTGAATAGGAATCAAGAAGAAGACAAGTAAGAATCACTGACAGAGAGGCAGAAGTATATGTGAGGGAATCAGAAGAAGAAGTCAGAAGAGAAGTAAGCAAGAGAGAAAACTAGCGGGAATTGAGAATGACAGACTGTTATGGAATCTTGTCGTGGTACTTGAGTGTATGCAGGATGGCGACTTATACATGGCCAGAAATCATCAACAATGTTCATTAACATTCATGGTCAGATAGACTGTCGTGTCAAGCGATGACAGACATGACCAATGAGACATACAGTGTGGGCTCTGTTTCCGTGGGGGGATTTGTTGAGGCATTA
>CM042179.1:13512551-13542551 GCA_023376005.1 Doryteuthis pealeii
GATAGAAGTTTAAAATATTCATATTCGATTGTACTGTGTGCAAAATAACAACATCTACATAGAAATTATAATTCTATAAATATATGAATCTACAGCAAACACGATTCTTCTATGCATAAAAACCCCAAACAAGTTGCCATGCCGTTAAAATCCACCAATCAATCTGTCATCATTTTTTATATTCAGCCTTTTAATAGTTAATGTGATCTACATATGTCAGAAATATTGGAACTATTGTGTAGAATGAAATAGCATTAAGCTCAATATTTTTTTTTTGATAGAATAAAATAAAATCACACCCGGGCTTACGGTGTATAGTAAAATAGAAATTATTCAATTGGTCAAAACCTGATTATATTACTACTGGAACAACCTTCTCGTAAATTTTTATTCACCAGTGACTCATTATTATTTCTTCTGAATTTTTATCGTTAATATTATTTTTGTGTTTCGGACTGATGTCCTCATCTTTATTGTGGGGTTTTATTTTTTTTTACGAAAGTACTTTATTATGGATTATTATCTATCTATCCATCTATCCACCTGTCAACCATTACTTCACATTGAAGTTGTCCTTTATTAAATTGATCTTTGCCTAACACTATCTAACAGGAATGAAGTACCTACTAATAATCTGACTTACTACTTAAACGAATGATCTTGTAACGAAGCAGATTTTAGTTGGACAAAGAACTATAGATGTAAAGCACCCAGTGAGGATGACACTCACTATTGTCGTAATGACCTTTTACAAAGATGAGCTTAAACTAATACAAGATATTCGTTGGTTCTTTTGTTTTACGGCATATCAACCCTTTTCAGGTCATTTAATGCCGAATCAAGTTATTTTGAGGAACAAAGGACTCGGATTACTGTTGTTTAAGTGGTCACCCAATTAAGTATTGGACAGGCTCACCGCTGCTTAACTCCGGTGATTTAGCGGGAACCCATGCTTTTAGGGTGACCTTAATAGATAGATAGATAGATAGATAGATAGATACATACATACATACATACATACATAAATGAGAGTAGCAATGATCCAATTATTCAAAATGAGTTTCCAGGTTGGGTCATTGCTATGCTCGGATAGACTGGAAATACTTGAAGAAGGTCGGATGACACAATGACCGAAACGTTGTTTTTATATACCACAGTAAAGATGAGGACAACAGTCCGAAAAATCAAAATAATAGACATCAAGCTTCATCTAAGAAAATCAGACAGTTAGTAGGTCAACATTTCTGCAACAGGATTTCATCTAGATACTGTTTAGCTCATTCGGTAGAGCACTTGTCAAGGAATCGAAAATTCCTGGTTCGATACCGGCCCTCGCCAACCCAGCGTATGAATAGCAGAGGGATATGTGCGGTAGAGTAAGGAGCTGATAGTAGTTGTGGCGCTCCACCTCAGACGTAAAAACAATCTCCTTGGTCTGGCGCCAGGGTAAAGGGGTTAGACTCTTTCACTGTTTGGTTAATACCGACATTAGGCCGCCTCGTCGACTTTACTATTACTGTATATAATATATATATATATATATATATATATCAGAATTATCCTGAAGAACCATTCGGGTGAAACCTAGGTAGATAGTGTCTGATTCATGTAGGTCCTTATATATATATATATATATATATATATATATATATATATATATATATATATATATATGAGGTTAAGTAAACAAACAAATGTGTTTATTTTTATATGGCTTTAAGCCGACAATTTTTGGAGTCATTCCTAATTTTGAAAATTAATTAGTTAATAATTAATGAATTTAGGCGGGCATATATGTTCAAATGTAAGGCTAAATAAATCGAGAAAATGTCAATCCCTGAATATACATTTCGACCTATTATTAACTAATTAATTTTCAAAATTAGGTATGACTTCAATTAAGCTCATATATATATATATATATATATATATATATATATATATATATATATATATATATATATATATATACATATATATATGTATGTGTGTATGGGGGGGGTGTACTTATTCTGTATAGATATATGTATTTAATAGTTTAACTAAAACGTCCTGATATATGCAGTTCGGGGGAGTCAGGTCAACTCTCATTTAATCAGTCTCAGTTGTTGGAAACTTTAAGTTGTGACGGGGCTTTATCCTCGATATAAATGTTGATTTTTTGCTTTGTGTTGTGAGGTAAAATTTGAGGTACGAGTGAACTACAGATACGCTTATGTTAATAAGTCCAGTAAAAACATTTACGTTTCCAAATTTATTATTTTTCTGTATAGGTGGCCTCAACAGAAATAGATGACACCATTCAGGGAACAGATTGTGGGAAAGAGAATTATGAAAGGACTGAGAAAACAGAAGAGAAATGAGAAGAAAAAAAACTAGAATCTCAAAAAGGTAAATGAAAGGAAAATCCCAAGTCAATAAGAAAAAAGTGCTAATGAAATCTGGAAAGGACAAGAGGGGGGGGGGACTTTCTACTGGGATGATAAACAGCAAACCATGCATATTCAGGTCCGCCAAACGTTTGAATATATATCTCAAGGTTTATTTGTTTGAATGTGTGTATTCCTATGTGATTCTGTGTTATTCCCTATGTGTGTGTATGCACCCCGTTGTATATGTGTATGTGTATGTAAGAGAGAGAGAAGAGAGAGAGAGAGAGAGAGAGAGAGAGAGAGAGAGAGAGAGAGAGAGAGAGAGAGAGAAGGGAGGGCTCTATGCATGTTTGTATAGTTGTAGACGTACTTGATGCCCTCAATCCCCGGGCTATAGTAGGGAAGAGGGAGAGGGCACCGTTTTTGCTCAGATCCTCAACTTTGGATCTTGGTTGCGCTGAAAACGGCAATATGCCTCACCTTGAGTCTAAGCTGGCGAATAACCGATCCAGCTGCCGTCCCTTATTATATACACGCCCCACTCACACATATATCTCCTTATTTATACACATGTAGAGAAAACCACCCACGTTCACAACGGTTTGCTTATTGGACCATCCTTCAAAAGAAAGAATAAGAAATAAAATATAAACAAAATAAAATAAAAAAAAATTTCTCGGGTGCTTGGCTCATGTCTTACTTGATAAGAAAGGGAAGATATAAATTGAATTATATGAGGTATCACCGTCACACTGCCACCCGTAACCAGAGGGAAAAGGGTACCGAACTATCATTATTCAGTTAAAAAAGAATCGTGATATTGTTTTTTTTTCTTATTTCTTATCTACGCCTGTTTTCTAATTGTATATGTAAATATGTTTTATAGAATCGCCCATAAATAAGTACATACTTTGCATTTTTTTATAAACAGATAATTTTCGTCTTAACCAAAGATACCAGAATTCTATTTCGATTTTATAAAATATAAACAGATATCATAAGGCATTATTCATTATCAAAATATAAGTATTGAAAAACTTTCACCGATATTGCAACAAATTCTGTGTCCAAAAATAAAATTGCTTATATCTATTCACACACACACACACACACACACACACACACACACACACACACACACACATATATATATATATATATATATATATATATATATATATATATATATATATATATATATGTCTGTAAGAATGGAAAGGGAATCCGACAATATGAGGAAAAAATGAGTAAAGAAAAGAAATGTAGATGGATAAAAATGAATTTAATCGATATCACTTTTAATCGATATCACTTACACATGTGTTTCGGTCCGTTTATCAAAATGTATACGGACCGAAACACATGTGTAAGTGATATCGATTAAAAGTGATATCGATTAAATTCATTTTTATCCATCTACATTTCTTTTCTTTACTCATTTTTTCCTCATATATATATATATATTTATATTTTTGAAGGCAATTACAATGCGTATATCGTATAAAATTCAATAATTATTTAAATAATCATGGAACACCGTACATCTGTTTCGACTTTATAAAGTTTATAAAGTTGAAACAGCTGTGCGGTGTTCCACGTCGCGCGCGTTATTCGCCGAGTTTGCTTGTCATGATTATTTTCAATAATTATCGAATTTTATATGATATACGCATTGTAATTGCCTTCAAAAATATGAATAATTATATATATATATGTTTACCAACCCCACCTGACGTGAAAGATGCGACACAAGGTCAATTTCTTAAGCGGGTTTTACCAGGTTTTCCTTCTCCTAGACTGGTTACCTAGTCAAGATTAAAGAGCTCAGTTTTTCCTACTATTTACCCATAGCTGGATAGAGAATAGTTGAATTCATACCTTTTCCAAGGGTATTTGCGCTATGGGAAATGTAAACAGCCTCGTCCAGGATTCGAACTTAGGTCATCCTACGATGATAACACTTACACCCCACACTCTCTAAATTAATAAATGTATATGCATTTATGGCTATGTATTCATGAGCTTATACATAAATATCACATGACCTAATTCGGTCGTGGGGGTGTTAGCAAGTTTTGGGCTGGAAGAACGGTTTAACATAACTATATTTATCCTCATACGGTTTTATGCTGAATTAATCTATCTATCTATCTATCTATCTATCTATCTATCAAAGTTTATTAATTCTCGTCTATCTATCTATCTGTCTAAGTTTTTCATTCCTGTCTATCCATCAAATTCAGTTTTTTCCTATTTCTCTATCGATCTATCTAATTTGTTAATCTCTATTAATAATGGAGATTCGCTTCCGGTTTTTTTACTGTAACACAAATTACGTCACTGCTTACGTCACATTACCCAAAATCGTCATAACATAGAATAAATACTCTCAAAACTTGAACATGCAGCCCTCATTGTTTTTTAAAACAAGTTTTAATAAATACATGACTGGTATTATATATCTATATATAGTTTGTTTTATTTTAATACATATTTAAAGTTTACAATTCAAATTGTTTTATTTTTTAATCCTTTAATGAATTTGATGATTTTACTTACTTAGGGTACAAACTCGCTGACATTGAATTTTTTACTCCGAGGCAAAATGTTTCAAAAATCTATTTTTACATCGTCCAGAGAACGTTTTTTTATTTTGTACTAGTATCTATAATGATTTTTTTTTATTCTCGAAACTTAAATACGTAAAATACAAATACAAATGTTATTAAATTTGAGTGTAATGGATTTGGTTATTATAACTTGACATATAGTATTTTCTAGCAATTTTTAGTGCTTAATAAAGGAACGGTTATAATGGATTTAATAGGGTCTGTCTATTATGTAAACTAAAACAAATTAAGGCTGACAGCAGCAACAATGACATGATGATTGGAAAGATAAACACGTATCTGTGCAGCACTGTATTAAAAGATGAAAAATAAAAATAACAAAAATTTCAGGTAATGTAATGATAAGGTACGAGGTCATGTGACCTAAACTCTGCCTGAAAGTAAGGTATTATGTAGCCTAGAATTTATGTTAATATACGAATACGTAATAAATAGATAAAATGAAATAAAGAAGAAACAATTAATATAATGTCATTTGATGTCACTATGGTTCTTGTAACCAGGCTATGATTAATGAGCTTTAATTTACCTTGTGATTAACAAAAATGTTTCCTTAGTATATAATTCACAGTAGGATTTTGCGTTGTGTGTGAACAGTTAGACAGTTCCTAGAAAATTAATACACTATTAATCATTACGTTTATTAAATAGAATATGAGGAGAGAGAGAGAGAGAGAGAGAGAGAGAGAGAGAGAGAGAGAGAGAGAGAGAGAGAGAGATATGAGGAGAGAGAGAATATGAGGAGAGAAAGAATATGAGGAGAGCGAGAATATGAGGAGAGAGAGAGAGAATAGAGGAGAGAGAGAATATGAGGAGAGAGAGAGAGAGAGAGAGAGAGAGAGAGAGAGAGAGAGAGAGAGAGAGAGAGAAAGAACTTAGAAAAAGTAGAGAAAGAAGGAGGGGAAGAGCAAGGATGAGAGAGAGAGAGAAAGAGAGAGAGAGAAAGAGAGAGTAAGGAAGAGACGAAAATAGTCAATATAAGAGAGAGAGAGAGGGGGGAATATCCCAATGAAAAAATTTTCCCCAATTCCTAAGCTACTAGTATATAAGATAATGTGTACAGTCTGTTATAATTCGTATAAATGTACATACACACACCTGTGTATATATTTATGTCTCTCTTTATCTCTCTCTCCCCCCTCTCTCTCTCTCTCTCTCTCTCTCTCTCTCTCTATATATATATATATATATAGCCTTTTGTCCTGATGATAAGTGGCTAATACGCTGCTTTTAAACCAATGTAATAAAGTTTTTTTTAATTATATATATATATATATATATATATATATATATATATATATATATATATGGATAATATAGTGATTAATATCGTGGGTAGAGCATGCAGATATAAATTAAGGCAGCGTTGACATGAAGTCAATGGCGTTTGTTTACTGAGAGTTTCTAGTCTATGCGATTCTCAAAACAAGTTTTTTGTGTTAAAGTTCTTAAATCTTGGCATAATATATATATATATATAAGAGAGTTTCATAATTATAAATAAAAATAAACGCATTCACGCTCACACGGGAATACAGTTATTTCAAAAATAACGTCATTTTCAAAAAAAAAAAAAAAATTCATTTAGGAAGAAATGCCATAGCTGTACTGCTTCAGTTCAATTCTTTTGATAAAGAGGTATTACCTCGAAATTCAAGAAATAATAAAAAAATACAGGTCAACACACACCACCATTGTTACCGTATTATTATTTTTATTTATTCCAAACTGCATTGTGATGGCCTTCTAAATCTACCTCCTAACCAATATATAATATATATATATATATATATATATATATATATATATATATATATGTGTGTGTGTGTGTGTATGTGTGTGTGTGTGTGTGTGTGTGTGTGTGTGTGTGAGTGTTTGTGTATGCCAATCTCGCCGCACGAGCGGGATGCTACTCAAGGTCAATTTCTAAAGCAGAGTTTAACAGGTTTGAATAAAGAATTTTCCTTCTCCTTGACCGGTTACCAAACCAAGGTTAAAAATCTCTGTCTTTTCTACTATTTCCCCATAGCTGGATGGCTAACAGTTTGAGTCACACCTTTCCCAAAGATATTAGCGCTATGTGAAATCAGACCTGAATAGGGAACGGCTCCGCCAGGTTACTGCTGCCCAAGACATGCGAAATGTGACAAGTTTAAAGGTGGAAAGGTGACAGACAGTTGGTTAAATGTGAAGCACCACTTGTGTACATGCGGATAAAGGCGAAATTTACTCGCTTCCATCGCGTCCGTCCTGCAAAGACAAAGATGCAGAGCTGGAATCTTATGGAGACCATGAACAGCTGATCCCGAAGTCCAAACTTAAGGCGACTGATCAAGTGGACGTTTTGATCACGCACAAAGAAGTTCCTACATACACACAAATACTTAAATATATACTTTTAATGCACATTTAAATGCTCATGTGAGGATAAAGAAAATACTTATACATAGATATAGAAGAAAAGGTTATATAATATATATATATATATATATATATATATATATGTGTGTGTGTGTGTGTGTGTGTGTGTGTATGAGTGTGTCCATACACATGTACAAACATTAGTAATACACACAAAACAGATACGTACATTTATAAAGATATGATCATAAACGTAGTAAAACCGACTATCAAATACTTTCTTTCAATCACGCAAATGAGAATACATTCACACATACATAGATATACTTACAAATAAACTTACATTCGCTCCCTTAAGTGTACACACACACACACACACACACACACACACACACACACACTGGAACAGAAAAAAACACAAAAACAAAATCAAACAAACAAAATAAGAGAAGACAGGAAATTAGAAACGATTGATTAAACAGTGGAAAGGGCAAAACTGTCTGTCTGTTAAGTGTTGGTCGAGTGGACACTCTTCGTACATCAGGGCTTTTCCGCAAGATGACCCCTGTCCGAACACAATGGACGAGCGAAGCCTTGTTACTGATGTGGCGCGGCCCTTCTTTTGTTGTCTGATAAAAATCTCGCCTTCTTGTTGGAACGAAAAGACCAGAGTAGACAAGATAGAGAGAGAGAGAGAGAGAGAGAGAGAGAGAGAGAGAGAGAGAGAGAGAGAGAGAGAGAGAGAGAGAGAGAGAGAGAGAGAATAATGTGGTATAACGGGAGAGGAAAAAGAAGTTGAATTAAAAACAAAAACAAAAGCATAGGAAAGAAGAGGAAGAAACATGAAAAAGGATGAAGATATGGCGAATGAAAGAAAAGGAAAGGAAAGGGAAGGAATAGAAAAGAAAGAAAGAAAGTACGGGAAGAAAGAGCAAGAAGAGGAAGGAGAAGACCGCAAGAGAAAGGGAGATAGGCAGATAGAGAGGCAGATAGATAGATATATAATAGATAGATAGATAGAAAGAGAGAGAGAGAGAGAGAGAGAGAGAGAGAGAGAGAGAGAGAGAGAGAGAGAGAGAGAGAGAGAATAAGATGGAGATTGAAAGCGAACAAGATGTACGACGGAAAGAATAGGAATCAAAGAAGAAGAAGAAGAAAAGAAGAAGAAGAAGAAGAAGAAGAAGAAGAAGAAGAAGAAGAAGAAGAAGAAGAAGAAGAAGAAGAAGAGAAACTAGCGGGAAAATTGGAAGACAGACTTGGGTATGGGGGTAGTGGATAGGAGCTATGCAAGGATGGCCGAGATAAAAATTGCACCCAGAAAATATCAACAATATTAACATTAATGGAGTCGCGTCGTGGACAAAAGCGATGACAAGACATTGACAATGAGACAATCAGTCGCTTCTTCTGTTTCTTTTTGTTGTTGTGTTTTGTTGAGCAATTATTTTTATATTAATTTATTGTTTTTTCTTTGTTGTCATGATTATTTATACTTTAGTTTTTTCGACTAAGAAGGAAAATAATGAAATTCAAGAGCTACGGATTATGAGATGTTTTTGGTAACTTAGGTATTAGGCGCACACCAGTGCACACACTGATACCCACAGGGGTACACACGAACGTACTGATTTGTGAACATTATTATATTCGGTAAACGTTTATACACTAACAGAGAAATATACATACTTGTATATGCTAGAATGAACTCTTACACAGATGATTAATCTTGTATATGAATATCAGTAAGCTTGCATATTAATACCCACTTATTCACAAGAGGTAACAAATTACACCTGCAAATGCAATGCGTACAAGTACGCATATATATATATATATATATATATATATATATATATTATTAATGTGTATGGTTGGCACTAGTATACTAGAAAAAGTAATAGTAGTCCAACGTACAGTGTTATTAGAAGAGTGCTCAATATCTGTGATAGAGCGTTGATAGTTCAATGAGAAATCAAAACAAATAAAAGTTTTTGCTTTTATTTATTTAATTACGGGAACGGTATTACAACCAGCGGTTTCTTGCTGAAAGCATTCATCAGGTAAGACGAAACGGTTCCTTTGAAGGAACCGTTTCGTCTTACCTGATGAATGCTGATGAATCCCGTAATTAAATAAATAAATGCAAAACAGACCAAACTATATAACTGTTAATAACCATGTGTTGACTCCATATCCACACTACCTTAACCCCTCCCATATACATATATATATATATATATTGTTGGGGTACCAAGTTTCTTGGTACTAGGAGATTGTATGGTCCATAATCACGATACCCATGGTATTTAAGGTATTTTTCTTCACACACACACACACACACACACACACACACATATATATATATATATATATATATATATATATGCATCAAATACATGATCAGATGTCTACATATGTAAAAGACAAAACATATACAAATATCATTCCAATGAAAAAGCATACATAGATTTGAAATGTATGGTCGGCATACGGTATGCATACAAAAAAATACATAAACATGTATACCCACAAGATATCAAGAATGTATATAAATCAGAATTTATAGATGCATATATTCTTATTTTGTACATATTGATTATTATCTTATTGATTACTCATTAAAAGACCAAAATATTCATGCACATATTTACATATCAATTTATATATATATCATCATTATCATCATCATATCGCGCTCTATACTTCTGGCCTTGTGCCACATCTAAGGTAAGCTTAGTAAATAACTATATATATATATATATATATATCCCTAGGGGGCACTCTGCCGCCGCCAAGCGTAAACGCAACGCTCTTCTAAGGAATGGAGCACGACGGCCTTTACACGCAAAGCGATGTGTGTTAAAACAGTTAAAATTCTGTTACACAGTTTTAAAGTTAGACTGATGATGTTCTTCGCGTAAAGAAGGACGAAATATTTCTCTCCTACTTGTTTGAGTCATTATTTTTTGTCCACACTTTCGGATTTTACTCCAACTTTCCTATCTTCATATATATATATATATATATATATATATATATATATATATATATATATATATGTGTGTGTGTGTGTGTGTGTGAGTGTGAGTGTGTGTGTTTATATAGACGTGCATACACACATTATATATGTACAGTGATACAATCCACATGCTCATTCATGCATGTCAAAGAATGGCCTGAATTCATCAATCTGTAAACACAGAAATGCATTTTAGTAAATGAAGCGCCTGTTAGGTAAATATTCCTAGTTGATGAGTATGTTTAAAGTTTAATTATGCGGGTGCGCAGTACCGTGAAAAAAATTGTGTCTCTCTAAAAAGATTATCATCTGATAATTTGATAATAAATCAACACAGACATACACATACACATACACAGAGAATGTTCCTGGGAAACATTCATAGTGTTTATTCTTATTTGATTATACTGATCCCAAGAAACTATCTGATTACATTAAAACATAATATAACTATTTCACTACTCTCGACATGTATTATATGTATTAGATATAAAGTAAAAGTATATATAGTCGGCCAGTCATCGAGGGAGTCTATCCCCTTTTCAATAGCGCTAGACCGAGGAGATTGTTTTGGCGTCTGAGGTGAAGTGCCACACCTACCATCAGTTCCTTACTTTACCGCACAGATACCTGTGCTACTCATACGCTGAGTTTGGCGAGGACCGGTATCGAACTAGGAACCTTGTGGTTTCTAGCGAACGCTCTACCGACTGAGCTAACCCGGCCCCTTATATATATACATACATACTAATATATATATATATATATATATATATATATATATATATATATATATATATATATATATATATATATATATATATATATATATATATATATATATATATATATATATATATATATATAATGATAATAATAGTAACAGATCGAGTAAATCCAACAAAATGTGTTTAAAAAATGTTGAGGAAAGACGGATAGAGCATAAAAAACTTAATTCAATTGATATTTCACCTCCGTATGTCCACGGAGCTTCGTCAGATAATTTATTTGAGACAATGAAACTACGGATGCGTCAAATGGTGTGAGGAAATAAAACTCTTCAAAGAACCATAACTGGAGCCTCACCATATATATATATATATATATATATATATATATATATATATATATATATATATATATATATATATATATATATATATATAGTGGCTTCGTTGCTATTACTCCCAGGTTCAAGATTATCTGATCAGAAATTATGTTAGGGATCCATCTATAGGTCAGATAGATCTAATTGATAACCCTTAGAATTAGATGGAAATGCTTGAAACTATAAAAGTAAATGAAAGCAAATAATGATTATTCTTGAATATGAATAGTTACATGAAACAATATAGTTGTTTAAAAAGAAGACTGACTTAAAGATCAGAGAAAAATCCCCGAAAGAAGAAGGGATATGTAAGATTTATAGATTCTTATTGAAGATTGGGAACAATTACTTAGTGATTGGAAGATCTATGAAATACCTGCATGGAAGTGATAACGCTTATCTGTTTCAATCAAACATAATGAAAAGAAGCAAAGAAAGAAAAAAATGAGAAAAAATACTTTTTACATAGCGAACTATTTAGCAATAGCTCTTAAGTAAACATAATTAGATTATTATACTGTTATGATTAATATCTAAAATTCCTCAATTGAAAGTTGATGTTAAAAATATAAACATAATATGAAATAACTGAGACGATAGAGACCAGGGCGCCTGTTGAAACAGGTGAGAAGATTTATGGACATATATTGTCATTTCTTTGTTAAAATCAAGTATTGATTCTTAAAGTATAATTGATATTTCATGTATATCTACAAGTTGATATTATTATAATGGAGATTGCGTGTGTGTCCGTCTGTCTGTCACCGAAACTACGTCACCACCAACGTCACACTTCCCTTATTACTATGTTATATTCTCAATAATTAAATAATTACTATTTAATTTTAATTAGCATCTTATTTATTAACAGTGTCTCTATAAAGGTCTTGATGTGGTAGATTTGCTCCAAAACAGCCCATATCATTAATGTTTAAAATCTTGCGATGTGTGTTATATGTCATTAAGAAATGAATGTTTACATAGTATATAGTGTGAATAATTTGTATACCAGTTTTAATAAAACCATGTTTAGTAAATAATTACTTGGTTTTATTGATTTCTATTATTTTTGTTTTATACCCAAACGTATTAAAAGCAATCCTTTGTGTAATTTTATATTGAAATCAATTAGAATAAAGTAAAAATAAGTGTAGTCCTTTTGTATCTGTATTTGATTTTATTAGTCTTCCTAATTAAATATAGTATTTAATTGTATTAAAATTTAAATACTTGATCCAAGTGGGAGCATTTTGGGGGGGGGGCTAGTCTTAATAATTCGTGTTACAATGTTAACTTGAATGAGGATGAATCAGTAGAAGGTGAAAACTTCGCAGAAATCTTTACTAATATGGCAATTATCGGAGAATAAAAATTGTGTTGAGCTTCGTCTTAAGAAAATTAATACAAATTGAAAACACACACAAAATTGAAATTTGTATATCTGTAATCTAAGACTACTGTCATGGATATCCGTGATGCTTGAGCGACATGATGATGATGATGATGATGATGATGATGATCCCCTTTTCTCAATTATGATGAAGTAACAATCAGCGGCTTACGGTGGCATCACAGTGGTGGTAGATAAATTTTCCCCAAGGCTGTACCAAATCTTCTTGGTACTTTTTACCTGTATGATGGGATATTTCAAATTTCACTATCTATTCACCTCAGAACTCATTCTATTCAAATAAAGTCCGATTACTTTTGTAATCTGAACCCTTCTTCTCAATTATGATGAACTAACAATCAATTTTTATTCTTTGCTTGGATGTGGTACGCAGAAACTGTTCATTGTGAGAGAGTCATTGTGAGAATTTTTTCTTGCCAGAGAACTCTGATATGCTTACTGATGATGGTGGTGGGTGTTGTTGTTGTTGTTGTTGTTGTGTGTTGGTGGTGTGGTGGTGGTGGTGGTAGTGGAGGTGGTAGTTTACTCTAACTCTAATGATAATTGATCAGAAATAACAAGAGATGATTACCACGCAGGCGGGGAGGAAAATCCAAGAGTTAAGACAGATGTACGGAGAGATGCACCGGTGATGATAAGAGCCCTTGGCACAATCACCAGAGATCTTGAAAACTACCCAAGACTAATCAAGAACAGTACCAAATTGTACAAATACCAAAACTACTCAAATGTAAAGGCCCCTAAATTGCTTACACAACCAGATATGATGTGCTTTATTGTAATAAAATAATAATAATAATAATAATAATAATAATAATAATATAATAATAATATGAAAGTCAAAGTGATACCAATTGTAGTTGGTGCGCTTGGAACGCTTCCAAAAAAGTTTGGAAAAAAGACTTGAAAATTTGGAAATCAGAGGAAGAATTGAGACCATCTAGAATATTGCACTGCTTCAATCTGCAAGAATATTCAGAAGAGTCCTGGAGACCCGGGGAGACACTCGGACTCCAGGGAAATACCCTCAGCTAATGCGGTGAAAAAAAAACTCATAATAATAATAATAATAATAATAATAATAATAATAATAATAATTGCTGCAATCGGCTAGAATACTCAAAAGAATCCTGGAGACCCAAGGTGATTTGTTGTCACTCAGATTCAAGTGAAAGACCATCAGCTAACGCTGGTGTGAAAAACACTACTCTATAATAATAATAATAATAATAATAATAATAATAATAATAATAGATTGCAAGACTAGCGTGCTATCCATTACACCACGATAGGATGTCCTTACCAATTAGTATAACAATACGAATAATAGTCCAAGAGTTGTATAACAAAGCAAATTCTGGTAACAGGAAAAATAATGAAATAATTATCTACAAAGATTAATTGTGACACAAAGCTATAAGTCTAGGAAACAGTGAGAATCGAACTCACTATTAATGGTCAGCGAGCCTTGGGAAAATTATCAGGCTTTGATTTTAACTTTGATTCCATAGGAACCCAGTATACATAGGTATGGGTGTTTTTCCTTCTTTTCAAAGGAAATGACTTCTCCACTATTCCTTCGTGTAACTTTAGTTACATTGGCACAATCAAATTAAACGTTTCTGTATGTAAAACATTGAGCAAATAAATTGCCCAACTTGGGGCTTAAAACTGTTCTTCTACAGGGATGACTTTGACATTAAATAACCCAAGAAGGTTGATATGCCATTAAATCCACACACACACACACACACACACACACACACACACACTATATACATATATATATATATATATATATATATATATATATATTAGAGAGAGAGAGAGAGAGAGAGAGAGAGAGAGGCCGGGTTAGCTCAGTCGGTAGAGCGTTCGACTAGAAACCACAAGGTTCTTAGTTCGAAACAGTGTATGAGTAGCACAGGGATCTGTGCGGTAAAGTAAGGATCTGATGGTAGGTGTCTTATTCTAAGATAATCTCCTTGGTCTCGTGCTAGTGAAAAGGGGATAGACTCCCTCGACATTAGGCTGCCCCGACGACTTTACTTACTATATAATATATATATATATATATATTATATATATATATATAAGTGTAAGAAAATGAATCCGACGGTATAATTATAGATAAAAGGATATGAAAACACACAATGCTGTTAAAATGAAAATATTTTATATCATATTCATAGCTAATATTGAACAATATTTCGATTTATAAAAATCATCTTCAGAGCTTGTTTTTTTTATTCCAGACTCATCGAGAGAGAAGTTGTTTTAAATTCAAATTATTTTCAGCTTCTTTCTCAATGAGTCCGGAATAAAAAACAAACTCTGAAGATGATTTTTATAAATCGAAATATTGTTCAATATTAGCTATAAATATGATATAAAATATTTTCCTTTTAACAGCATTGTATGTTTTCATATCCTTTATATCTATCTATCTATCTATCTATCTATCTATATATCTATATCTATATCTATATCTGTATGTGTGTGGTGGGGGGTCTGGGTCTGTATCAGAGCATTCATTTCGTAATCTTATAACTTGACCAATTTTGTTTAAATGAGAAAAGCAACAAGAATTAGGAAGATAAAAGATAATGAGTCAACATTATTAATAAAAATCAATTAAAATTAGGAAGATGAAGGATTATACAAAATTATTGATAATGCCAATACTTCGCTAACCAATCTATGAATTGTGTACAGAAAATCAAGAAGAAAGAAATTGTTTGTGGTCAGAAATTAGAAGAAGCAGTACTGATTGAATATGGTAGGTACATGCATAGTGCTGTTAAGGATTTTACTTTTAAGGGTTTTATTTTCCAGAAATGTTATCAGTCTGGAATGAAACGAAGCAATGGCCAGTACAAAATATGCATGATTCCAGTCAGCATTCTCCTTGAGTGGCGCCTCAGGCACTGGCTAATCAGCCTGGTCCTTACTCTTTGTAGGCGAGTGGACATGTACTGCCCTAGGTTACTGTCCCCTCAGACTACACGATGGCTTTTATTTTACCTACCGATCGGTGTGCCATAAATCCAAGGGATGTCCCAGGTAAGTATTATTTTCTATAAAAGGTAATGTGAGGGATGTTTTTTCATATAGAAATGTATCGATTATTAGGAAGAAAGATTGCTGGTGTTCAAAAACTTGAGTTATTGAAAAACAAAAGGACTATTTGGTGAGTTCGATTAAAGTTATTTCAATTGTTACCAGTGTCATTAATAATGATGCAACACCATGAAGCCAAGAGATCCAGAAGAAAGCAGTGGCAACAAAGTACCGGCACATCAACATCATCAGGGACAGCCTTCACATGCGACAACTGTGGTCGATAATGTTTAAACTTCACAGTCACAGGAGGCGCTGTAACTTCAGAGGCACAATAACTATATTATAGTCTTCCGAGACTGCAATGCCAATGAGTGACATTAATACTTAGCTTCTTGCACAGAACGGCACAAACACTTCATTCAGTCTAGTTATCTTGTAGATAAAACCGCAGGATTAATACTAAACAAATATTGATCACTTTAAAGTAAAGTAAAGTAAATTTTTATTAGTAGTAGTACTATTAGTTGTTATTGTAGTAGTGGTACTAGTAGTAGTAATAGTAGTAGTTGTAGTAGTCATGAGTTTAAGCAAAACACCTATTTTCGTTTTCATCCTAAAATTTTTCTTATTTTAGGAAATACAGATAGTTTGATTTCTTTGTTTAATGGCATATCAACCTTTATGGATTATTTAATACCAAAGCCATCCTTGTAAAAGAACAACTGAGGAGATTAATACCTTTTCCAATTGTATGTCAGAAAGTGAACGAAATAGCACGCCTGGTGTTTGAAATTGATTTGGCATCTGAGGTGGAGCGCTCCACCTACCATCGGCTCCTTACTTTATCGCACATATCCCTGTGCTACTCATATGTTGAACTGGCGAGTGTTAGTATCGAAACCAGAAGCTTGTGGTCAGACGCTCTACCGACTGAGCTAATACTTAATTTCTAAAACCGGGAAAATAATTTTGAGAAATAATTACATTTCATGGTAGGAAGAGAAATTCAATACTTTCTGTGTGAACATTAGTGATGTTTGATCATTGGATTCGAGTTGATATCAGTGTATCTAAATTATACATTTGCAGTACTTTTTTTCTGATGCAAATGCACAAGTAAACGTTAATCTGTCTATAGTACGAGGACACAGCTTATCTAATAGCCGTTTAAAAATATTTCCCCTGCATACCTCGGGCGATAACCATAAATATCTAACTAAAAGTTATTTTGAATTAATTCTCATAGAATCATAAACAGATAATATGAGTATTTATTCATAAGTGTGTGTATATGTGTGTTTATCTGTATGATTAATTAGTGTGTGCTTCCTTTAATTAATTATTATATATATATATATATATATATATATATATATAATGCTTCCTTTAATTAATTAATTTATATATATGTGTGTTTCCTTTAATTATATAATTATATATATATATATATATGTATATATATATATATATATATATATATATATATTCCCCCGTCTGAGGACTGTATTATACACACACACACACACACACACACACACACACACACATACATATATATATATATATAATATATATATATATTTGTGGTAGAGATATGAGGAACACAGGTAAAAAACTCAGACAAACATATTTGTTCCTGTGTTCCTCATATCTCTACCATATTCTGTCGGATTTACTCGAATTTACTCCAATCCTCCTTCCTCATATATATATATATATATATATATATATATATATATATATATATATATATATAATTTCATGAATTGTAGAAAAAATTTGTCTACATAATATATTCATAAATACGCTTGATAGGGTTATATATAGACATACAATAATACACATAAAATTTTGTTTGTAAATCTAAAAGATATAATACGTAAATACTTTTTTTTTATTAGACTACAGACTTACTGGTCTACTTACACGTATGTATATATATATATATATATATATATATATATATATATATATATATATATATTATATATATATATACATGTATGTGTGTATCTGTGTCTGTGTCTGTGTCTGTGTATCTAATATGGTTATTAGCCTATATATTCGTTTATGTATATGCAACTTTACGGATGGGTAACTATTTTCGCATACACATGTTTAAGGGGACGTGAAATGGTGTAAGTTTTCATAGTTCTTTGTCAAAATTAAGGGAAAATGAATATGACAATGTGTATAGAAATAAGCATGCACCCTATTATTCGTGCACATAGACCGCGTGAGGACGAGAACCCTAGCTTTCTATAAGAAGGCGTGTGCGTAAAAGCGTATGGGCGTGAACAGAGAAGCGAACCTCTGTGCTCCAGCAGCTAAAGTGCAGGCTCACACGCGCACGAAGGCATGGATTGGTTGTCGCCGCCTGTAGCTACAAAATATTCGGTTATTACGCATGGACAGAAAATGAATAGAGATAAAAATCGACTAGAATATAAAAGACAAAGAAATATAACTGTATAAGATCATGAGAGCATTTTAAATGGTGAGAAAAGAGTATAAGTTGAAAATTTAATTAAAATTTTTGTTTCCTAAACTTTTGAAGACTGTAGTGCTCCATATCACTCTGTATTTAATAACTTAATAGACAAATGAGAAGAAGAAGAAGAAGAAGAAGAAGAAGAAGAAGAAGAAGAAGAAGAAGAAGAATATAGATAGATAGATAGATAGAT
This sequence comes from Doryteuthis pealeii, assembly GCA_023376005.1. NCBI lineage: Eukaryota > Metazoa > Mollusca > Cephalopoda > Myopsida > Loliginidae > Doryteuthis > Doryteuthis pealeii. The sequence goes on from CM042179.1 coordinate 13,531,200, forward strand.
TATAATTATCATCGTCCTGATAGTATCAGATATATCATTTTTTAACAAAATCTTATATAAACATTCATTCGTAGTTATAGTAAAAATTTCGGTAAAACAGCACCTCCTCCCTTTTAAAAACTTTTATTAAAAACTTTAAAAGTGTAAATCATATTTTATTTTCCCTTATGAACAGAGACTAAACTTACAAATAAAAAAATTCTATGAATTTCTTAATCATAACAATGAAATAAATTACATTAAAACAATCACATCTTCAAGAGAGAAATAAACGGATTTTGACGGTTAAGATTTTGATTTATAAAATTATAAAATTCCCCTGTTTTAAAAAAGGAAGGCAAAAAATAATTTTACATGGGAAAATCGTTTTCTCATAAAAAGGCAAAAATCAAATTAAGTTTCATTCATTTTACGTCGTTTGTTGAATTTTAATTCATGAGGGTATTAAAAAAAAGTGGAATTTTGGCCATTCGTAAGACTTCTAATGATGATAATATTCATCTCATTATTTTTTAAGTATAAAACCTGTTTTTGTTAGATATATACTTTTTTTATGTAGATGTCGAAATATTTATAGAATAATATTAAAAGATAAAAAGGGACATTTATAATTATTGTTTTCTTTAAAATAGCATTGATATTACTACTGGTGTTAACTGATTAGAGATAGATAGATAGATAGATATATAGATATATGCAGATTTTTTACGGATTAATGTTTGATCTATATGTTTACGATTCACCACTGAATTAAATGATAAGAAACGAGATTATCCTTAAAGATAAATATTTGTTGAGTTGTTGAGTAAAATATTTTGTTTTTGTTTATATCGCATTGATATGTAATTATTGATTGATATACGTGTACATGTATATGCATATCGTTATATATATATATATATATATATATATATATATATATATATATATATATATATATATATATATATATATATGGAAGTGTTCTTCTTTCCATATAGATGATATCACCGATGATGGTTTGCTGAAAAAACCGAAACGTTATAGCGTTGGATGATTTAAAATATACCTTTGAAGGCCTTGTTTTTTCCTTTTATATACTTACATACCGTAGAATTCGTTCGCATTTTTCCGCACACACACACACACACACATATATATATATATATATATATATATGTATGTGTGTGTGTGTGTGTGTGTGTGTGTGTGTGTGTGTCAAGATGCATAATAACCAATTGTTTTGCTATTTAATATCATAAAGCATCTCGCTTCATCTAAAATGTAACGTAGTTTATAATAAAAATAAAGTTAAAAGTATCGCTTTAATTTATTTCAATACGCATATTTGCAGACCTGGTAACTAGTATGTTGTAATGTTTATCACAGTAGGTTAACGTAGTACCGGGAATGAGTTCTATTCTCACTCGGCGTCCCATAATTCTTACCTTGTGTTAAACTAAGCTAGCTATACAAGAGCGCATGCATTCGCATATACATTCAGAAATGTCGATACATATATAGAAATGTATGTATAAATGTAAGAAAATTGTGAGAAAATTTAATTTAGTTGTAAGTTGAGATGTGTTCAAGCCGATGCTATAGCGTATTGGTTTTTATTCAAACCATCAACGTTGCTATTTATCATATGAAAAATAATCCAAATACATGTATGTATGTATGTATGTGTGTGTGTGTGTGTGTGTGTGTGTGTGTGTTTGGTTTGGTTTGGTTTGGTTTGTTTTACGGCATATCAACCTCAGTGGGTCATTTAATGCCGATAAAGTTTTGAAATAAATCAATTCTTAATGGATAATACAATTTTTTTATAAATACATTTTTCTATTCAACCCATTGATGGGACCCTAACAGGTACTACCGCTCCGGGTCAGAGTGGACCAGGGAGCAATGGTGATGAATGGGGTGCTCCACATTCCCCAAACCTTCCAAACTGGAACCTCTCCATCAGACAGAGTTTAACGTCATTTCCAGGACATGTAGACCCGCGGCCACCGCCTTCTAGCACCCATATGATAAAAAGGGGTTGGGGCTTTCCATAAGGGCAATAGGGTTGGGAAAATCATATAGGTGCTCTGTGTGTGTGTGTGTGTGTGTGTGTGTGTGTGTGTGTGTGTGTGTGTGTGTAAAAGCATGTTGAGACTGAAGAGTTAATTTTAAAAAAAGTAATTGAAAATTTAATTCTAAATGAGGTCGAGTGTGCAGCTGAGCAATCTATGTATCGATATAAGGATGATGTCTAGATGTCTAGTCTACAGTCTAGATCAATGGTTCTCAAACTTTTCTTTACCCATGGACCCGGTTTAACACAGTTTTACTCTGGTGGACCCTCCCATAGACATTTGATATTAAAATCCTATTGTAATTTTATAGTTAAATACATTTTGCTTGCCTAGATCCCTAAAAATGTTATATGGTCCACATGGACCCTACTTGTCTAGACGTTCAAATGAAGTATAGAGATACCAGTGCCAATTAGAAAAAAAATATATAAGCCAATATCAAATATTTTGGGCGATATTCAGGTTTTTGCAAATGTAGAATACTCTCTACATGCCAACTAGTTTGTACATAGCACTGAGACGTGTTTGTGATTTTTAAACGGAAATTGTATCTCAAGAGGCATCCTCTTGAGATATTTGAGATTATCAAAAGAAATATTACGATGCACCTTCATGTCGTATTCATAGAAGAATCTTAGAGGTGCCTCGACCAATAGAAAATTCGCCTTAATAAATGTGTTGAATTCTAAAAGGAGTATTTAACCTATATTCATTCTTTATAATTTTGTAACACACACACACACACACACACACACACACACACACACACACACACACACATATATATATATATATATATATATTATATATATAAGCAAGCATAAAAACACCCCGAGTGGTGTAAAAAGAAAATTTTGAATGATATTACCTGAAGGGGTAAGGGAATTTAATAAATAAAATAAAAAGTTTAATATCTAAAAAAAAAAAAAAAAATACTTACTTAAAAGCATCATATTCACTCCACTGCGATATTTGTTTTGTTTTACTACTGTAGGGACCCCCAAAACGTTTCTATAAATTTCTGCTTTAATTATTCAGACTCTTTTCTTTTGAGAAAAAATTTAAAATCGTGCGAGTAAAATATATTTTGTTCGGATTTCATAAAATTAAATAAGTAAACTTTTACTCCAATATATTATAGGAAAAACATTAAACATAAATTCATCTAAGGCAAGTAAATAACGAAATTTTCGTGAAAAATTGAGAATTAATGGATTTTTCATAGAATTTAATATCTTTATATAGTAATGATACTGACTATATATTAATACTCTTAAACTTACTTAATTCCATAAATAACTGTCACTTAAGCAGTGATATAGTTTCGGTTACAGACAAATAAAGACTGAATCTCTATTACTATATATATATATATATATATATATATATATATATATATATATATATATATATATTAAAATCGGCGGAATTGCCTATTGTTGGTATCAGCTGAACAGCGAGGGAGACTATCTTCTTTTCGCTAGACCAGGAAGATTGTTTTTAGCTGGGGTAGCGTGATATACCTACTGTCATTTCCCGATTGCTTTGTTGTTTAGCTCAGATTACACAAACTGTGCTACTCAGGCGCTGAGTCGGGACCAGTATCGAACTCAGGACCTTGTTATTCCTTGGCGGATGCTCTGCCAACTAAGCTAAACCGGGATACATTAGACGTTCAACGCATAAATATAGGATAATTCAAACTGAACAGTATATGTCATAAAACATATCTTCCAAATAGATATTTATATTTTTATACATAACAATATATAGTAATTAATCTAAATGAGATATTTTCCAATCACCGAACATTAGATATTTAGTATTTATTTAAATATTTGTTTGAAAAAAAAAAAAGAAGTTTACGTGGTTAAATAAACCTATAACCATAGGTTTCTGAACATAAATACGCTTATAAAATATCTATATGCACACACACACACACACACACACACACACACACACACACACACATATATATATATATATATATATATATATATATATATATATATATATATAAAACCAATGTCTATGTACATATACATAATATACGTAAATGAATTGATAAGATAAATATGATAATGTAATATAATACTTATAAAAATAAATATCTTGAAAAATATACTTACATATAAAAAATATGCAGCATCAATGCCGCAACCTATGCACACACACACACACACACACACACACACACACATATATATATATATATATATATATTTGTGTGTGTGTGAGTGTGTATGTATGTGTGTGTGTGTGTGTGTGTGTTTGTGTGTAACATCTGTAGTATCGTTTATTTGTCCAAAGCCGGACATGCTAGGGGTATGGGATCTCTTGACAGCATATTTGGAAGATTCGTTTTACAAATGTCTTTCAACAGCAACCTACAGTTAACTCGTGTTAATTCTGTGATCAAGTGTGTATCTCTACAGTAGGTTTGATAAATCATACGTGGGTGTTTGAAGGCAATGTCAACGGAAAAGACATATAGTTAACTTGTCACATGATAGGGCTTGCGAGGATATTCTGAGCCTGGGGAGTAACATGCACTCTCACGAGTATTCTCAGCGAATTGAGGAGATGGATTTTCCGCAAAGAAGTGACATATATATATATATATATATATATATATATATATATATATATATATATATGTGTGTGTGTGTGTGTGTGTGTGTGTATGCAAAAATGTATTATATTTGTATGTGCATATATCTATGTGCGTGCTTGTTTGAATATCCTAAAGACATATTTACACTTATTAAGATTATAATTAATGTAAGTCATGTGCTTGTTTTATGTAGTAAATTTGGCTAACGATTTTAAATATACCTATCTTCAAGAAAACATGTTAACACTTTACATTTACACATGGTTAACCATAGTTAAAATGTGTCTCGATTAATATACCTGCCTTATAATGCAATAGAAGTGGCTATTCGCCGTTACCTGGGTAGAGGAAGGGATAATAAAAAGTTAGTCTCGCAGATCCATTGGTTGTTTTAGTCTTACACAATCGATTTATGTTTTAATCATGAACGCCAACAATGACTCCCTTCTCTTACTATTAAAATCCTAATTTTTAAATAACTTGCCAGATATAAATTAAATCTTCATAATGTTTGCACTAAATTAAACTCTGGTGATAGTAAATGTGTATATATATATCTACTTTGCTTATAATTGTTTTATTTTCGTAGTTTCCTCCGGACATACAAACATACATACACACAACTGCCCTTTGTATATGTATATATATAGAGAGAGACTCACCAAGCCTGCAATCTCTTCACACAGCAATTTGAAAAAAATTAGCAAAATTCATTTCCAATCGTCTTTCTCTCTCTTTTCAAACCTTTTCGATAATGGCAACTATGGGAGCAACGGTAAAACAATCTTAAAAATAAATAAATAATAAAAGAAGAAAAAAATCTTTAAATATCTTATTACCCTTTAATGGCGTGGCTAAGAAGCTAGGTGGACCCTGATCAAGAGATCCGTGCCAGCACGCCATTCTACCGGATTTGTTCGCGCCGTTATTTCGACATGGACGGGGTTTGGCGTCTCCATCGGTTATAGGCGAGAAAATTCTCCATCTACAGGGTTAGGGATGTCGTCTGCTATTCACGTTCTGCAGAGACCCTTTTATTTGAAATCTGTAAGTACCAGGTCAATGCAAAAAGTTATTTTGTGAGCAAAATTAATTGTACATTATTATTTCATGTAACCTAAATATATATTACAATGGTAACATACAAAAAGCGACTGTTAAAAAGAAAACAAATAACAAACAAAATAACAAACAAAAAACAGACTAACCAAAAAAACTGTAATACAATGACATTTACTATAAATTATGGACAATCTCGGTTATTTATTAGTACATGAACAACTGATATTTATTTTAACAAATTTATAATAATATACAACTAAAAAGTACCTAACAAATTGTATCGAGTAAAATAAACTCATAAAAAAGATCTTAATATCTAAGAGCGAAATGTGAATTAATGGAATATATATATATATATATATATATATATATATATATATATATATATATATATATATATATATAAGTTAAGAGGAAGGAAATGAATCCGACGGTATAAGTATAGATAAAAGGAAATGAAACCACACAATGCTGTTAAAATTAAAATATTCTATATCATGTGTGTGTGTGTGTGTGTGTGTGTGTGTGTGTGTGTACTTGTGCGTACATGATATGATATATATGCACACACACATATATGTATATACTTGTGCATACATGATATTATATATTATATATATTATATATATATATATATATATATATATATATATATATCACACACATATACACATATATATGTGAATGTGTGTGTCAAATATATGTACATCATATAATGCACACAAGCCCCATTCCTCATATAGATATATATGCTACTTGTTAATGAATAAAATGCTAAGTACAAACGAGTTGGTAAGAATGTAACTTTGTAAGCATAAACGATTTGCATGTGTGTATTTACCAAACTCACCCGCGTGCGCAAAATGTGGCACAAGGTCACTTTTAATCCGGAGCTTAACGTCTTTGAATTCATAGTTTTCCTTCTCCTAGACCAGTTGCCATACCAAGTTTAGAGAGCCCAGTCTGCCCTACTATTTACTTCATAGCCGGGGGAAGAATAGTTGGATTCTTACTTTTTCTAAGAATATTAGCTCTATGTGAAATACAACCAGTATTTGAACTCGTATAACTGTGTACATATCGTAAAATGATAACCAGGGGCGCCTCCTTAAAAATGCGTGTATGTGCATGCCTGTGTGAATGTGTCTGTATACATGAACGCACGCACGCACGCATACACACATATATATATATAAGTATATATGTATGTACATATGCGTAAGTCTGTGTGTTTCTGTATCTTTGTGTATCATCTTTTATATATATCCGTATATATCTTTCGTAATATGCACGTTAATATATCTATGCATATATGTATTGGATGCTATGTACAGGCAAGTAGGTGGAATTAATATAAATTTATATTTGTCAACATATTTCATCCTTCATATATTTAAAAGGATATATTTTAAAATGCGTATTTAGATATACATTAATAATAATAATAATAATAATAATAATAATAATAATAATTATTATTATTATTATTATTATAATTATTATCATTATTATTATTATTATTATTATTATTATTTTTATTATAATCATCCTTCATATATTTAAAAGGATGTATCTATGTACGCGTAATTAGATATACATTATTATCATTATTATTATTATTATTATTATTATTATTATAATAATAATAATAATAATAATAATAATAATAATAATAATAATATAATAATAATAATAATAATAATAAGGAGACTTGCTGTCACTCAGACTCTAGTGAAAGACCATCAGCTAACGCTGATGTGAAAACTCAAAAGGAGTAATAATAATAATAATAATAATAATAATAATAATAATAATAATAATAATAATAATAATAATAATAATAATAAACAGTAATGATAATTTAGGCAAAAATACGCACAGACGCGATATGAATACATGTTCGTTTTTGTAATGAAGCCTAAACGTGTTTATAATTATTATATTTATAATTTGAACTGCTTCAATATTCATTGACCCGCACTCAACATGATAACTCTAGAATGATTACTTATCGATACTTATACATAAATACAATATTACTTATAATATCATAATATTAGTTTATCATAAGATACTTATTACATTAAAATTCATCTAAGTTTACCTCTAAAAATGTGTGTAAATTATTCGAACGAAAATAAAGTTTAACATTAATTTTCACGTGAATTTTGGTGGAAAGAAAAATATATTACTGTATTATACGTATGGAAATATCTATTTTCGTAAATAATTGTCAGCTCAGACAAACTTTAAAAGGAAATGAACTGCGACTTGCATATACAAGTTATACGTGAATATATTCAATAAATTAACATGTACAAAACTGTTTGTGTGGTAACATACACACGAATATAAACACATAAATATTATTATTATTATTATTATTATTATTATTATTATTAAAAACATATATATATATATATAATATATATATATATGTGTGTGTGTGTGTGTGTGTGTGCGTGCATTGACTAATGTAAAAAATTCCACATAATTCATAATCTTAATATTCATCTATATTTCTATGAATACATACATGCATACAAACATGTATGTGTATCTGGGTGCACGTTTATGTATGTGTGTATATATATATTTGTGTTTATATGTAAGTATTTAAATATATATATATATATATATATATATATATATATATATATATATATATATAAATACTTACGATCGATTGTGGATCACTATCACTTGCATGAAAATTAAATACTTTTAATAACAACTTTTCGTACATTTAAACAAAAATCATATAATACATTTTACTCATGTTTCTTCATTTTGAGCATATTTTGGTTTGCTTTTGATAATACCAACATATCATATATATATATATATATATATATATATATATATATATATATATATATATATATATATATATACTTATATATATATATATATATAGACTTATATATATATATATATATATATATATATATATATATATATATATATGTAGACTTTAAATATGCTTATATGGAATAATTTATTTCAACTGCATCTTCACACAGAGCAAAAACACATCTGAAGATGCTACGACTTGCAGTTGAGATAAATTATTACATGAGGCAAATTTAAAGATTTTTCTCCTTCATTTAGTCACTATATTTCTCTGTCTGTCCACACACTGGAACCGGCACGCTTCATTCAAATGTTATTAACTGCGTAAGTTTAAAATCACAACAATAGGACTATGTCTTGATGATCAAAGTTTCAAGAGGCTGTAATGAATTATTACATTACAGCTTCATTTCAAGTGTTGGGAAAGTTATATGGCGAGAAGAAGGTTTAACGACCCGACTAGTATGTAAATAGACCGGATGGCCTGTTATCAGTATCAGCTGAACAGCGAGGAATCTATCCCCTTTTCACTATTGTTTTTGCATTTGAGGTGGAGCATCACACCTACCATCAGCTACTCACTTTACTGGACAGAATAAAACTGTGCTACACATGTGCTGAGTTGGCGAGAACTAGTATCAGACCTGGAAACGTGTGGCTTCAAAGCGGATACTCTATCGATTGAACTAAACCGGCGCTTTTGGCGATCATAGATATATTTGCGAAAATCGTTAAAAAAATAATATAAATTCCACCTAAGTTAAACACATGGTGGCCAATAAAATGGAATTTCTTTTGTAAATGAACAAGCAAACTGCAGAATGAGAAACCATAAAGGTGCTGACCATTGGTCAAATGTGGGGTTACCTACTTTTTTGCTAAGTTGGTAGAGAGGCCGACTAGGAACCACAAGGATCATAGTAGCGTTCCGGACCTAGCCAACTCAGCGTATGAGTAGCACAGGTATTTGTGCGGTAAAGATGAAGAGCTGGCCGTAGGTGTGTAGCTCCACCTCAGACGCCAAAAACACTCCTTGGTCTATCGCTAGTGAAAAGGGGATAGACTCCATCACTGTCTGGCTGATATCAACTTTAGGCCATTTTTCAGGTTTTAGCCAGGTATCTTTAAATGGTCATTTGCTCCAAGAATCTGACAGTTTCTGGATGAGCCTTCATGGCTACCCTCAAATCTTGTGATTTGTGATTTGGAGACCCAGATGAGAACTTTTGGAAACAATGATGCGCCGTCCGTTCTAAAGCTGACTCAGCCCCCCAAGCATTGTTGATGTTGTCGGTGGATTCGGCAGAGCAATGGAGCATAATGCTATAAACATTGAGTTTATTCATCTTTGCTTCGATACCTTCGATTAAAAATAAAAGTAAAAGAAGAAAAAAAATTCAAACACCTGAAAGACCCTTACAATGATGCGTAGAGGTACGTATAAATGACAGAGAATAATGCGAGAAAACCGATTGCACTGATATCCTTGAGAAATACATGGATCCATCTCTTCTTCTTTAAGTTGAGAGTAAATAGAAGGGAAAACTGAGCTTTTAGCCCTGGTACGGCAAACGGTCTACAAGGAGAAAAAATCTAAATTAAAACCAGTTATATTCTGCTTAAAAATCGACCTTGTGTTGCATACTACCTGAGGAGATAGGGTTAGTTAATATATACAGAAATTATATATATATATATATATATATATATATATATATATATATATATATATAGTGTGTGGGGTTGTCACTGTTTCAGCTTTTACTGGAACGATGTGCCAAACGCATTATTGGTAGATTGCTCAATATAAAATACACATACACATCCTATGTCTATTGAATTTTCTGATATTTTTTACAATTTTGCAATTTTCCTTGCATTTGTAACATGTTCACCTGACGATTGTTAACGCATGAAACCAAAATGGACGTGAATGTTCCTTTGTCACCAAATAAATAGATATGTAAAACCTTTATATATTATATTATATATATATATATATATATATATATATATATATATATATATATATATATATATATGAGGAAAAAGGGGTTGGAATGAATCCGACAGAATGAGGTAAAATAAGGAATGAATGAATAAAACTCAGACAAAAATGTGTAGTATATTTCGCACGACTATTGAAAGCAGAACCTGAATTCAAACTCCAGCGAAATATAATACTCATTTTTGTCTGAGTTTTGTTCTTTCATTCCTTATTTTACCTATATATATATATATATATATATATATATATATATATATATAATATATATATATATATATATAGGGCCGGTTTATCTCAGTCTGTAGAGTGTTCGGTTGGGAACCTCAAGGTTACTGGTTCGATACCGACCCTCGCCAACTCAGTACTTGAGCAGCACAGAGATCTCTGCGGTAAAGTGAGGAGCTTGTGGTAGGTGTCCCAGATGCTAAAAAGCAATCCCTTTGTCTAGCGCTAGTGAAAAGGGGATAGACTCCCTCGTCGTCTGGCTGATACCGAATTTAGGCCACCGACGACTTTATATATATATATATATATATATATATATATATATATATATATATATAAAGATAAACAAATGTGATAAAATAAATAGGAATACTTATTTGATGTTAATTTTTCTTTGATTGTTCGCAACTAGGTTCAACCTTAGATCATCGTCAGTAGAAAAAGTTTTAGTTAAAAAAATTATGAAGTTAAAAAAATGTTTTTAAAGTAGTTCATATGCTATAAGGGAAGCGACGAAAATATACTGG
>CM042179.1:13552551-13576123 GCA_023376005.1 Doryteuthis pealeii
CAGTCTGGTGTATGTTACATATAGGCATTGGAGCATAGATTTATGCGATATCAATTCACTAGTTGAAAATACGTATTACATAGGAATAAAACACATATGAGCATACTTCTTCAATCATATTTATTTTTAAATTTGAGAAGATAATATTTTGAAGCATTTCTATGAGTTCAATCCTTTACACAACATTTGATACATACTTGGACGTGAATATATATATATATATATATATATATATATATATATATATATATATATATATATATATATATATATATATGTGTGTGTGTGTGTGTGTGTGTGTATGTCTGCGTGTGAATAAATGACAAATTGTATGAATTAAATATTTGATAAATATTTTTTAATAACTTAAATTTGTATTTTTTTTTGTTCATATAATGTATGATAAATTTTTCACACACATACACAAATACACAAACCCACACATACATATATATATTATATATATATATATATATATATATATATATATATATATATATATATATATATATATATATGCAGGGGGCTGTGTAAGGGTGTGCGAATGCGAATGCATGTGCGTGTGAATAAATGAGTTATAATAAATTACATGAATTGAATAGAACGAGATGAATAATTTTAAATAGTATTTAAATGATGCACTTGAAAATGTAATTCGTTAATATTGTCGTTAAAACTATTTGTGATATTATGCATATCTTTAACAATCTTCTGATAGATGCGTTTAATTAATGAACCTGAAGTAGATAATCAAATAAATCTGCATCATGAAATCTATTAATTTGAAACAGTTTTCATCTTAACTCTCTCAAAGTGTCTAATTACACTAGGAATTAGACACTTTGAGAGAGATAAGATGAAAACCGTTTATATGTATGTTTAATTTATACTAGGCAATTAATTTTTAAAACTTTCCTTTCTTCTTAGCCAGAAAAGGGTTATTTTGCTTTTGCCTAAAGTAAACGAAAAAAAAGCATTGGCTATCAGATATATATAATGTAACAAGCAAAATGTAAATATGAGATTAGTACGGAGATTTTCTGTTATATAATAATATATTCAAAAAATTAAACTTCATATATATATATATATATATATATATATATATATATATGGTATTATATACATTATATATATAGTGAAAAATCTCTATATATATAATGATATATATATGTGTGTGTATATGTGTGTGTGTGTGTGTGTGTGTGTGTGTGTGTGTCTGTTGTGCTGTTGACAGAAAGTGATTTCAACATAACTCTACACAGACACGAGTGTCCGTTCTGAACGTCAAAAAATACAATCGTATTACCTGATCCGTCTCGCACCGTCACATACTTAAAGTATCTTCCGTATTATGATCATCTCAAACCCCAATCATCAAAACCCAATTGCCAAAACGAAATCTTCTACATCTGAGCGCTGAAAATGAAAATCGTATGGTATGATGTGAATGGTGAAAACTACTAATGTTAATTCACACGCTACTTTCTCATTGTCGCTACACTCAGTACAATCAAATTATAATATATCATCCTACATTACTAAATATATATATCAACTCTCTACATTATTAATAGTTTTATTTACTTAATAATCAGTACAATTACATGCACATAAACTAACATATAATGAAAGACTCTCTGACGTCGTCACCTAATATGTAATTTATGTCATATTAGATACTATTCATGAATCTGAGAACTCAACTATCACATAAATAATCACTATGCTACAGATCTACTATTACCTAGCAATTCAAACACTTTACCCATCTTTCCAACAAACATTCCAAGGCATAATAATACAACTTCACTTACGATAACAGGCACTTCTACTGTAACCTCAGAATCCATATATTCCTTTAAGAAACGCTTTCAACTAATAAAACCTGTTCCTTTTTATTGTTTAAATTCTAATACAATTATGATATACGAGCACAAAAAATTCACAAGCCTTGACAGTTGAAAGATTGGCCCCATACACCATATCTTAGTACCATAAGCTAAAACATTTCAATACATACACTTCCTGCGAAGAAAATAATCTTATCATTGATAGTTGATAACTGAAACTGGACTGAGTTAGTGCCTATAACTCGAGACTAATAGGTGATCCGCATAGTCAATGCCTTTTATGTCAATATTACATTTTGTCATATACTTTGTCAACAAATATCTATCCAAATCATCACTTTATCGTAAATCGCACACTTAACAAACACTATTGATTTCGAGTAGCGCCACCAAGACTTATTCCATACTTACGGCGTATATGAGAGTCCCTCTTCGGTTACTATACATTACATATTGCGAATACACTACCGAATATCATCCACAGACAATCAGAGAACGAGTAACGACAAAGTACATAACAAAGCATTCCGAAATCCGTCATTTTCCGTAATCCTCTACTATATCAACATGTGTTGGAACAATACCCCAAAGCACAAGCCGAACAACTTAAATGAATATCAGTACATCCACAATAATCTATATATTAAACGGCGATACCCTCGAAAATCATACGACAATCTTCATGCTATACTCATTCAACAACAACTCATACACAGGATAAGCTGAAATTTACATGTGTCACATAGTTATAAATATAATAATGAGCTAAAATTCTCACACACGACTCTACTAACAAAGCAGTAGATTTACACTATTAACTGATCACTCTTGGCTAAAATCAAGTAAGATTTTGACCACATATTCATATTATTTTACTGATTCTCATTTAAGATCCAGTATTCAGAAAGTAACCCAAATAATCATCTTCCAACTATATAACTCATACATATAGATAGGTATACAGACATCAATACCCCCAAGCCCCCCATCTTATAAATCATTTACTACTAACTTTACACTTTCACATGAATCAAATCCATATCTTCTTCCAATGGAATCCATCTACTATCATCACTTTCCAACATCCGCTATGGTCATACCTCTACCGATCAATTCCTGACCCTATCACAATATACCAACTTAGCTCTCACTCAGCAGCGCCCCTAACTACAGCTACCTGGCCCAACATCAAAAGATCTCGACGATAACATGTTCTCTGTGAGCTAGTACCAAGCTCTAATCGATCGTAACATAGCTATAGTGTCTTATAATCCTCTGATCTCTACATACTACTCCACGATGATCACGTCCACTTCCCAACCTCTTCCACTACTCTTGCTCTATCACACATCACTCTCTTTCAACACTCGACTGTTAACCTGTATGTACTCAACCGTCATACATCTTTGTGATCAATCTAAGTCATCTTGCTCTACATCATTATCTCAATAGACGCTCGTCTATCCTTTTTCACGACGCAACAGCATCTCTACTCATCTCTCACGCCTCCTAGCGCAATCTCACGAAGATACACAGGACTATGGCCTACCTCAGTGAACTCAACGGATTCATTCTCTCCTACAAACCTACCATCCGCTTCATTTCATTCGGAATCCTACACCTCATGACGTAATTACTGACTCTACTGCTCAGTAATTACACATGTCACTGCTGCTGGCTATGATTAGCGCGATGTAGCAGTGACATTGAACCATCCGGAGGTCTCAGTATTAAGATAACCAAGGTTATTACCAGCCACAACAAATCAGCTCTCACACCGTCAGCACGCATATCCGCTTATGCTCCCTCCAGCACCAACGAATCTGTGTTTCCATCTCTGTACCTGATGCTAATGCTATATAAATATCTATGTGATGCTTGTACTGCATGTAAATACACTATTATCTTATCACATATATGCACGACTTCAGAGCATATGATTCTGTTGCCATCTATCGCTCAATTGCTTCTCTATAGTAATACTACGATACTACTATTCCAGCAGCGCACGTAGCAACAATGCCTAGTCACCATAGAAGAATGGAATTCGTATCACTTATTATCTCACAATATATATAAAGTAACCTATATGCATCATAATTCATCATCAAACTTGTTGCAACGAGAACACAATCGCGCACACAATAATAATCTTCATGTCACATCGCACCGAGATCGAACATAGAATACTTATAGCTGATATACAGCACTTAAGCTAACGCCCACTTCAACATAACTACCTCTCTCAGAACATTACTATCTCATTGCTTACTAATAGATATTGTAGAGCATATCATACACCACACAACGATGCAATAGTCATCACGTATTGATTTTTATCAATTGTATTCTGAAAAGAGATACGATCACAATCGATCGCATCAGTATTCTAACCGACATCACTACATCAGCGTATCCCTATCTCCATCGTCGTCTGCGATACTTGTCATTATAGCATCTAACCTTCGATAGTCTTCTTTGGCCAGCATGTCTGTAAAATATTTCCAAACGTGATCTCACCACACGCATGGTATGTCACGTATCGCGCTGCTGTCTTTATACGTACATATACGTAAGCTTCGACTGTATTTTATCTAGGCACGGATAGCACAATACGACAGAACGCTTCCTCAAAGAAATTACATCAAGAATATGGACACACGTGAGAACCGATACGACGATAACTGAATATGAACCACGTAAAACAGTACAATGCAGATACACTAGTATGCGATGCAATACAGACCAGACACAAATGTAGTCTGCGAAATTCGTCACAACCAGTCAGACCGTCTCAGCCCCGATAGTAACACAACTATTTATCCATGATCGATCACTATCTACGCAAATGTATCTCACATCATGGTCATAATTACTTATCCTCTTGATCTGACCTTCTCATTCTCACCACCTCCTGTCTTCCCCGCGCATACTCTGATGTCTCAGCCGCTTGTATCCGCCGTCGCGTCGATCAAGATCCTCAGCGATACAATCCACTGCTAGCCTCCAGTCACCGACGATCATCGTCGATGCAAACAATGTCAGAGAACTACTCACATATAATCATAATCGTACCCTACTGTACCGAACTTATCCTAATCGCTGCAGCCTCCATCATACGCTTATGATCGAAACTATCAGCTCACATGATTCAGAACCACTTCCCGTCTCGTCGATCGTGCTACACCCCACCAGAGTGCATACTACATCCTATATTCCATCTTTCCTATCCATCGTATCTAATCTCCTACTCTATCCTATCCACCTACTGCACAACTTCAATATATTCTCTATAGTTTCGAATATCTATATTGAATCCCCCGCTCTTTTCATAATCATCATAACATACATATCACTCATATATATCTGCTGTCCTGTCCGTCCGTCCGTTTGTGTATAAACTCAATCATATACTCTGCATCAATATTCACAAAACATCCACTGTCAAACTATTACGCCACGCACACTCACACCAGATCAACGAACACCAGTCCAGCATACACTTTATACAGCACACACACACCACCACCAACACACCAAACTACAACCACATCCACACAACCATATATACCTTTAACCATCGCAACTATCAAATTCGCATCCCCTCTCCACTCCCTCTCATCACATACTTACTCGTATGGTCTACTTATATAGATATATTGTACAAATTTATTAATACATTGCATATATATATGTGTGTAATATAGCTATAAAACATTCAAACTACTTATGAATATACGGTGATATACAGTATCGGAGAATTCGATCCTATACTATCTAATTTACTCATCCTACTCTATCTGAATCAACGACATATATCAGAATATTATCCAGTAGAGCATACACGTGACAATAGCAATATGATTTAAGAAACATTTAATTAATATCATTATCTTATTTATAAACATTTTTTCTCTTTAATTTTTGTATTTATGTTTCTGTAGATAGATATATAGGTGTATATACATTACGAGAATGGATCTCTCAGATTATCTTTCTATCTATCGTATCTACTATCAGTGGCTCCGGAAGATTCAGAAACTATATAATATATATATACTATAATACATATAATATATATACTATAATATATACGTGTGTTTGTGGTGTGTGGGTGTGTGTCGTGTGTTGTCATTTACCAATCCATAGATATTCACTAATCTTTACTTGTAAGCTATATTCCTAACCTGTGTGACATGAATATAGCAAATATGAACTTAGATGGACACACTGATTCTTACTATTATCTAATACTATTTATGGAACAGTGTCTCTTTTTCTCTGTTTCGCCGCGTCCTCTAATGATTATCTCGGATGTGACATACAAGCAAAGACATCGTATATCCTAAAATATACAGAGAAAATGGACTCATCCTCGTTCATCATCTTATACCTAGTCATAATCTTATCTCCATCATACTACCAACTTCTTAGTTCAGCTATACTTAACCATAATCTCGAATCACGTACGTCCCTATCCTAGACTAATAGGATCATAACTAAGCTTCTTATACAACTAATAAACTACTATCCTTGATGTGTGAGTATTGTGTGTGTGTGTGTCTTTGGTGTGTGTGATGAAAAAAATTAGATCTACTATGTATTTAACATCATTATCTTCTATATTATAAAGTATAGTATTTTCTTTTATCAGTATATCTTCGTAATAACATTTTCTCCTTATTCTCTAATATCTCCTCTATACATAAAACATTATACTTCAATCACATTACCTGAACAATAACATGTGATAATGTAGAATCATATGTAATACGCACACAGACAAAAAAATAGGTATAATAAGTAACTAAAGAACATAAACCATTCTAGCAGAAATCATTCATGCATAAGATATCTTTCGCGTAGTAGCTTAAGTCCTGTGGTAAGATATTAGCATACTATACCAATCTCGCATAAGTTTTATATACATCAACATTAACAAGTTATAGCGCATGTTTCACAAACAAATGGACCTATTATATAATAACAACGCACAGGAACGCCCCATGACGCCACACTGATACGCTTGCACTCCACAAGGTCATAACTACCTCGATAAGGACACTGCAGACATCTTTATAACGTTTTTACGCATGCGTAAAGATATACATGTATTGCCCAAAAGTTTTGCCGTTTAAACACAGAATGTATAGTTTCTCTGTTTACTAAGATCTATTTTTCAATATTCTATCGACAAGTTCTATATGCGTCAAAATAGCTATACCTCGAAACTACGCGCGATAGTAATACAAGCACACTCGACCCATGATACAATGAACATGAAGTTGAAATTTAAGCTATGCTCCCTCACGTATAGAAGAGGTTAATCTTCAAATTATGACACGTTTATGAAATATGCGCATTTTGTCTATTCTACAAAAAAATGCCCGCAACGCACCTGACATTAACATTGGTTACAAAACCGACTTACAATCTCAGCCATTCTCATTAACCACTCAAAGGATTTTCAAATTAAACTCCAAATACTCCACACGCTAATACAAGCATCAGCTACACAATTAACCCAATCATCACCACAACACACTCTACACACACCACACTAAATATACGACTAATATACTATCAATACGCGACTGCTATCAGTATGAATGGGATGTCAGCCGACTATATATACGTTAGTACTAACTAGTATATGACATAAACCTTTCATATAGCTGCAGTTCCATTGTGTCAGAAATTGACCTATACGCTCTCCATATGTAGAATACATTCCTACACATGGACTCGGCCTCTCATCCTGACTTAAAAGATCGGGCATGAATATATTGTCCAGACACTAGTCGTACATGATATTCTGAAGCTGCCTATATACGTACGAGTAACGTAACCTATATAACTATGATATAGTTGTGGTTGTGTGTATCTAACGTGTGTGTATGTGTATATATTGAGATGTGTTCGATGTGTGTGTGTTTGTCTTCCAACTACATTTACATCTGAAATAGTACAACATACACGTGCCTCATCAAATTATTATTGCAGCTATCTTACGGAGAAAGATCCTAAAACAGAACTACCAATAGATCCCTACATGACAATATAATTAACAAACACGATAGCAGATATCTAACCGCCACAACTCACATCACACACCACAACACACACCACACCACACAATAAATCACATCACACAAATACACACACACTAAAAACACACACATTAATAACTTTACTCGTTTCATCTTCTGACGGTAGTGCATTTGCATTCCGAATGTTCCTCTTTGACGTCAGATCCACATTACTGTGCTACCTGAATTATCATGCCATCTAGCACACCGGTAGCGTAAAACACACCGCGTGTACCCGATAATTACTCTTTCCATCGCTAAAAATCGTCTTTTTTCAACATCCCCATCACATGTACGGCAGCCAATAATTGACCACTCATACTATCATTTTACTTATATGAATTACATGAATAGAAATAATAAATAGAATGAATAAACATATCATAGTAACCTTATTATCAATTGCGGGAAGATCCTTTCCAAACACGAAAGAATCGTTCAATTAGTATGAGAATCCTTATAAGTATTCATGTACTATCCCCTAGAGATCTATACCTCGACTTCTCTAGATATCTGCCTTGAGAAATCTCAATGCGGGAAACTATACAAACTTCATCTACACGGTTCACATGTCTCATATCCTTGGTCTGTGTCATGATGTTACTACGGTCCCATTTTACTAAGGGAGATAAGAGTGCATGACATTGCATGGATAACTAATATATATATTATACTATATATAATTAGAGAGAGACGAGAGACCAGAGAAGATAGAAAGAAACTGGTATAATGAGATATATACGAACGGAACATATCCATGAGAACAATATTCAGTTTTAGGGAGTAACGTGCCCCAACTATGTCTGTAGATGTTGCAAATGCGTCTGGATCTTCGTCGGGTCTGCTATATTCAAAACAAATATATCTGACAGTTTTCTCGGTATCCGGCACATAAATAATATGGTACACTCTATGTTGAGTTTGCTTCCGTCGTTGACTAGGAAGCGCTGGATAATATCAGTAGTTACTTAGGTTCTTGAGTCGTTGCGTTGCTACCTCCCCCGATAAACATCCAGTCCACACCTCCAATCCACACGCGTTTAACCCTCAAACGTTTTGCTACAGCTTGTTCCTAATATGTTTTCACGTGTGTAAAGCCCAGTTTTATGTATGCACATGTGTGTGTTTGTTATAACTGTGATTTACCAAGCATCTCGCGCTCATGCGTGTGACATTCAAGCTGGTTTGCTCCTAGCCACATGTGTACATGCTATACATATATTGCGTATGGCGCATGTAGTTTCATTGTTGAATGTGCGTTTATTGAGTGGTGGTTTCGTTGGTTCTTCCTCAGTGTAACATTAACCAAACCGACGTATTGTGCTTGGACTGTTATAGCATGATATGTTGAAATGTATATGATGTCGGTAAGAAAGGACCATTACGCGGAAAAAACAAAACGATGTAACCGTGGGTCTGTCTCTACTTAAAGCTACCCATACTCTCTCTCACTCTTATCTCATTACATGAATATATATATATACCGATATATTATATATTATTATATGTATATACTAGTATATATACAGCCGCAACCAATTAGTTACGCACAACCGGCATAGGTACCAACCGTAAGCACTTCTCACTAACAGCACCTATAACTCAACATATACACAGATATAACAGCTCCATCGAGATAATTAACATATCACATATCTTATACATAGATGTATTCATCATATCAAGAGAGTTTCCTCATCAGCGGACAGCATGTTTTTGCATTAGCGATATCGTTATCTTGAAAACCATCTTGCCAAGGTGAGTCTTTATTATAAGATGATGTAAGTACTCACTATATCATACATTTCCGGCATCGTACTTTACACATAACAGCAACGATTCTCACTATCTACTGATATCACTCCGATCATCTTGTAGCACTCCTACCCTAAGATCCCACTACACGCGTCACTCGCATAGCCGCTAATTCACCATGTCACATCTCACACTTAACTTAACGCCTCATTTATCCCCTAGCACTGCGGTCGCTGACCGTGTGATGCCATCACTAACATCAACGTGCCAGCTGCTACATGGACGATATACCTAAGACATACATAGATCATAGATTGACTTCTGTCCTCGAATCGTTACTATATCCGCGTCTTCCATGAATAAACTAACCTTCCCACCACACCGTGCGCTAACTCAGTAACATCGCCATCTAACCCTGGTGCTGTACTCACAGATAATTTCATCTGGTTTGACGCTTATCGGTCGCGCTGAAGTCACTATCACATTATCAACCACCGTTGCACGTACTCAAGTGGTCTGCGTACTCGCGATATGCAACACACGACTCAAAATCTTTCGGCGCAAGAAATCTAGCACTCAAGTAAGACAGAGCCATTATTCCCTGCGTACTAGGGCCCTAAATGCAATATGATTCTAACAGCACAGCTTTTCTTCGCTCGATGTATTGAGTTGACTTTAGAATGCACACATGTGTGCATTTTCCTGTTAAGCCGTTAAATATGGTTGGCCCGACAAAATTGCAATGTGTCCGATTTCATCGACAACTTATAATATTCAGGCTTTTTGCAATAGCGTGTGTATATACATACATACTTAATATGTGCCTGTAATGAATTTCGAGTGTGAACATGAGCATTGGTGTGTAAAGGAGAATGCACATGTATGTGTATTTATGCATCAGTGAATGTGTGTGTATATGTCTGTTGACGCATATGTTTGCATTTGTTGTATGTTTGTGATTGTGAGTGTGTTTGTACGATCAGACTGTGTACATGTTTGCCTGGTCTGCAAGGAGGGGTAGGTATATTTGAACATGTAGAAGTATATTTGTACTCGCGCACGTGTTCATATGTGTGAGAAGAGTGTCGTTCCAATCTTCCCGCCAGTGTGTACACACTAAAGGTTTTCGCGTATTCAGCATCATACACTTCCACATACGTGACTATGTGTTTATTTGATAGCATCTGTATGCGTTGTGTGTGGATGTGGATGAGTAAATGTTTGCATGAGTACACATTTCTGTTGAGCTCTTGACTACACAAAGTACACGTAAATACACAGACGCTAAAACGCACATGAACACACTAGCAAATGCAATCTCTTTTTTTTTTATTTCCCATTTTTAAAAAAAAATCTCTCACTACCCCTCAGTTACACAGTTTCTTTTTTCTTATCTATATCTATTTTGATCTTTCTTTGCAAAAAAAAAATCCCCCCTATCATTTCCTTATATCTTTTGACTACCTCTTCTCTCTCTCTCTTTTATCAAGAATCTTCCTTTAAAAAGAAAAACGAAAAAGGGAAAGAAAAAGTTTCTCTCTGTCTTTACTCACTCATTCTATCACTCTATATCAGTTTCTTTTTTTCGTTTATGTTCTCATTATTTTCCATTTATCTCTAAATTACCCTTGTTTTATATTTCCTCTAATTCTATTTGCTTAAATACGATATTAAGTTATATATAAACACTTATAATCTCTTCCTTTCAACACACATACGCACACACACATATATAGAGAAAGAGAGAGAGAGAGAGAGAGAGAGAGAGAGAGAGAGAGAGAGAGGTGGTGGTGGTGGTGAAAGAGTGACAGACAGACAAACAGACAGACAGACAGATAGACAGATATATACAGCTAGATAAATGACAAGAATGTGAAAAATGCAGTCAAGTATAATATATTACTTTATATATATATATATATATATATATATATATATATATATATATATATATATAGTTTTTTGTATATTACATGCATCCATGTAATACATACATACATATTTGAAATACATATGTATAACTAAGTCGTGGCAAGGTTATATGCACGTGGTGTGCATTATTAAATATATCTCATATTGTAATTGGATCATCACTTTTGGCAAGTCCTCACATGGCATCTAGTGTCCATACAGATCAGAACGTAAGTTTTTTTCTGGTTGGCCAACATTAGTGAGTCCATGTGTAGGTGTCCACAGAAGAACGTCATTTTAGAGTTCGTCCTTGCTTCTCCAGCAGTGTCCAGCATGTCTTGTTTGTCTTACTTGGATGGCTTGTGAGATAGGAAGTAAGTGGCCATGTATCCACTGTGTATGGAAGCGCGTGGTGTAATGGTTAAAGTCATGGGAAATGGACTCGTCGCCCCGAGTTCAAATCCTGGATGTGATAATTGCATTTCACTTAGCGCTAATACCCCTGGGAAAGGTATGAATCCTACTCTCCCTCCAGCTATGGATAAATAGTAGGGCAGACCGGGCTCTTTAACCTTGATTAGGTAACCAGTCTAATAGAAGGAAAACTCTGAATTCAAACCTGTTAAACTCCGCTTAAGAAATTGACCTTGTGCCACATCCTGCTCGTACGGAGGGGTTGGTAAATATATATATCCATTGTGCATGCCATCAGACATAATATGCAATGGAAATTTTGGCTTATTAAATAATCGGCAATACATATACATCGTTTAGCAAGCTAGACACGCAGATCTATCAATACTGAATAGCGAGTTCGATCCTCACTGGATGCCTCAGACTTGCGAACTTGTGTCACAGCCTAACCGAAGCGAACTGGTTAGGTAAATACCTTTTTTTTCCACTCTTCTTCTTAGTTTAATTATATGAACTATATAGCTGATGATAGGTCTTGATTCTGTGTCATTGGAACTCAGATATTTACAAATTAGTGGAATCTTAAATTTGAATAGATTTAATTGTATAACGATAAATTAGTCTGACTGTTTCGTATTTCCCATTCATATTTTCAGGATAACTACATAAAACTTAAACAAATACGTGTCCCGTGTATGGTGTCTTTCTGCATCTTTTACTGAGGTTCTAATTCTAGAGCTCTTGGGAATATGGAGTACCCCTTCATCGACATTACTCCCAGGTTCACTCTGACTCAGAATGGTAGTAGCTGTTAAGGTCCCGTTAATGGGTTAAATAGATTAAAAAATATTTAAAAAAAAAATTTTATTGAATGCCCAACAAGAATAAATAAAAAAAAAATGTCTTCGGCGTAAAATAACCCAAGGGTTGACATGCTGTAAAATCTAACCAACCAACCAACCAACCAACCAAGTATCCTTAAACAAATCATATTCATAAATCATAAACTCATAAATCCCTTCACGTATATGGGTCCATAAGAACATTAACATAATTTTGTAAAGTTAAAAATTAATTGATGTATCTGAATTGAATATTGAATATTGAAAATAATGATTTTAAATTTAAAAAAAAGTCCCTAACAGCTGTCTGTATATCATTATTCTAAAACATCTTAGAATAATCATTATTATTATTATTATTATTATTATTATTATTATTATTATTATTATTATTATTGTTGTTGTTGTTGTTGTTGTTGTTATTATTATTATTATTATTATTATTATTAAGTTATACTAGAATCTTCTTACATCTTAATTTTAATTGCATTTTATTACAACGCATAAATATCTACTCTGATAAAGCATTGAAGTTTAGATACGCACGCATACCAATGTTACCCACTCTTGTTTTTTTTCTCCGTTTCTACAGTCTTTTTCCAGAAACAACGTTCTGTTATCAGTTCCCGCGTTTTTCTGTTGGTAAGAACGCGCAGGTGATTGGGGTTAGTGACGCTTTAGCGGCACAGAAGAAAAAAAGAAGAAAGAAGCAATATAAAACAAAATACAACAGTACTAGAATAAATAAAATGGGACAATAAATAAATAAGAAGAAACAAAAGAA
This sequence comes from Doryteuthis pealeii, assembly GCA_023376005.1. NCBI lineage: Eukaryota > Metazoa > Mollusca > Cephalopoda > Myopsida > Loliginidae > Doryteuthis > Doryteuthis pealeii. The sequence goes on from CM042179.1 coordinate 13,566,200, forward strand.
TGGAAAGAGATCCCGCTCCCTTGTCCTATGCCCAATAAAACACCATTCCCAGCTTATCCAGGCTCCAAAACTTACGTTTTCCCCTTTTTTGCCGCGTCGATAGATGTTTAGACACAGAATTCCGAGCGAGTCACACTGTCTCTCTAGACAAGCGGGCAATCGTGATAAGTTTATGGTGCCGCTTTGCTTACTTGAGAGTAGCCGGCCAGGGGAATGTCCAGGTAAGTCAACAATCAAAGGTTTGTAGCCTACCTGAACTATTAATGTTTTACATTTTTGTGGCCTACCATATTCTATATAAATGCATATCTACATAAGAAGGTACACACTGATATATTGCATATATGCACATATACAATATTCTGCAGATACGTACAAATACAAACACACACACGCATGAAAATACTCAAGCATGCACAGATATACTCACACATACTACAGATACTACGTTAATTTACACACACACACACACACACACACACACACACACACATATATATATATATATACTTATACTGAGTGAAGTTTATATATATATATATATATATATTATATATATATATATATTATATATATATATAGTCTATCACTGATATTGGACACTATTTATAAATGTAGTATATTATATATATATAATATATATATATATATATATATATATATATATATATGTGTGTGTGTGTGTGTGTGCACATATATATATATATATATGTGTATATATATGTATGTGATATATATATATATATATATATATATATATATAAGTCATCCACAGACACGTGTTCGAAGTTTACTTCTCATCAGTGCTGCTCGACTTTTTAAAATCTACCTCTAGCCGGGATCAAAACCGACATAATTTTGTCTGCCAAGTTCCTTACCCTTGCGGCTATCAGCAGCCATCAGTCTAGGGTAAACAATTAATTGCTACATACTTTACGGCGGTATGTTTTTTACAATCACCAGAGAACTCAAATCTGTAAACAGACGGGTAGCGGCTAATGCCAAACGGTGAAGCTACAATTAATGTCCCCCCACAGTGCTCAACCATGGGAGTGGGAAGCATAGACACGTGTTTCGAAGTTTACTTCTCATCAGTGCGGCTCGACCTTTTAACAGCTACCTAAATATGCACAAACAAAAGTAAACCAGAATATAAACAACCATGCAAATATTTTGAGGCTTACATATACATAGCTCCCCACCTGTGGCTCACACAATACTTCCATGATTCGGTCTAAAATGTAATCCACAGCAGAGATGACGTGACGTCATCACCATTCGATTTCTCATAGATAATCTCTAGATAACTGATTTAGTTTTGAATAGGGAACATCGTATCAATTCAGATAAAATCTGGAGTTAAAGAAGGCACCAATTTGCACATTTATTCTGTTTCTTAATCTCTCTCTCTCTCTCTCTCTCTCTAATAATATATATATATATATATATATATATAATATATATATATATATATATCAGTTTGAACACAAGGATCAATTAACGTAAAGAGCCACACACGAACCGAAGTTCATACGTTTGGCCACGCATGGGGTTCGGTTTGTGTTGCGTGTATCCATTCGACATTTCTTTTTGAGGCGCATCAGGCACTGGGCAATAAATTCAGCAAATAAATTCGACCCTTCCACTTTAAATCGGATGTAGGGAGTAGATATTGCCTGTGGGATGGCTCTCTGGGATCATATATATATATATATATATATATATATAATATATATATAGTTTTTTTTCCGTAGTTAGGGTCTTTCCATGTGTGTTTAACCAAGCTGATGCAGGTAGACCATAAGGAGAGCTCAATGTACCTAATACCAGTGAGTAGAAGGACAGAGCAAGATATTTAGTAAATGAAGAAAAACTCTAAACTTGCTTCATTACAATAATTTATTTCAACCGTATTAATACGGTTGAAATAAATTATTGTAATGAAGCAAGTTTAGAGTTTTTCTTCATTTACTACTATATATATATATATATATATAATGGGCTCTCCCGTCGATTATCGACGTATGAGGGTTTATACACACAATGAACGCCCACACAGGGATTTGTTTATAGTGGTGAAGGCTTGTGTTGGACCATCCACACTTTTTGGCACAGTCGATAGGAATGAATTGGTGCATCAAAGGTTGCCACAAACCCAATCAACGACCGACCTCAGGAATTTTGAATTCAGAGTTATCCCTCTCCTAGACGGGTTACCTACCCAAGGCTGAAGGGCCCAGGCTGCCATATATATATATATATATATATATATATATATATATATATATATATATAAACATATAAATAATGTGTGTGTTTTCTTATAATGGAATACGCGAGGATGTGTGTCAAATATGCTCTTCATAAATGTTTTTAACTACATCAATATTTCTTAGAATTATCAGATCTCAATATACATAACATATTTAATTTTTATCTTAACACCACTTCTATAGAACTCTTTTCGCTTCGCGCAATGCTGAAATCGATTTCAGATATCTCAGTTATTCACAAAATTATCAGCCGTTTATTCAAACAATAATCGTTAATCTAATTATTTCTCTAAATACAGATTAGTTGCAGGCAGCCGACCATATCTTCACAAGTCCAATTCAAGATGAAAACGGCTTTAAACATCAAATTCTGCAGACAAAGTAATATAATTCAGACGACAAAAGGTTCAATCTCCAATCGAGCTAACCATTCATTAGTATCGATTGGCGATTAACAAAACAACGTTTGTCCATGCAGCCAGCGTCTCAGCCAATTCCGCTTTTGCAATAAAAGAAAGGAGAAAATGGCGGCAGTTTCCGGTGAACGTTGACATAAACGGAAGGCGCGCGGAAATGTTGGTGAAGATGAATTCTGGTGGGAAGCATACGGTACAGATCTTTGAAAGAACAGAACAAGTTCAAGGGAGTACACTGAGTAAAATGTTGGTTTGGTGCATTTTTATGGGAAATAAATTACAAACTTTCTTTTTAGTGAGGTTATAAGTGAGTACTTTCAGTCACTAGAACATCCTCCTCTGAACCACAAGCTTCCCGGTTTGAAACCGGCCCTCACCAACTCAGAGTATGAGTAGCACAGCTTAGATGTGTGCAGTAAAGTGGAGAGCTGATGTTAGGTTTGGCAGTCCACCTCAGACGCATAAACAATCTCCCTGGTTAAGCGCTAGTGAAAAGGTGATAAACTCCCTCGCTTTCCGGCTGATACTGACTGTAGGCCACCCTGCCAACTTTACATTACTGAATACGTTATACTATATATCCTAAAGAGTAATAAAGAATATTCATAGAACGATATTTATGTTTATAATAATCTGAATGATATCAATACTATATGATGAGGAAGCGCGTGGTGTAATGGTTAAAGTCATGGGAAATGGACTCGTCGCCCCGAGTTCAAATTCTGGACGTGGTAATTGCATTTCACTTAGCGCTAATACTCTTTAGAAAGGTATGAATCGTACTCTCCCTCCAGCTATGGATAAATGGTAGGGCAGACTGGGCTCTTTAACCTTGGTTAGGCAACCAGTCTAGGAGAAGGAAAACTCTGAATTCAAACCTGTTGAACTCCGCTTAAGAAATTCACCTTGTGTCGCATCCTGCTCGTGCGGAGGAGTTGGTAAATATATATATGGATGTTGAGGGTAATGAGAATGAGTGTATTTTTATGTTACGTAATGTAAGTTATGTAGATATTGAAATATTGTTTGATAACAAATCTAATAAATGTGTTAAATGTCAGAAAGAAGTTTACTATTCAATACTAACAATAAATAAAAAGTTGTATTTTTATACGTTTCATAATCTGTGGTAAAATAACATAACAGAGATACTTACGATGAGAAAGCACTGAAAATATTCTTCAAAATTTACATCATAATTCTCGATTATAAAAATGATTATGAAATAGAATATAATGATAGCTCAAATCACAAGAATGTCCTATTGTATTATTATTGATAAAAACTTAAATCTATACATATATAAAGGTAGTTGTTGTATGTGTATGTCGAGGAAACTTCGAAAATAAAACAATTAACAACAGAGTAAATTATAATGCACATTAAATATCACCAGGGCTGGTTTTTGAGCAAAAATAATACAGATTTGATTTATATTTTGAAAATAATTAAAAAGTAAAATTTAATGATAACAGCGTGGATTTCTTTTTCATTTATATTTTAGATAGTAGACATTCCGAGTTCAAATCCTGAACAAAACTGTTTGCATTTCATATAGCGCTAATACTTGGGAAAGGTATGAATCCAACTATCCTCCCTCCAGCTATGGTAAATAGTTGGAAAGACTGTACTCTTCGACCTTGGTTATGGCAACTCATTCAGATTCTGCTTATATCAGATAAGGTGTATTATCTTTGAGGGCGCGCTGGTGTAATGTTTAGTGTCATAGGAACTGGACACGCAGCATGGATTCAAATCCTGGATAAGACTGTAGCAATTCACATAGCACTAATACTCTTGGAAAAGGTCTGAATCCAACTTATTCCCTTTCAGCTATGGGTAAGGAGTACGACAGACTGAGTTATTCAATCCTCTTTGTAACCCGTATAGGAGAAGGAAAACCCTGAATTCAAACCTGTTAAACACCATTTAGATATTTACTTGGGTCACATCCTGCTCTATAGTGTGTGATAAAGACATTCTTGGATGGACCAATAGAGTGTACAAGATTAATCATGTTCTGGCGTGAACAGTCACTTAACGAACTGAGAAAATTTAGTCAAAGTTCCATCAGTTGATTCGATGGTTTGTTGGATTTTACGGTATATCAATTCTTATTGGGTTATTTATGCCGAAGGCGTTTTGTTCTATTCCTGCTGATAGGTATTCAAAACAATTTTTAAATTCAATTTTCACACATCTTTAAAACTCATTTTTTCTATTTAACTCATTATATGGGACGCTAAAAGGTTCTACTATCTGGGTCAAAGTGGCCCTGAGGATAATGGCAATGAGGGGTATTCCACCATCCCCAGTGTTCCAGAATTGGAACTTTACCATTAGACGCAGTTTAACGTCATGCATAAAACCCTCAACCACCGCCTTCTAGCACATATATGATAAAAATTCCATCAGATCTGATTGACGTTTTCCCAATTCTCTCTCTCTCTCTCTCTCTCTCTCTCTCTCGGTATATATATATATAATATATATATATATATAATATATATATATATATATATATATATATATCAGTATGCTGTGTTGCTATCTATTACCCAAATATGCGGACAGTTCCATTACGAATAATGTTTGTCTCTTTTTACCAATATTCTTTAGATTTAATTAACATTCATTTATGAAGGTACCAAATATGGATTGATCCAATATTCTTTACATTTGAATAGTAAATTCTACTTCTCCTTCTGTATCAATGTCACTAAACAACATGTTGAGAATGATTTCCGTTGAATTAAATTTGATCACTAGGATATTGATATCATTTTGACCAAGGACCGTAGGATGTTTATAATCTGCGGTAAATAACTTCCAAATGATCTCAGTCAGAAAAATAAAAGGATATCTGAAAAAGAGGTGCATATATACTGAGTATATACAATTCACTTTTTGAAAGCCGTTGAAAAATGACCCACATAAGAGACAACGAATGATAGATTTCTTTAGTACGACTTGGAAACTAAACCAAGTGCGGAGAGGAAAAACAAACAATCTCTCGTATTCAAAGAAAGATAACGAATTTGACAATAATGTATAGCTAATAAGAAGTCATTTAAACATGTCTTCTATATATATACAATTACTTTTAATTAACAAAAAAAAAAAAATTTCATTTAGATAGAAATGCCATAACTAGGACTATTTCAGTTCCAGTGATCTTTGAAAAAGAGATTTTATCTCGAAAATTCAAGAATAAAATAGAGGTTAACACACAACACCTGTTACCGTATTATTATTATTTTCTTTACATCTGCATTGTGATAGGCCTTTCTAAATCCAACCTCCTAACCAAATATACACAATGCTTCAAGCAAATTATCAAAGTCTCTTAAATACTTTTTGTTCATTTATTCTTTTTTTTTACAATAACTAGAATTGACATTAGTTTCCAACGTTATGACTTCACTGATTTAAATATCTAAAGTTGGAATTTACGTGCAGAAAATTATCTTCTAAACTTGGTGACCCTTTATATACAGCTATACTTTTGTCTGAATTTTGTAGATGAGGGCTTGATATGTATGATTTTGATTTTTCAGGACTGTTGTCCTCAATCGTTATTGGGTAGTGAAATTACAACGATTTGGCCACGTACCTCCGACCTTCCTCGGGTATTTCCTGTGTATCCGAGAATAGCTATAACTCAACCTGCGGATATATCATTTTGAATAAATAGTTTGGCTGTAGATCAAGTAAGGGTCAAAGAGTTTTTTAAGATCTTATTCAAATAATAACGCCCATTATTTTTGCGCGTCTATCATTCTACTTGCATCACGATGAATATCACGATCATTAAAAAAAAATCCGATAATCAAATTATAATGCTATATATTTGTTTGAATTTATGAGATGAACATTATCATTATTATCAATGAGTATAAGAATTATATTGTTATTTTGATTGTTATAGATAAATTTCGGATGCTGCACTCTTCGGCCTTCTTCAACTGCCTGTCGTATTTGGTATCTCTTTGTGAATTTTTGATATGGGTCATTTATTAAATCCAGGTGGATAAATTGTATTCATTTTAGCGTCTATAATAAAAGATAAATTGTTTTTCATTTTGCTATACTGGTGCATAAACTTTTCCAATTTTTACTGCCTATGCCTGAGGATTTAAAGTTTTATCATTTAGCTATCTAGCTGGAGGATAGATTATTCTCGTTTTGCTGTCTATGCTGAAGGATGAACTGTTCTCATTTTGATGTTTATGCTGGAGGATAATTGTTTTAATTTTGCTGGTTAAGCTTGGATAATCTGACTGTTCTCATTTTGATATCCATACTGTAGGATAAGTTTTTCTCATTTTAACTGTCTATGCTGGAGGATAGTTTATTTTCCTTTTGCTGTCTATGCTGGAAAACATATTTTCTCATTTGCTGTCTATGCTGGAACATAGATTATTCTAATACTCTTGGAAAGGTATGAATTCTAATCTCCTCCCAGCTATGGATAAATAGTACGGTAGACTGGGCTCTTTTACCTTGTGTTAGGCAACCGGTCTAGGAGAAGGAAAACTTCTGAATTCAAACCTGTTGAACTCCGCTTAAGAAATTAACCTTGTGTCACATCCTGCTCGTGCGGAGGGTTGCGTAAATATATATAAAGAAAGCCGTTTAAACATCAAACAGAATCTTTACTTGTTTCTATACATGATGTTGAAGTTTAAGTTAATTTTTAAACGGGAATTAGTCTAGTTATCTTTTACGAAAATTATATAATTTTTAAAAAACACCCTGTATATCTCAAATCAATTTTTTTTTTCAAAACAGCCGTGTTACATAATTCATGGGTATCCAACGAATTAAGTGTGAAAAATTCAAATAACGGGTATGGTAAATGGAAAGTAACCATTGACCGTTGTAGGAAGTTGTAAAAGTGATGACATGGAATTTAACCTTCTTCTGACCCGGACGCCGATTGCTGATTGGCTGAAGGCGAACTTGAGAAGAAATCTGATTTAACAAGCTAGATTTTGGCCGTTAGTACAAAGGAGCAGACGTAACTGTCGTTTGTCTAAGACGCCAACTTCTCACCGCACGGTGAAAACCCGTTTGGGCTTCGGGGTTTTAATAAAGAATAGGGGAAATATTAAAGTCTTGCTTAATTGGTACAACCAAATTGAGCAGACAACTCAGGCCAAACAGAAAGAAGAAAGCTCAGAAGAAGAAGGTGGGCACCGAGAAAACTGAACAAGTAAGAACCCATCTCCTCTCCTCTCCCTTTTATATACCGATGTCTACACCTGTACATGATCTTCACTGATCTTCACCTACAAACAAAGAAGCGCGTGGTGTAATGGTTAAACTCATTGGAAATAGACTCGTCGCCCCGAGTTCAAAATCCTGGACGTGGTAATTGCATTTCACTTAGCGCTAATACCCTTGGGAAAGGTATGAATCCTACTCTTCCCTCCAGTTATGGATAAATAGTAGGGTAGACTGGCTCTTTAACCTTGGTTAGGCAACGGGTCTTAGGAGAAAGAAACTCTGAATTCACACCTGTTTAAACTCCGCTTAAGCAATTGACCTTTGTGTCACATTCTCCTCGTGCGGAGGGGTTGGTAAATATGGATATGATCTTCACTGACAGAGATTTCATTCACGACCACAGGTCAAGTAAGCCTATTTAAACAATACTCGTAGACCATACGCTATTGTCTTTATGGTACTCATATAGTGGACATTAGAAGGAAAGAAATTGCCCCTGTTGCTTGAATAAATAATTCTAAAGAGTAAACAACATATAACATGCTGGATAGGACAATGTCCGAAATATTGTGACTATGATAAATAAAACGAGGCGCTCATTGTATATTGGTTATCGTCGTAGAAATGGTGAGCAGAGTTAAATCCTGGACGTGGCTGTTTGCATTTCAAATAGCGTTAATACCCAGCTATTCTCTTCTTCCATGAGTTAAATACTAGCACAGACTGGACTCTTTAACCTTGGTTAGGCAATCAGTCTGGGAGGGAAAATGCTGAATTCAAGCTTGTACTCTACGCTTAAGAAATGACCATGTGTCACATCCTACTCGTACACACACACACGGCGCCACACACACACACAATCACACATACACACACACAGTTATATATATATATATATATATATATATATATAATATATATATATATATAAACGAGACGAGGTTGTCAGTTTAAATTAAATCAGGGCTTAAATGAGGTTATATATTGATATAGAGATTAATATGATATTTGTGGGACAGAAAAAGATCGGTTTAAACAATTAGGCAGGGGAGAGTATTTGGACTCTGCACAGTCCAAACATTGTTGACATTCATCGATAATCTATATTAACATATGATCCTATTTTGATTTATCACAGCAAATTGCAGCAACACTTTTTTTAAGCACCAAACACCATTAGAATGATCTAACTTCGAAACAAATAGTGTCAATCAATCTATAAATCTAACATAATATTGTTGCGAATCGCGATCCCACTCACATTAATTACTCAAAACATATAGAATTCTAATTATAAAGTTATTTCCTATTATCTATTGTTATATTAGTAATTATTCATGATATATAATATATATATAAGAGTTATTCACCCAAACCCGTTTGGTTAGGATGTTACAAAAAGATGGCCAGCATGGGACATCCAACGAAGATAAAACTCGCCTATTCAGTAATATATGCGGACTAGCTCGCTAACAATACACTACGATGAACGCCCTAATTATAAATAGAATTGTTGAGTTATGGTTTATTGCGGTTAAAGCTAGTATTTTAAAAATAGTGTAAAAATATATGCTGATTTTAGAAAATATCACTGAAATATATTTAGAAATAATATACTGATCTGTTTGAAACGTCAGCATGGCAGGATTATTCTCTCTTTTTTGAGGGAAAATAAAATTATACATATATAGATAGAAAACAAATCAATAACATACAAACATAATCCCCGAATTAATGCCTAACACATTGTTAAACCAATTTACTAAAAGTATAATAAAATACACAATAAATATTACTCCTAACCATTAGGCATGACATACCCCAACGGGTTGATATGCCCGTTAAATCAATAAACAAAAAATAAACAAAGGAACAAAAAAATGATTCTTGAAATTATTACTGATAAAAATCTTGTAGAACAATCTCAGCAATTAAACATTAAAAACAACAAAATAAAAACAAAAAATAAGAAAAAATGACCCCCGAATTAACTATCTCTCTCTTTT
>CM042179.1:13576223-13583723 GCA_023376005.1 Doryteuthis pealeii
TGGTGGGACATAATGTATAAATAATAAGAATGGGATGATTTGGATGTCTCGGCGTTTTTTACATAATTGAAAAATATACATATACATTTTAATAATTAGGGCGTTTAGCAAATCATTTGTGTGATTGACTTTCGTCGGTGTTCAGACGCAAAATAAATCTCCCTAGTCTAGCACTAATGAAAAGTGGAAAGACTCTCGCTGTCAGGTTGATACCGACAATAGACCACTCCGACTACACAGACTAAGCTTACAAGTGTGTTTTCGATTCAAGACGTTTATTTCGCCTTCTGTCAACATTCAACTAAAAGAAAAAAAGCGAAAAGTATTGTCATTTTTGTTCATTATTTTGTTTTAATTTTGTTGTTTTTAATGTTTATTGCTGAGATTGTTCTAAACAAGGTTTGATAAAAAAAAAAGAAAATTTATCACGTAATAGTTCTAAGACATTTTTTGTTCCTTTGTTTATTGTTTGTTTATTGATTTTAACGGCATATCAACCCGTCTGGGGTTATGTCATGCCTAATTGGTTAGGAAGTACTACATATTGTGTATTTATATTTATACTTTTTAGTAATTGGTTTTAAACAATGTGTTAGCATTATTGGGGATTATGTTGTATGTTATTGATTTGTTTCATATCTATTATATGTATAATTTTATTTCCCTCAAAAAAGGAATATCCTCCATGTTGACGTTTTCAAACAGATCAGTATATATTTCTAAATATATTTCAGTGATTATTTTCTAAAATCAGCATATATTACACTATTTTTTAATACTAGCTTTAACCCCGCATAACCATTAAACTCACATTTATTTATAATTAGGGCGTCTCATCGTAGTATAATTGTTAAGCAAGCTAGTCTCGCATATATTACTGAATAGCGAGTTTTTATCTTCGTTGGATGTCCCATGCTGGCCATCTTTTGTAACATCCTAACCATGACGAACGGTTGGGTGAATAACTCTTATATATATAATCTATACCATGAATAATTACTAATATACAAATAGAAATAGGAAATACTTTATAATTAGAATTCTATATGTTTTGAGTAATTTATGTAGTGTGATAGCGATTCCACAAAATTATTGTTAGGTTATATATTTGATGGGAACGCTATTTGTTTCGAAGTTAGATCATTCTAATGGTGTTGTGCTTACAAAAAGTTTTGCTGCAAATTCGCTGTGATAAATCAAAAAATAGGATCATATTGTATAATATAGATTATCGATGAATGTCAACAAGTGTTTGGACTCTGGCAGAGTCCAAATACTCATCCCTCCTGCCTAATTGTTTAACCGTTTCTTTTTCTGTCCATAAATATATTATTATCTCTATATCAATATATAACCTCATTAAGCCCTGATTTATTTAAACTCACAATCTCGTCTCGTTTATTTTACACACACACACACACACACACATATATTATATATATGTGTGTGTGTGTGTGTTGTTTGTGTGTGTGCGCGCGTCGTGTGTGTGTGTACGAGTAGGATGTGACACATGGTCAATTCCTTAAGCGTAGAGTAACAAGCTTGAATTCAGCATTTTCCTTCCCAGACTGATTGCTAACCAAGGTTAAAGAGTCCAGTCTGTGCTAGTATTTACTCATGGAAGAAGAGAATAGCTGGGTATTAACGCTATTTGAAATGCAAACAGCCACGTCCAGGATTTTAACTCTGCTCACCATTTCCTACGACGATAACCAATATACAATGAGCGCCTCATTTTATTTATCATAGTCACAATATTTCGGACATTGTCCTATCAGCATGTTATATGTGTTTACTCTTTAGAATTTATTATTCAAGCAACAGGGGCAAATTTCTCTCCTTCTAATGTCCACCATATGAGTACCATAAGAACAATAGCGTAGTGGACTACGAGTATTGTTTAAATAGGCTTACTTGACCTGTGGTCGTGAATTAAATCTCTGTCAGTGAAGATCATATACATATTTACCAACCCCTCCGCACGAGGAGGATGTGACACAAGGTCAATTGCTTAAGCGGAGTTTAACAGGTGTGAATTCAGAGTTTTCTTTCTGCTAGACCCGTTGCCTAACCAAGGTTAAAGAGCCCAGTCTACCCTACTATTTATCCATAACTGGAGGAAGAGTAGGATTCATACCTTTCCCAAGGGTATTAGCGCTAAGTGAAATGCAATTACCACGTCCAGGATTTGAACTCGGGGCGACGAGTCTATTTCCAATGAGTTTAACCATTACACCACGCGCTTCTTTGTTGTAGGTGAAGATCAGTGAAGATCATGTACAGGTGTATGACATCGGTATATAAAAAGGGAGAGGAGAGGAGATGGGTTCTTACTTGTTCAGTTTTCTCGGCGCCCACGTTCTTCTTCTGAGCTTTCTTCCTTCTGTTGGCCTGAGTTGTCTGCTCAATTTGTGGTTGTACCAATTAAGCAAGACTTAATATTTCCCCTATTCTTTATTAAAACCCCGAAGCCCAAACGGGTTTTCAACCGTGCGGTGAGAAGTTGGCGTCTTAGGACAAAACGAAAGTTACGTCTGCTCCTTTGTACTAACGGCCAAAATCTAGCTTGTTAAATCAGATTTCTTCTCAAGTTCGCCTTCAGCCAATCAGCAATCGGCGTCCGGGTCAGAGAAGGTTAAATTCCATGTCAATCACTTTTACAACTTCCTACAACGGTCAATGGTTACTTTCCATTTACCATACCGTTATTTGAATTTTACCACACTTAATTCGTTGGATACCCATGAATTATGTAACACAGGCTGTTTTGAAAAAAAAATGATTTGAGATGTACAGGGTGTTTTTAAAAATTATATAATTTCGTAATCAGATAACTAGACCAATTCTCGTTTAAAATTAACTTAAACTTCAACATCATGTATAGAAACAAGTAAAAATTCTGTTTGATGTTTAAACGGCTTTTCTTTATATATATTTACCAACCCCTCCGCACGAGCAGGATGTGACACAAGGTTAATTTCTTAAGCGGAGTTCAACAGGTTTGAATTCAGAGTTTTCCTTCTCCTAGACCGGTTGCCTAACCAAGGTAAAAGAGCCCAGCCTACCCTACTATTTATCCATAGCTGGAGGGAGATTAGAATTCATACCTTTCCAAGAGGTATTAGAATAATCTATGTTCCAGCATAGACAGCAAAATGAGAAAATATGTTTTCCAGCATAGACAGCAAAAGGAAAATAAACTATCCTCCAGCATAGACAGTAAAATGAGAAAAACTTATCCTACAGTATGGATATCAAAATGAGAACAGTCAATTATCCAGCTTAGCCAGCAAAATTAAAACAATTATCCTCCAGCATAAACATCAAAATGAGAACAGTTCATCCTTCAGCATAGACAGCAAAACGAGAATAATCTATCCTCCAGCTTAGATAGCTAAATGATAAAACTTTATCCTCAGGCATAGGCAGTAAAATTGGAAAAGTTTATGCACCAGTATAGCAAAATGAAAACAATTTATCTTTTATTATAGACGCTAAAATGAATACAATTTATCCACCTGGATTTAATAAATGACCCATTCAAAATTCACAAGAGATACCAAATACGACAGGCAGTTGAAGAAGGCCGAAGAGTGCAGCATCCGAAATTTATCTATAACAATCAAAATAACAATAATAATTCTTATAACTCATTGATAATAATGATAATGTTCATCTCATAAATTCAAACAAATATATAGCATTATAATTTGATTATCGGATTTTTTTTAATGATCGTGATATTCATCGTGATGCAAGTAGAATGATAGATGCGCAAAAATAATGGCGTCATTATTTGAATAAGATCTTAAAAAACTCTTTGACACCTACTTTGATCTACAGCCAAACTATTCAAAATGATATATCCCAGGTTGAGTCATAGCTATTCTCGGATACACAGGAAATACCCGAGGAAGGTCGGAGGATACAGTGGCCAAATCGTTGTAATTTCACATACCACAATAACGATGAGGACAACAGTCTGAAAAATCAAAATCATACATATCAAGCTTCATCTACAAAATTCAGACTAAAAGTATAGCTGTATATATGAAGGGTCACCAACTTTAGAAGATAATTTTCTGCACGTAATTCAACTTTAGATATTAAGTCAGTGAATCATAACGCTGGAAACTAATGTACAAATCTAGTTCTTGTAAAAAAAAAGAATAAATGAACAAAAAGTAATTCAAGAGACTTTTATAATTTGCTTGAAGCATTGTGTATATATTAGTTAGGAGGTTGATTTAGAAGGCTATCACAATGCAGATGTAAAGAAAATAATAATAATACGGTAACAATGGTGTTGTGTGTTAACCTCTATTTTATTCTTGAATTTTCGAGATAAAATCTCTTTTTCAAAAGATCACTGGAACTGACATAGTCTAGTTATGGCATTTCTAACTAAATGAATTTTTTTTTTTGTAATTTAAAAGTAATTTGTATATATATAGAAAGACATGTTTAAATTAACTTCTTATTAGCTATACATTATTGTCAAATTCGTTTATTTTCTTTGAATACGAGATTGTTTGTTTTCCTCTCCGCACTTGGTTTAGTTTCCAAGTCGTACTAAAAGAAATCTATCATTCGTTGTCTCTTATGTGGGTAATTTTCAACGCTTTCAAAAAGTGAATCGTATATACTCAGTATATATGCACCTCTTTTCAGATATCCTTTTATTTCTGACTGAGATCATTTGGAAGTTATTTACCGCAGATTATAAACATCCTACGGTCCTTGGTCAAAATGATATCAATATCCTAGTGATATCAATAGATAGTGATAGTGATAGTGATTAATATAATAATAATAATAATATAATAATATAATAATAATAATAATATCCTATTAATATCAATAGATAGTGATAGTGATTAATATAATTTAGATTTATATATAGTGATAGTGATTAATATCAATAGATAGTGATAGTGATTCAAATTTAATTCAACGGAAATCATTCTCCCATGGTTGTTTAGTGACATTGATACAGAAGGAGAGCGGAGTTTACTATTCAAATGTAAAGATCTTGGGATCAATCCATATTTGGTACCTTCATAAATGATGTTCAATTAAACCTAAAGAATATTGGTAACAGTGAGACAAACATTATTCGTAATGGAACTGTCACGAATATTTGGGTAAATAGATAGCACACAGCATACTGATATATATATATATATATATATGTGAGAGAGAGAGAGAGAGAGAGAGAGAGAGAGAGAGAGAGAGAGAGAGAGAGAGAGAGAGAGAGAAATTGGGAGAAAACGTCAATCAGATCTGATGGAATTTTTATCATATATGTGATAGAAGGCGGTGGTTGAGGGTTTATGCATGACGTTAAACTGCGTCTAATGGTAAAGTTCCAATTCTAGAACTCTGGGGATGGTGGAATACCCCCTCATTGCCATTACCTCAGGGCCACTTTGACCCAGATTAGTAGTACCTTTTAGGGTCCCATATATGAGGTAAATAGAAAAAAATGAGTTTTAAAGAATGTGTTAAAAATTGAATTTAAAAATTGTTTTGAATACCTATCAAGCATGAATAGAACAAAACGTCTTCGGCATAAAATAACCCAATAAGAATTGATATGCCGTAAAATCCAACAAACCATCGAAATCAACTGATGGAACTTTGACTAAATTTTCCTCAGTTCGTTAAGTGACTGTTCATCCAGAACATGATTAATCTTGTACACTCTATTGGTCATCCAAGAATGTCTTTATCACACACCCTCCCTATACGAGCAGGATGTGACCCAAGTAAATATCTTAAGTGGTGTTTAACAGGTTTGAATTCAGGGTTTTCCTTCTCCTATACGGGTTACAAAGCAGAATTGAATAACTCAGTCTGTCGTACTCCTTACCCATAGCTGAAAGGGGTATAGTTGGATTCATACCTTTCCCAAGAGTATTAGTGCTATGTGAATTGCTACCAGTCTTATCCAGGATTTGAATCCATGCTGCCGTGTCCAGTTCCTATGACAATAAACATTACACCACGCGCCCTCAAAGATAAGTACACCTTATCTGATATAAGCAGAATCTGAATGAGTTGCCATACCAAGGTCGAAGAGTACAGTCTTTCCAACTATTTACCCATAGCTGGAGGGACGATAGTTGGATTCATACCTTTCCCAAGTATTAGCGCTATATGAAATGCAAACAGTTTTGTCCAGGATTTGAACTCGGAATGTCTACTATCTAAAATATTAAATGAAAAAGAAATCCACGCTGTTATCATTTAAATTTTACTTTTTAATTATTTTAACAAATATAAATCAAATCTGTATTATTTTTGCTCAAAAACCAAGCCCTGGTGATATTTAATGTGCATATATATTTACTCTGTTGTCAATTGTTTTATTTTCGAAGTTTCCTCCGGACATATACATACACACAACTGCCCTTTATATATGTATAGATTTAAGTTTTTATCAATAATAATATAATAGGACATTCTATGTGATTTGAGCTATCATTATATTCTATTTTCATAATCATTTTTATAATTCGAGAATTATGATGTAAATTTTCAGTGCTTTCTCATCGTAAGTATCTCTGTTATGGTATTTTACCACAGATTATGAAACGTATAAAAATACAACTTTTTATTTCTTGTTAGTATTGAATAGTAAACTTCTTTCTGACATTTAACACATTTATTAGATTTGTTATCAAACAATATTTCAATATCTACATAACCTACATTACGTGACATAAAAATACACTCATTCTCATTAGCCTCAACATCCATATATATATTTACCAACCCCTCCGCACGAGCAGGATGCGACACAAGGTGAATTTCTTTGGTTTGAATTCAGAGTTTTCCTTCTCCTAGACCGGTTGCTTAACCAAGGTTAAAGAATCCAGTCTGCCCTACCATTTACCCATAGCTGGAGGGAGAGTAGGATTCATACCTTTCTCAAGGGTATTAGCGCTAAGTGAAATGCAATTACGACGTCCAGGTTTTGAACTCGGGGTGACGAGTCCATTTCCTATGACTTTAACCATTATATAGTATTGATATCATTCAGATTATTATCAACATAAATATCGTTCTATGAATATTCTTTATTATACTTTAGGATATATAGTACAGCGTATTCAGTAATGTAAAGTCGGCAGGGTGGTCTATAGTCAGTATCAGCCGGAAGGCGAGGGAGTTTATCACCTTTTCACTAGCGCTTAACCAGGGAGATTGTTTCTGCGTCTGAGGTGGACTGCCAAACCTAACATCAGCTCTCCACTTTACTGCACACATCTATGCTGTGTTACTCATACGCTGAGTTGGTGAGGGCCGGTTTCAAACCGGGAAGATTGTGGTTCAGAGGAGGATGTTCTAGTAACTGAAAGTACTCACTTATAACCTCACTAAAAAGAAAGTTTGTAATTTATTTCCCATAAAAATGCACCAAACCAACACTTTACTCAGTGTACTCCCTTGAACTTGTTCTGTTCTTTCAAAGATTTGTACCGTATGCTTCCCACC
>CM042179.1:13588723-13618723 GCA_023376005.1 Doryteuthis pealeii
ATGAGATATATTTAATAATGCACATCACGTGCATATAACCTTGCCACGACTTAGTATACATATGTATTTCAAAATTTTTTTTTGTATTTGGTTTAAATATATATACATGCATCCATGGTAATACATACATACATATTTGAAATAACTATGTATAACTAAGTCGTGGCAAGGTTATATGCACGTGAGTGCATTATTAAATATTATCTCATATTGTAAATTGGTCATCACTTTTGGCAGTCCTTCACATGGCATTAGTGTCCATACAGATCAGAACGTAAGTTTTTTCTGGTTGGCCAACATTAAGTGAGGTCCATGTGTAGGTGTCCACAGAAAGAACGTTCATTTAAAGTTCGTCCTTGCTTTCTCAGCATGTCCAGCATGTCTTGTTTGTCTTACTTGCGATGGCTTGTGAGATAGGAAGTAAGTGGCCATATATCCACTGTGTATGGAAGCGGCGTGTTGTAAATGGTTTAAAGTCATGGGAAATGGATTCGTTCGCCCCGAGTTCAAATCCTGGATGTGATAATTGCATTTCACTTAGCGCTAATACCCCTGGGAAAGGTATGAATCCTACTCTCCCTCCACTATGGATAAATAGTAGGGGGCAGACCGGGCCTTTAACCTTGATTAGGTAACCAGTCTAATAGAAGGAAAACTCTGAATTCAAACCTGTTAAACTCCGCTTAAGAAATTGACTTGTGCCACATCCTGCTCGTACGGAGGGTTGGTAAATATATATATCCATTGTGCATGCCATCAGACATAAATGCAATGGAAATTTTGGCTTATTAAATAATCGGCAATACATATACATCGTTTAGCAAGCTAGACACACAGATCTATCAATACTGAATAGCGAGTTCGAATCCTCACTGGATGCCTCAGACTTGCGAACTTGTGTCACAGCCTAACCGAAGCGAACTGGTTAGGTAAATACCTTTTTTCCACTCTTTTTCTTAGTTTAATTATATGAACTATATAGCTGATGATTCTGTGTCATTGGAACTCAGATATTTACAAATTAGTGGAATCTTAAATTTGAACAGATTTAATTGTATAACGATAAATTAGTCTGACTGTTTCGTATTTCCCATTCATATTTTCAGGATAACTACATAAAACTTAACAAATACGTGTCCCGTGTATGGTGTCTTTCTGCATCTTTTACTGAGGTTCTAATTCTAGAGCTCTTGGGAATATGGAGTACCTGCCACTTCATGACATTACTCCCAGGTTCACTCTGACTCAGAATCGGTAGTAGCTTGTTATAGTCCCGTTAATGGGGTTAAATAGATTAAAAATATTAAAAAAAAAAATTTTATTTGAATGCCCAACAAGAATAAATAAAACAAAAATGTCTTCGGCGTAAACTAACCCCAAGGTTGACATGCTGTAAAATCTAACAGACCAACCACCAACCAACCAACCAACCAAGTATCCTTAAAAAATCAATATTCAATAATCATAACTCATAAATCCCTTCACGTATATGGGGTCCCATAAGGAACATTAACATAATTTTGTAAAGTTTAAAAATTAATTGGATGTATCTGAATTGAATATTGGAAATATTTGAAAATAATGATTTTAAATTAAAAAAAAGTCCCTAACAGCTGTCTGTATAATCATTATTTCTAAAAACATCTTAGAATGATCATTATTATTATTATTATTATTATTATAGTTATTATATTATATTATTGTATTATTGTGTTGTTGTTGTTGTTGTTGTTGGTTATTATTATTATTTATATTATTATTAAGTTATACTAGAATCTTCTTAACATCTTATTTTTAATTGCATTTAATTACAACGCATAAATATCTACTCTGATAAAGCATTGAAGTTTAGAATACGCACGCATACCAATGTTACCCACTCTTGTTTTTTTTCCTCCGTTTCTACAGTCCTTTTTTCCCAGAAACAACGTTCTGTTATCAGTTCCCGCGTTTTTCTGTTTGGTAAGAACGCGCAGGTGATTGGGGTTAGTGACGCTTTAGCGGCACAGAAGAAAAAAAGAAGAAAGAAGCAATATAAAACAAAATACAACAGTACTAGAATAAGTAAAATGGGACAATAAATAAATAAGAAGAAACAAAGAATGGAAAGAGATCCCGTTCCCTTGTCCCTATGCCCAATAAAACTCCATTCCCAGCTTATCCAGGCTCCAAAAACTTACGTTTTCCCCTTTTTTTTTTGCCGCGTCGATAGATGTTTGACACAGAATTCCGGAGCGAGTCACACTGTCTCTCTAGACAAAGCGGGCAATCGTGATAAGTTTTATGGTGCCGCTTTGCTTACTTGAAAGTAGCCGGCCAGGGGAATGTCCAGGTAAGTCAACAATCAAAGGTTTGTAGCCTACCTGAACTATTAATGTTTTAACATTTTTGTGGCCTACCATATTCTATATAAATGCATATCTACATAAGAAGGTACACACTGATATATTTTGCATATATGCACATATACATATTCTGCAGATACGTACAAATACAAACCACACACGCATGAAAATACTCAAGCATGCACAGATATACTCACACTACTACAGATAGTACGTTAATTTACACACACAGACACACACACACACACTACACACATATATATATATATATACTTTATACTGAGTGAAGTTTATGAATATATATATTATTATATATATATATATATATATATATATATATATATATATATGGTCTATCACTGATATTGGTACTACATTTATAAATGTAAGTATTATATATATATATATATATTATATATATATATATATATATATTATATATGTGTGTGTGTGTGTGTGTGTGTGTGTGTGTGTGTGCACGTATATATATATATATAATATATGTTGTGTAATATATATAATATAGTATGTGTATATATATGTGTGTAATATTATGTATATATTATATATATATATATATATATATATATATATATGTATATAGTCATCCACAGACACGTGTTTCGAAGTTTACTTCTCATCAGTGCTGCTCGACTTTTTAAAATCTACCTCTAGCCGGGGATCAAAACCGACATAATTTTGTCTGCCAAGTTCCTTACCCTTGCGGCTATCAGCAGCCATCAGTCTAGGGTGAACAATTAATTGCTACATACTTTACGGGGCGGTATGTTTTTTTACAATCACCAGAGAACTCAAATCTGTAAACAGACGGGTAGCAGCTTAATGCCAAAACGGTGAAGCTACAATTAATGTCCCCCCACAGTGCTCAACCATGGGAGTGGGGGAAGTATAGACACGTGTTTCGAAGTTTACTTCTCATCAGTGTGCGGCTCGACCTTTTAACAGCTACCTAAAATATGCACAAACAAAAGTAAACCAGAATATAAACAACCATGCAAATATTTTGAGGCTTACATATATATACATATACATAGCCCCCCCACCTGTGGCTCACACAATACTTCCATCATTCGGTCTAAAATGTGTAATCCACAGCAGAGATGACGTGACGTCATCACATTCAATTTCTCATAGATAATATCTCTAGATAACTGATTTAGTCTTGAATAGGGAACATGCGTATCAATTCAGATAAAATCTGGAGTTAAAGAAGCACCAATTTGCACATACATTCTGTTTCTTAATCTCTCTCTCTCTCTCTCTCTCTCTCTCTCTATATATATATATATATATATTATATATTATATATATATATATATATATATATGGGAATAAAAGGCCTTAAATACCATGGGTATCCTGGTTATGGACTATTTCCACTCACGAGTATGTCCACGAGCTTCTTCAGACCACTGATATATATATATATATATATATATATATATATATATATATATATATATATATATATATACTCGTGGACATACTCGCAGTGGAAATGGTCCATAACCACGATACCCATGGTATTTAAGGCCTTTTTATTCCTTAAATTCTTTATATAACTTTGCTCTATTTACAATAATTAAACATTGAGCTCTCATACGGAACCTGAACTCTACAACAAACTACTGTAGAGAATTAGGACCCGCGCTAGAATCACCTTGTACCAAGAAACTTGGTACCGCCCCAAAGTATATATATATATATATATATATATATATATATATATATATATATATAATATTATCAGTTGAACACAAGGATCAATTAACGTAAAAGAGCCACACACGAACCGAAGTTCATACGTTTGGCCACGCATGGGGTTCGGTTTGTGTTGCGTGTATCCATTCGACATTTCTCTTTTGGGGCGCATCAGGCACTGGGCAATAAAATTCAGCAATAAATTCGACCCTCCACTTTAAATCGATGTAGGGAGTAGATATTGCCTGTGAGGATGGCTCTCCGGGAATCATATATATATATATATATATTATATATTATATATATATATAATTGGGCTCTCCCGTCGATTATCGACGTATGAGGGTTCATACACACAATGAACGCCCACACAGGGATTTGTTTATAGTGGTGAAGGGCTTGTGTTGGACCATCCACACTTTTTGGCAACAGTCGATAGGATGAATTTGGTGCATCAAGGTTGCCCCAAACCCAATCAACGACCGACCTCAGGAATTTTGAATTCAGAGTTATCCCTCTCCTAGACTGGTTACCTACCCAAGGCTGAAGAGCCAGTCTACCACATATATATATATATATATATATATATATATATATATTATATATTATATATACAAACATATAATATTGTGTGTGTTTTTGGCATGTATTATATTAATGAATACGCGAGATGTGTGTCAAATATGCTCTTCATAAATGTTTTTAACTACATCAATATTTCTTAGAATTATCAGATCTCAATATACATAACATATTTAATTTTTATCTTTAACACCACTTCTATAGAACTCTTTTCGCTTCGCGCAATGCTGAAATCGATTTTCAGATATCTCAGTTTTTTCACAAAAATTATCAGCCGTTTATTCAAACAATAATCGTTAATCTCTAATTATTTCTCTAAATACAGATTAGTTGCAGGCAGCCGACCATATCTTCACAAGTCCAATTCAAGATGAAAACGGCTTTAAACATCAAAATTCTGCAGAAAAAGGTAATATATTTCCAGACGACAAAGTTCAATCTCCAATCGAGCTAACCATTCATTTAGTATCGATTGGCGATTAACAAAACAACGTTTGTCCATGCAGCCAGCGTCTCAGCCAATTCCGCTTTTGCAAATAAAAGAAAGGGAGAAAATGGCGGCAGTTTCCGGTGAACGTTGACATAAACGGAAAGGCGCGCGAAATGTTGGTGAAGATGAATTCTGGTGGGAAGCATACGGTACAAATCTTTTGAAAGAACAGAACAAGTTCAAGGGAGTAACACTGAGTAAAGTGTGTTGGTTTGGTGCATTTTTTGGGAAATAAATTACAAACTTTCTTTTAGTGAGGTTATAAGTGAGTACTTTCAGTTACTAGAACATCCTCCTCTGAACCACAATCTTCCCGGTTTGAAACCGGCCCTCACCAACTCAGCGTATGAGTAACACAGCATAGATGTGTGCAGTAAAGTGGAGAGCTGATGTTAGGTTTGGCAGTCCACCTCAGAACGCAGAAACAATCTCCCTGGTTAAGCGCTAGTGAAAAGGTGATAAACTCCCTCGCCTTCCGGCTGATACTGACTATAGACCACCCTGCCGACTTTACATTACTGAATACGCTGTACTATATATCCTAAAGTATAATAAAGAATATTCATAGAACGATATTTATGTTGATAATAATCTGAATGATATCAATACTATATATGGTTAAAGTCATAGGATGGACTCGTCACCGTCACCCCGAGTTCAAAACCTGGACGTCGTAATTGCATTTCACTTAGCGCTAATACCCTGAGAAAGGTATGAATCCTACTCTCCCTCCAGCTATGGTAAATGGTAGGGCAGACTGGATTCTTTAACCTTGTTTAAGCAACCGGTCTAGGAGAAGGAAAACTCTGAATTCAAACCAAAGAAATTCACCTTGTGTCGCATCCTGCTCGTGCGGAGGGGTTGGTAAATATATATATGGATGTTGAGGCTAATGAGAATGAGTGTATTTTTATGTCACGTAATGTAGGTTATGTAGATATTGAAAATATTGTTTGATAACAAATCTAATAAATGTGTTAAATGTCAGAAAGAAGTTTACTATTCAATACTAACAAGAAATAAAAAGTTGTATTTTTTATACGTTTCATAATCTGTGGTAAAATACCATAACAGAGATACTTACGATGAGAAAGCACTGAAAATTTACATCATAATTCTCGAATTATAAAAAATGATTATGAAAATAGAATATAATGATAGCTCAAATCACATAGAATGTCTATTATATTATTATTGATAAAAACTTAAATCTATACATATATAAAGGGCAGTTGTGTGTATGTATATGTCCGGAGGAAACTTCGAAAATAAAACAATTGACAACAGAGTAAATATATATTGCACATTAAATATCACCAGGGCTTGGTTTTTGAGCAAAAATAATACAGATTTGATTTTATATTTGTTAAAATAATTAAAAGGTAAAATTTAAATGATAACAGCGTGGATTTCTTTTTCATTTAATATTTTAGATTAGTAGACATTCCGAGTTCAAATCCTGGACAAAACTGTTTGCATTTCATATAGCGCTAATACTTGGGAAAGGTATGAATCCAACTATCGTCCCTCCAGCTATGGGTAAATAGTTGGAAAGACTGTACTCTTTCGACCTTGGTATGGCAACTCATTCAGATTCTGCTTATATCAGATAAGGTGTACTTATCTTTGAGGGCGCGTGGTGTAATGTTTATTGTCATAGGAACTGGACACGGCAGCATGGATTCAAATCCTGGATAAGACTGGTAGCAATTCACATAGCACTAATACTCTTGGGAAAGGTATGAATCCAACTATACCCCTTTCAGCTATGGGTAAGGAGTACGACAGACTGAGTTATTCAATTCTGCTTTGTAACCCGTATAGGAGAAGGAAAACCCTGAATTCAAACCTGTTAAACACCACTTAAGATATTTACTTGGGTCACATCCTGCTCGTATAGGGAGGGTGTGTGATAAAGACATTCTTGGATGACCAATAGAGTGTACAAGATTAATCATGTTCTGGATGAACAGTCACTTAACGAACTGAGGAAAATTTAGTCAAAGTTCCATCAGTTGATTTCGATGGTTTGTTGGATTTTACGGCATATCAATTCTTATTGGGTTATTTTATGCCGAAGACGTTTTGTTCTATTCATGCTTGATAGGTATTCAAAACAATTTTTAAATTCAATTTTTAACACATTCTTTAAAACTCATTTTTTTCTATTTACCTCATATATGGGACCCTAAAAGGTACTACTAATCTGGGTCAAAGTGGCCCTGAGGTAATGGCAATGAGGGGGTATTCCACCATCCCCAGAGTTCTAGAATTGGAACTTTACCATTAGACGCAGTTTAACGTCATGCATAAACCCTCAACCACCGCCTTCTATCACATATATGATAAAAATTCCATCAGATCTGATTGACGTTTTCTCCCAATTTCTCTCTCTCTCTCTCTCTCTCTCTCTCTCTCTCTCTCTTCTCCTCTCTCTCTCTCTCTCTCTCACATATATATATAATATATATATATCAGTATGCTGTGTGCTATCTATTTCCCAAATATTCGTGACAGTTCCATTACGAATAATGTTTGTCTCACTGTTACCAATATTCTTTAGGTTTAATTGAACATCATTTATGAAGGTACCAAATATGGATTGATCCCAAGATCTTTACATTTGAATAGTAAACTCCGCTCTCCTTCTGTATCAATGTCACTAAACAACCATGGGAGAATGATTTCCGTTGAATTAAATTTTGAATCACTATCATATCTATTGATATTATCACTATCACTATATATAAATCTAAATATATTAATCACTATCACTATCTATTGATTTAAATAGGATATTATTATTATTATTATATTATTATATTATTATTATTATTATATTAATCACTATCACTATCACTATCTATTGATATCACTAGGATATTGATATCATTTTGACCAAGGACCGTAGGATGTTTATAATCTGCGGTAAATAACTTCCAAATGATCTCAGTCAGAAATAAAAGGATATCTGAAAAGAGGTGCATATATACTGAGTATATACGATTCACTTTTTGAAAGCGTTGAAATTACCCACATAAGAGACAACGAATGATAGATTTCTTTTAGTACGACTTGGAAACTAAACCAAGTGCGGAGAGGAAAACAAACAATCTCGTATTCAAAGAAAATAAACGAATTTGACAATAATGTATAGCTAATAAGAAGTTAATTTAAACATGTCTTTCTATATATATACAAATTACTTTTAAATTACAAAAAAAAAAAAATTCATTTAGTTAGAAATGCCATAACTAGACTATGTCAGTTCCAGTGATCTTTTGAAAAAGAGATTTTATCTCGAAAATTCAAGAATAAAATAGAGGTTAACACACACAACACCATTGTTACCGTATTATTATTATTTTTCTTTACATCTGCATTGTGATAGCCTTCTAAATCAACCTCCTAACTAATATATACACAATGCTTCAAGCAAATTATAAAGTCTCTTGAATTACTTTTTGTTCATTTATTTCTTTTTTTTACAAGAACTAGATTTGTACATTAGTTTCCAGCGTTATGATTCACTGACTTAATATCTAAAGTGAATTACGTGCAGAAAATTATCTTCTAAAGTTGGTGACCCTTCATATATACAGCTATACTTTTAGTCTGAATTTTGTAGATGAAGCTTGATATGTATGATTTTGATTTTTCAGACTGTTGTCCTCATCGTTATTGTGGTATGTGAAATTACAACGATTTGGCCACTGTATCCTCCGACCTTCCTCGGGTATTTCCTGTGTATCCGAGAATAGCTATGACTCAACCTGGGATATATCATTTTGAATAGTTTGGCTGTAGATCAAAGTAGGTGTCAAAGAGTTTTTTAAGATCTTATTCAAATAATGACGCCATTATTTTTGCGCATCTATCATTCTACTTGCATCACGATGAATATCACGATCATTAAAAAAAATCCGATAATCAAATTATAATGCTATATATTTGTTTGAATTTATGAGATGAACATTATCATTATTATCAATGAGTTATAAGAATTATTATTGTTATTTTGATTGTTATAGATAAATTTCGGATGCTGCACTCTTCGGCCTTCTTCAACTGCCTGTCGTATTTGGTATCTCTTGTGAATTTTGAATGGGTCATTTATTAAATCCAGGTGGATAAATTGTATTCATTTTAGCGTCTATAATAAAAGATAAATTGTTTTCATTTTGCTATACTGGTGCATAAACTTTTCCAATTTTACTGCCTATGCCTGAGGATAAAGTTTTATCATTTAGCTATCTAAGCTGGAGGATAGATTATTCTCGTTTTGCTGTCTATGCTGAAGGATGAACTGTTCTCATTTTGATGTTTATGCTGGAGGATAATTGTTTTAATTTTGCTGGCTAAGCTGGATAATTGACTGTTCTCATTTTGATATCCATACTGTAGGATAAGTTTTTCTCATTTTACTGTCTATGCTGGAGGATAGTTTATTTTCCTTTTGCTGTCTATGCTGGAAAACATATTTTCTCATTTTGCTGTCTATGCTGGAACATAGATTATTCTAATACTCTTGGGAAAGGTATGAATTCTAATCTCCCTCCAGCTATGGATAAATAGTAGGGTAGGCTGGGCTCTTTTACCTTGGTTAGGCAACCGGTCTAGGAGAAGGAAAACTCTGAATTCAAACCTGTTGAACTCCGCTTAAGAAATTAACCTTGTGTCACATCCTGCTCGTGCGGAGGGGTTGGTAAATATATATAAAGAAAAGCCGTTTAAACATCAAACAGAATTTTTACTTGTTTCTATACATGATGTTGAAGTTTAAGTTAATTTTAAACGAGAATTGGTCTAGTTATCTGATTACGAAATTATATAATTTTTAAAAACACCCTGTACATCTCAAATCATTTTTTTTCAAAACAGCCTGTGTTACATAATTCATGGGTATCCAACGAATTAAGTGTGGTAAAATTCAAATAACGGTATGGTAAATGGAAAGTAACCATTGACCGTTGTAGGAAGTTGTAAAAGTGATTGACATGGAATTTAACCTTCTCTGACCCGGACGCCGATTGCTGATTGGCTGAAGGCGAACTTGAGAAGAAATCTGATTTAACAAGCTAGATTTTGGCCGTTAGTACAAAGGAGCAGACGTAACTTTCGTTTGTCCTAAGACGCCAACTTCTCACCGCACGGTTGAAAACCCGTTTGGGCTTCGGGGTTTTAATAAGAATAGGGGAAATATTAAGTCTTGCTTAATTGGTACAACCACAAATTGAGCAGACAACTCAGGCCAACAGAAGGAAGAAAGCTCAGAAGAAGAACGTGGGCGCCGAGAAACTGAACAAGTAAGAACCCATCTCCTCTCCCTCTCCTTTTTATATACCGATGTCATACACCTGTACATGATCTTCACTGATCTTCACCTACAACAAAGAAGCGCGTGGTGTAATGGTTAAACTCATTGGAAATAGACTCGTCGCCCCGAGTTCAAATCCTGGACGTGGTAATTGCATTTCACTTAGCGCTAATACCCTTGGGAAAGGTATGAATCCTACTCTTCCTCCAGTTATGGATAAATAGTAGGGTAGACTGGGCTCTTTAACCTTGGTTAGGCAACGGGTCTAGCAGAAAGAAAACTCTGAATTCACACCTGTTAAACTCCGCTTAAGCAATTGACCTTGTGTCACATCCTCCTCGTGCGGAGGGGTTGGTAAATATGTATATGATCTTCACTGACAGAGATTTAATTCACGACCACAGGTCAAGTAAGCCTATTTAAACAATACTCGTAGTCCACTACGCTATTGTTCTTTATGGTACTCATATGGTGGACATTAGAAGGAGAGAAATTTGCCCCTGTTGCTTGAATAAATAATTCTAAAGAGTAAACACATATAACATGCTGGATAGGACAATGTCCGAAATATTGTGACTATGATAAATAAAATGAGGCGCTCATTGTATATTGGTTATCGTCGTAGGAAATGGTGAGCAGAGTTAAAATCCTGGACGTGGCTGTTTGCATTTCAAATAGCGTTAATACCCAGCTATTCTCTTCTTCCATGAGTAAATACTAGCACAGACTGGACTCTTTAACCTTGGTTAGGCAATCAGTCTGGGAAGGAAAATGCTGAATTCAAGCTTGTTACTCTACGCTTAAGGAATTGACCATGTGTCACATCCTACTCGTACACACACACACGCGCGCGCGCGCACACACACACACACACACACACACACACACATATATATATATATGTGTGTGTGTGTGTGTGTGTGTAAAATAAACGAGACGAGATTGTGAGTTTAAATAAATCAGGGCTTAATGAGGTTATATATTGATATAGAGATAATAATATATTTATGGACAGAAAAAGAAACGGTTAAACAATTAGGCAGGAGGGATGAGTATTTGGACTCTGCCAGAGTCCAAACACTTGTTGACATTCATCGATAATCTATATTATACATATGATCCTATTTTTGATTTATCACAGCGAATTGCAGCAAAACTTTTTGTAAGCACAACACCATTAGAATGATCTAACTTCGAAACAAATAGCGTTCCCATCAAATATATAACCTAACAATAATTTTGTGGAATCGCTATCACACTCACATAATTACTCAAAACATATAGAATTCTAATTATAAAGTATTTCCTATTATCTATTTGTATATTAGTAATTATTCATGGTATAGATTATATATATAAGAGTTATTCACCCAACCCGTTCGTCATGGTTAGGATGTTACAAAAGATGGCCAGCATGGGACATCCAACGAAGATAAAACTCGCTATTCAGTAATATATGCGAGACTAGCTTGCTAACAAATTACTACGATGAGACGCCCTAATTATAAATAGAATGTGAGTTTAATGGTTATGCGGGGTTAAAGCTAGTATTTAAAAATAGTGTAAAATATATGCTGATTTTAGAAAATATCACTGAAATATATTTAGAAATATATACTGATCTGTTTGAAAACGTCAACATGGAGGATATTCTCTCTTTTTTGAGGGAAATAAAATTATACCATATAATAGATATGAAACAAATCAATAACATACAACATAATCCCCAATAATGCTAACACATTGTTAAAACCAATTACTAAAAAGTATAAATATAAATACACAATATGTAGTACTTCCTAACCATTAGGCATGACATAACCCCAGACGGGTTGATATGCCGTTAAAATCAATAAAACAACAAAAAAACAAAGGAACAAAAAATGATCTTAGAAACTATTACTGATAAAAATCTTTTTTTTTTTTTTTTAATCAACCTTGTTAGAACAATCTCAGCAATAAACATTAAAAACAACAAAATAAAAACAAAAAATAAGAACAAAAATGACAATACTTTTCGCTTTTTTTTCTTTAGTTGAATGTTGACAGAAGGCGAAATAAACGTCTTGATCGAAAACACACTTGTAAGCTTAGTCTGTGTAGTCGGAGTGGTCTATTGTCGGTATCAACCTGACAGCGAGAGTCTTTCCACTTTTCATTAGTGCTAGACTAGGGAGATTTATTTTGCGTCTGACACACGACGAAAGTCAATCACACAAATGATTTGCTAAACGCCCTAATTATAAAAATGTATATGTATATTTTCATTATGTAAAAAACGCCGAGACATCCAATCATCCATTCTTATTATTTCTACATTATGTCCCACCAACTATGATGAATTAAAATGAATGAAATTAAAATCTAATTTTATAGACATTTATTTCCATTTTTAAATTATAATAATTACCAATCTCTAATAATAAATGCGAATGTCAGTGTGTCACATTTTCTCAACTTTACACCTAGAGGCTGTGACCCAATACATCATAGAAGTTTGGAATCAGACCGACTCCGTGAGCAAATTGAAAACGTTCTAAACCAAATTTTGGTCAACAATCCTGAAATTTTGGATTGTCAAGTTTTAATTACTTTAATTGTTTTCGGCATTTTTTTTTATGTGATATCTACGTCAAATTATTTTGTATAATAACAATTTTTGGCTAAACTTGCACATAGGTGTCAAAATTAGAGCGACCCAGAAAAAACAGAACCCACAAATTTTGTAATAAAACTGTTAATTTTAACTAGGGGGGTTTAGGTTAGGGTTAGGGGTTAGGCTTAGGGGTTAGGGTTAGGGTTAGGGTTGGGGTTTAAGGTTAGTTTAATGGGAAAATAAATAAATAATTTGGGTTCTATTTTTCTGTGTCACCCTAATTTTGACACCTTTTGTTGTATACTCTTCTTTTTACTTCTATTATTCTTCTGCTCATCTTTGGTATCTTACGTTCTTCTTCTAGCGTCTGGACTTCGTCTTGGGGACTTCGTTGCTGGTCTTCTATGTTTCTGTTCTTGATTCATTTCTTCTTCTAGATCAGTCTTGTTGCCAAGACATTCGTCAACCACAAAACCATATTATTTATGTAAGCTTTTATTTACTTAACTAAACATTTCATGTATCTAACATAACGCGCGTGTGCAGTGAGCTTCAGCTAAGGCAGAAACATCTTAGCTGCCGGACGCCCAAGATGAAACTGAGAGCCAACCAGGTTCCACACGTGACTTCACGAATTTCGCGGGCTTTCTGTAATATTCCATGGAAAGTCTCGGCCATGAAATACAGGGGTTGACAATAATCTATGCATAGATTATGTAACACTTTGTGCAAGTTCAGGCCAATCTTTATATGGAAATAAATTTGGGAATAATCGATTCTATACTGGTTGTTCAAGCGTTGAGAAAGGAAACAAGCTATTCGTACAGACCACGAATGTTGTTAGCATCCTTCCGTCTATTGAAGACGATGGCGTAGTGTCTACTTTTTTTATCTGCAACTGCGTGAGTGGTTGAACAGACCAATTTTTGAATGGCAATCTCTGGTGCAGTGATTACAAACAAACGGCGATGCTTGCTGAAGATGCTGTTGCCTCTCCTTCCTTATAGCTCTCTTTTCTGTGGCAGCTTCTTTCCTCTTTTTCACTCCTTTTCGTTCCTTGTTTGACTAGGAGGTGCCAGGTCGTACGGTCTTCTGCATGAGCCTACCATGTGTTGATGTCGATGTGCAGGTCTTCATGTCTCTCTTAAAATATTATAAATATTTTAAAATATCAAATGTCTATGGGGGTTCACCATAGTAAAATGGGAACCAAAGGTATCCATAAGTAAAAAAAAAAAAAATTAAAAAAAAGATTGAGAACGACTGCTTGAGACTATTTCCCATCAATATACAATGTGAAAATTATTGAAATTAGCTGGTATAAAACATGTTTTTAATAAAAGCGGATATAAATACGTCCAAACCGACCTGTTTACACAAGGTTTTGACGCAAGTAAAAAAACCATCTTAGAAACTCTTGTAGAACGCCTTAAAACTATGAAATTAACGTTCCAACTGTTGTTTCTAGAAAGAATCCATGGTCTTACACCATACTTGACAGTTGGTACGGTCGAAATATTTGGGAAAATTTTAGAAGTCGCGCTTTGAAACATTTATTTACATACAAGCGTGCTAATAAAAAAAAAAAAAAAAGAAAAAAAAAAAAAAAAAAAAAAAAAAAAAAAACGTGTGTAGCAACATTTAAAATTAATAAAATAACATTGAATTTGGTATTTTTAGCAAACTTCCAACGGATCTAATAATGCCTGTTAATTCGCAACTTTGTAAATTTCGGTTAACTTTGAAAATTTTGCTTAAAATCGGATACCTTAAAATATATCATCATCATCATCGGGGCGGTTTTAAAGTCGGTATCAGCCAGACAGCGAGGGAGTCTATCCCCTTTTCACAAGCGCTAGACCAAGGAGATTGTTTTGCATCTGAGGTGGAGCGCCACACCTACCATCAGCTCCTTTACCGCACAGATCCCTGTGCTACTCATACGCTGAGTTGGCGAGGGCCGGTATCGAACTAGGAACCTGTGGTTTCTAGCCGAACGCTCTACCGACTGAGCTAATCCGGATGTGAAAATTATTGAAATTATCGGTTCTAAAACTTGTTTTAAATAAAAGAGAATATCATAAAATTAGTCAGTTCTTTGTTTTAACGTATTGAAAACTCGACTTTTTCACTCACCAATTGTTTTGTTTTTTTACCAATTCTTTACTAATCTTTTTACCGTCATATTGATTTTGACTTAACTATTAGTAATTGATATCCAAGATATACAAAAACGGAATATTCCCGTTTATGTATAAAGTACAAAGAACAGAGTGTTTTAAAAAAAAATGATATAATTTGAAAAGTACAGGGTGTTTTAGAAAAATCGATATCGTTTCGTAATCTAATAACTTGACCAATTCTCGTCCAAACGATCTCAAATTTTAACAGCATGTGCGGGAACAACTCAAAATTATATGTTTAATGTTTAAATGCCAGTTCTTTTTCAGTGAATGGAATTTCTATACTTGAGAAGAAAAAAAAACATAAAACATTAAACATATCATTTTTAGTTGTTTCACCACATGCTGTTACAATTTGAGATAATTTTTAACGAGAATTAGTCAAGTTATTATATTACAAAATTATACCAATTTATTCTGAAACACCCTGTATAAATCGAACAACGCATACTACAAAGTCTTTGATTCCTACTCACAAGTAGATACTTTAAATATACAACCAGTAAATATACAGAGAAATAGTGCACTGAGAACAGAGACTTTTTTTTCTTTTTCTTTTTCTTTTTTAGAAGGAAAACAATAGTATAATGTTATAATAATTACTGGCAATGATTAACCCGGTTTTGAGGCAAACAAAAAGTACATTGAGCAAATGGAATATGACCAAATAAATACACTCACGTATACACATGTATAGTTTGGTTGTTTTGTTTTACGGAATATCAACCATTTTCTGGCCATTTAATGCCGAACGAAGTCATTTTGACATCAGGTAGCTTACAGTCCCTGCTGTTGCTTAAATGGTCACCCATCTAAGTATTGAACAGGGACATTGCTGCTTAAGTTGCTTGACCGTATTAGATAGATAAAAATATAGTTTGCTGATTGGTTTATTTTACGGCATATTAATCTTTTTCCGGCCATTTTAAGTCGAACCAAATCATTTTGATATCAGTACCGTCTGTTGCTTAAATGGTCACCCATCTAAGAATTGAACAGGCTCATTGCTGCTTAAGTTCTGTGATCAGACAGTGTGGTTTAACTGTGATAGATAGATAGACTGATCGTTGGCTGGTTGGTTTATTTTACGGCATATCAACACTTTTAGGGTCATTTAATGCCGAATCACGATAATTTTGATATCAGGTTGCTTGCAGTACCGACTGTTGCTTAAATGGTCACCCCTCTAATTATTGAACAGTCTCATCGATGTTTAACTTCGATGATCTATGGGTAACCAGTGCTTTCAGTGTGACCTGATCGTTATAGATAGACAGTTGGTTGTATATCCTCATTTTGATATTTATTTATTATTGTACCTTCCGTCTGGCCAAAGATTGTTTTCATATAAAAACCACAGATAATTTTGTGTAAGATATTCCAGGATAAAATCCGGTTTTTACGTATACCATTTGTCTGTAAAGTTTAATTTTAGTCGTTTGCACAATTCCCATAGAATCACTTTCCCACTCATTCATGCCTTTCTTGTGCTCCTTCCGTGCCAGTTTGTTCCATTTGCTTATTATGCCGTCTCTCTCTCTCTCTCTCTCTCTCTCTCTCTCTCTCTCTCTCTCTCTCTCTCTCTCTCTCTCTCTCTCTCTCACATTTGCCTACATTTGCAATTCTCCTACATCTTAGCTTTTACATAGTTTTATGTCATTATTTAGGAGTGTCTATATTGTCAAGTTTAAGAAGATTCCAGTTTAAGAATATTATTATTATTATTATTATTATTATTATTATTATTATTATTATATTATTATTATTATTATTATTATACGTACTACGATTTATCATTAATTAGACCGTCCAAATCGTCCAAGATGAAATGCAAAAATGTAAATCCTGATTATCTAGTGTCACTTATCCACCGAATTCTTATTTCTTAGATGGATGATCATTTAGCAACGGCAGATACTGTAAAAGAACCCTGAGTCATTTGTTTATCAAAATGACTTTATTCGGAATGAAAGTCTTGATATACTGTAAAAGAAAACAACAATATCAGATTTGTTAAAATATATGTCCTGTCATTAGAAATATCTTACTTTAGCAAACTGATAATTAAGTATGACTAATTATTAATTTCTGTTCATAATAAAGCGAAATATAATATTGTCGGAAGATATGAATATGTAAAAATTGAACTGAAATCATGAAACTTCCACAATAGCACATGACAGGGACCGTCTTTTGTTAAATCGTTTGTAACTAAATAAACTATGTCGATGTGTGGCTGCTTTTACTCAGAAAGGACATTCTTTCACGCACAAAGGCTTCCATAATACAGACATGAATTGCACACTCATACTGTGTTTGCTCAGCTGGGGGCGTTTCATCCTGGTTTAATGGTTAGCAAGTTAGTCTTGCAGATCCATTACTACTGAATAGCGAGTTTGACCCTCGCTGGATGTTCCATTGTCATATTCAACCCATGGCTAACGGATTGAGTAAATACGTACATGTTACACTAAAATTTAAAAAAAGAATTTCTTATCATTTTAATAACCCTTTTCTAAAAGATATCTTAACTTCGCAATAGAAAGCACAAATTAGAAAAATACGTGATATTTATGTAAACATTTATCCTGCAATAAATTCAAAACAATATATTTCTCCTGGAAAAAATCTTCGAATTTGCACTCTTGTTTTTTTAAATTGTTATTTAGCAGTAAATATACTAATAATAGATGAGACGCAAAATATTTTTATTTAATAGCTGAACATACTAACTTCATGAAATATACCTTAAATAAATTAGATTAAATAATCTAAATCAATGCCATTAGATGCAGCTTACCATTTTGTTAATGGCATTCATTGACAAATAAACCCCTAACCCTAGCCCCTAACAAACAACCGGATATTGACGGTGTAAATGAAAACATGTCCTTTCTTAATCGGGATCAAAAAGGGGTGCCTAAAGGTAATATGGTCCATAAATACAGTTTCTGATTGCTTCATGGATGCAAGGACTTAAGTATTACTGTAAATTTGACATTTTATTTCATGTAATTCTTGGAGTGGAAAATGAGCAAAACACTGGAATGTTATGTGAATAAACCAGAACCTGCCACAAGGAATAAAAGCATAAACTTGATTCAAACAATTAATCCAATCCAAGGTAGAAGACCTTATTTAGTCATTGGCAACAAGAAGAAAGTTGATTTCGCTGTTTCATCAGCCTACAAAGTTGAATTAAAAGAATGTGAATAAAATTAGACAAACATCTATAATTTTGCAGGGAACAGAATTTGATAGACCTGCCTTTATCTTTATAGTAAGATTTTAAAGATTGGAAATCTAAGAAGGAATCGAAGACATTCAGAAGAAATCATTACTAAAATCAACAATCATCATCATCATCATGTCACGCTGACAGTACGGATACACCCATGACTCTCTCTCTCTCTCTCTCTCTCTCTCTCTCTCTTTCGCGCGCTAGCCAACCGTCCATATCAGTCATTGTACCTTGCAAGTCTTCCGCACGGCATCCAGAAACTGTACCGAATCTCTCTCTCTCTCTTCTCGCGCGCTCGCCAACTGTCCATATCAGTCATTGTACCTTGCAAGTCTCCCGCAAGGCATCCAGAAAATGCACCGAATCTCTCTCTCTCTCTCTCTCTCTCTCTCTCTCTTCTCTCTCTCTCTCTCTCTGTCTTTCTGTCTCTCTTTATAATAAAAACGGAATGGTCCACAATTCAGCTGAGATGACAACACTCAAAGGAAATAAGAATTCGGCGGATGATCAACACCAGATAATCAGGATTTATATTTTGCATTTCATCTGGGACGATTTATATGGTCTCATTTTTAACCAGAGAGTGTTGCAAGATGATAACGGACGTACTTTTAAGGAACACGTGTATTAATATATAGACATAATTGGTTAAGTATCCATTAGGAATTATTCATAGGACTTTAGATACAAAATTGAAAACGTAGATTATAAAACAAACAAAATTATCTACAAAAACTTTGAAAATCAAACAGAACACCTGATCAAAAGCTACTGACAAGACCTAACAAAAAGATTGTTGATATGGCTGTAGACAGACAGAGAAAAAAAATTTGAAAATATCAAAAATAATAGAAAAACTATATCGACCTATCCAGATAACTGAAATAATTTCGAGACATGAAGGCGACAGTGCCATCATTATTAAAACTCTTAGATCATTTCCAGAGAACCTTGAAGAAAAGAAAGAAAAAAAAACGGGCAGAAATAGAAATCCTAGTCTAAAATGAAAGTATTCTAAAAGCGGCATTAATAAAATCAATAAAAATATTAGAGAAAGCTACGCCATTGAAAATAGTTTATTCTCTTTTCCTAGCTATCAGATGAAAATAGTTTTAAATATTAAGGTTCAGTATTTTCTTATATATATATATATATATATATAATATATATATATATGTGTGTGTGTGTGTGTGTGTGTGTGTGTGTGAGGGAGAGTGTATGTGTGTGCGTGGGGGTGTTGAATAATTATTGCTATTGTTATTATTATTAAGGTCTACTTTTTACGAAGTATTAGAGCAATCTTGGATAAATTACTGACATAATACTACTTCAACGAAAACGTTCAAGTGGTATTCGGACACACACAACACACACACACACACACACACACACACATATATATATATTAATATATTATATATATATATATATATAGTGTGAACAAAAATTATTATTAAGACAATCAGGAATATTTCTTGTTTGTTGTTTAATCTCAACTAGTTTCGACCTTCGGTCATCTTCAGGAGAAAATTTATTATTTGAAGAAATTGTTGATACATTATTAGAAAGGGAGCATTATAGAAGAGTTATAAATGTTCAAGTGTTATAGTGGGTTTAACATGCTGTTAAAATCCGGGTAGGCGAGTGTGTTTGATAGTAGCATGTTCATTCGTTGTGAAGAACCTCTATGAGGTAGTTTGTTTTTTGGATGCTCTTATATATATATATATATATATATATATATATATATATATATATATAGTCAACTGAGGTTTCTGAGAAGGATATAATCAGACTCGTTTTAGGGAGTTTTAACACTTAGTAGCCTCTTTTAAACTTTTTTTTAAATGCAAGGAGTTTTCTACTTATGAACAATGGTTAGAAATTCACTGAGAATCCCAATATACCCTTTAAGTAACAAATGATGGCACCAAACTATAACTGAGATTTTGCTATCCTTAACGTTATCTACGATGTCACCAAGATGAGAATGACGTTCGACTGCTTATATCAGATAAGGTGTACTTATCTTTGAGGGCGCGTGGTGTAATGTTTATTGTCATAGAAACTGGACACAGCAGCATGGATTCAAATACTGGATAAGACTGGTAGCAATTCACATAGCACTAATACTCTTTGGAAAGGTATGAATCCAACTATTCCCCTTTCAGCTATGGGTAAGGAGTACGGCAGACTGAGTTTAATCCTGCTTTGTAACCAGTATAGGAGAAGGAAAACCTTGAATCCAAACCTGTTAAACTCCGCTTAAGAAATTGGCCCTGTGTCGCATCCTACTCGAAGCAGAAGAGTTGGTAAATATAAACTTATATTTTTGGTTAAGACATAATATCCAATAATATCCGTTTAGGTGACATATGCCCCACTCAAAGTAATAAAATCATGTTAGTTTTGGTTTAGAAGAAAATTAACATTTTATGAATTAATGTTAGGGGCGTACTTATGGGCGATATGGGTAGATATTTAACTTTTAATACTATTGTTTAAGCGTAAGATTAACACACTTTAAAGTAACGTGACCATCGCGATATTATGATTAAAGCCATCCACATATATATGCTTAACAGCAGCAAAAAAAAAAAAATGCAATAAAAACAAATAATGTGAAATTTGGTTGTAGAAAATCTACCATTCCCCAAACATGGCGGCAGTACATTTGAGACTTAATGGTGGGAAAACAAGAGTGTCCGCTCGATTCGTTTTAGCAAGGGAATGGTTCGGTAGGGATGCTGGAACGTCCATGCCCCGGCCGAAACATTTGTAGCTGACACGCGATCAACAAACACCCTCCATGATTACAGATAAGTTTTCCATCAGTAGCAACTTGTATTTATCTTTCTGCCGAGAGGGACGTTGCTTTTCAATGACGGTAGTTTCGAACAGAAACGTTTGGTATTGGACAGAGAAACACCAAAGTGGAAACAGGTAGGAGAGCGAAGGAAAGGAAATAGAATTGATAATGGAAGGAAGACAAATTTTCAGAAGATGTCGAAAGCTATTAGAGCATTTATTCCATATAACCTTTCGGCAAAGCAGACATTCTTTTTCCTCTTTTTCAAAATAATAAATCGATGGTTGGTCGGTCGGAGCATTGTATTAGCCAGTGGGAACGACGCACAGAAACATGGTGAAGAGTTGTCGATTACGAGGTATGAGAGGATAAATGGGAAACGATTACTGGTTTTAGCATGGATAGAGAATATCCGATTTTATCTGCACAATTGTTATTACAAGTTCTCTTTTAGAAATTGTTCAAAATAACAAAAAAGAAACATGCTTCATTGCAATTGACTGCTCAGGTTTAAATATCATACTCTCTCTCTCTCTCTCTCTCTCTCTCTCTCTCTCTCTCTCTCTCTCTCTCTCTCTCTCTCTCTCTCTCTCTCAAACACACACTCACATGTGAGTGAATGTGTGATACCATAAACGATATTATTGTCTATAAATTGAAACATTAAAGGTGGAATTATATGAATTATATGAATTTAAAATTATATGAATTTATATGATAATAATAAAATAAATAATAATAATAATAATAAATATAATATATTAAAACAAGAAACATGCTTCATTGCAATTGACTTCTCAGGTTTAAATATTATACTCTCTCTCTCTCTCCCTCTCTCTCACTCTCTCTCTCTATCAAACACACAATCACGTGTGAGTGAATGTGTGATACCATAAACGATTTTATTGCCTATAAATTACAAACATTAAGGTAGAATTCCTGTGGCATAGTGGGTAACGTACTGGACTGTGACTTCATAGTAAACGAGATTGATCTCCAGTAATGCTATTGAGTACCAAGGTTAAAAAAGCCAAGTTTTCTTACTATTCGGGGGTGGGGAGAGAATAAGAGACAGGTTTATGCCATTCCCATTAGTGTAAAGTCAAATGCAAACAACCTCATCCAGAACTTGAACCTGGTTTGACGAGTCCATTTCATAGAACAATAACCGTTACACCTTGTACTCTCCCTTAGGCAATTTTACTGCAATTCATTTTGTATGGGGAAGTCCCCATAACTAATGTGCTGGACTGCGGTATTGTAGTAACCGAGTGCGAACTCTAATCACGAATATACGTTTACTTTAATACTCTTGGGAAACATATAAACTTTCTTATCCCCCAGATATGGGTTAGATAGTACCACTACCTTTCTTCTATAAGGGTGGCATTGACATTAAATAACGCATGGTGGTTGATATGTCATTATACAAAAATAATCCCAAAAAACAAAAAAACAAAAACAAAAAACAAACAAACCAAACCCTAAAAACTCATAAAATAAGATATTTATATTACTACAAAAATTCTCTATATTCACTGCACAGTTCAATTATTTTTAATTTCTCACATCAAAACATTTTTTATTTCTAATTTCTTTCATCAGAGAATTTTGGAGACCAAGAGTTTCCAAAAACCAAAGAAGATATCACTTTTGGCATTAAATAATCCACTAATGTTGATATGCCCTTAGACAAAGAAACCAAAACAAAACAAACAGTAAAATTAGATAATTTAAACATGAAACCGTCAAAAATTAATGCTTTTAATATATTTTTAAAAAGACTAACATGGTGGTTTAATTCTTCAGTGTTAGATCTTTTAAATT
The DNA here is from genome assembly GCA_023376005.1 of Doryteuthis pealeii. Taxonomy (NCBI): domain Eukaryota; kingdom Metazoa; phylum Mollusca; class Cephalopoda; order Myopsida; family Loliginidae; genus Doryteuthis; species Doryteuthis pealeii. The sequence continues at coordinate 13,611,836 of CM042179.1, forward strand.
CTTTGCGCAACAAAACTTTCTCCAACCGGCTGTACTTATAGCCCTATGAAGGAGAATCTTACTCAAAATCTAGAAACATTAAATCTTATTATAATGGAGATTGTGTGTTTATCTGACTGTAACCGAAACTATATTACTACTAAAGTCACAATTCTCTTAGTAATTTACGTCAATTCTGCATGATTCTATTTTTTAAACCTCAATTTATAATAAAATTGTTTAAGATTACTAATACTGTTGACCATATCTACATACGAATAAAATGCAATTGTATTTATATATATAACAAAATAGTAGTTTACAATGTGATCGGGAAGGCCAATTTGCATATTTGATTGAAATTTGATTTTAATAAATATGTGCTTGGTATTATTGATTTCTAATTGTTTGATTTTATTTTAATAAATATGAGCAACAATATCGTGGATAGATATAAAAGAAATCAATTAACAAAAATAAATAAGTGTAATGTTATTCTTTACTTCCTAATTTAACTAAATTGTTAAATTAGGAAAATTTAGCAATGAAAGACAAGAGTGGTGGAAGAGTAAGTTTCTGTTGTTCTATTTTTCAAATATACCCATCTGTTTCAAATCTTTTTATCTGCCTTATTATTTAGTCTTATTGGCCTTTCTAATTTAATATAATATTTTATTACATTAAAAATTAAATACTTGCACCCGGATGTTGCATATTTTTGCTAGTATTCTTAATTTTATTTCTTATTATTTATTTCTTATTATTCACAATCTGTTGCAACGAGGTTTTACGATTATATCTTTATATTAATACCCGTATTCCTTAATTGTATGACCGTTATCATCTTGCACACGCTTTGGTTAAAAATGAGACCGTCAAACTCGTCCAAATCCTGATTATCTGGTGTTGCTTATCCGCCGAATACTTATTTCTTATGAATGTCGTTACTTCAGTTAAATAATGGACCATTTCGTTTTTATTATAAATAAGAAAGAAAAGAAAAAGGACATACTACACCGAAAAATATAACAAGAAATAAAAAAGGAGTGTAAGTGAAAGATGGAAATAGGGGATGAGCGCACGGAAGTGATAACGCTAATCGTTTTCAATCAAACATAGGGAAATGATGAAAAGAAGGAAAGAAAGAAGTGTGAGAGAGAGAGGAGAGGGAGAGAGAGAGAGAGAGAGAGAGAGAGAGAGAAGAAAGAGTGAGTTAAATGAAGACTACTATACTTATTACATATTGAACAATATAGCAATAGCTGTTAAGTAAACATATAAAATATTATAATAATTAAATTTATTTAACATTATTTATTTAACAGTTTATTGTCTTTTATCTGAAAAAACAAAAACAAAACAAAAACAAAATTAAAAAACAAAGTTAAGGCAAATTATCCATATTAGAACAGTTTTGGTGGAAAATATTTTATTTCTACCTCATTTGAATAATTCTGCTTAGTGTATTATGGTCATTATCATTTCACATAACGAGCATTATCAAGTGAAGTAAGATTTTGAATTAAATCCAATAGTGTGCGAAAAAATAAGATAGTGTAGTAAATCAAATTGACACAATATTGTCATCAGAATAAATTTATTCCACAAAAAACAAATTTTGATTGATTATCACAAATTTATCAAACTCATTGCAGTACCCTGGTAATGGTAAATATTCAAAGTGATTTCATTCATATTTTTTCAAACATATTTTCACTTGTTTTGTAAAAGACATTAAAAAGAAAGTTTTCGCAAATATAATGATTGCACTATGTATCAGTTTAATTTTTAAACTAAAACTAAGGGAAGTGTCTCCGAATTCACTTAAGCGTAAATTGAAGACAACTTTTTAAAATCCGCATTGAAACTTTATTTGTAGGGAAAAAAAACTATTAAAAGTGTTTAGATAAAAAGACAACTTTCATGTTTATTTGGTATCAATTTAAACAAACTCAATTTTTTTATTGAATGCAAATAATGGGGTTATCTGCCCCTAAATTTGTATTTAAAAAAAATACAGATTTCAGTGAGTTTTAGGGGCAGATAACTACATTATTTGCATTCCATAAAAACAGTTTGTTTTTATCAGGTTTGTTTTAAATATTTAGATTGTTTTATGCATTTTTCTTACTGAATTATTCTGTATAAATGTTTTTTTTAAAGATTTGTGAAAATGTAGAATTTCTCTGAATTTTAAGTGCACTTTGACTTGAATAATGAAGAAAAAAGGGAGGATTTATCTATATACATCTATATATATCTATATATCTTTATCTATATGTTCAATTCAGTAAAAAATAAAATATCAGACTGCTCTATTCACACTTTTTTTAATTAAGACATTATAATTGCAATGATGGTGAACACAGGTTAAGATTTAGATATGTTTCCTTAGAAAAGTAGTTTTAGTTATATTAGCACTATATAACAAAATAAAGAAGCACTTGCAGTGCAATGGTTATCGTTGAAAAAAATGGACCGAACGTCCCGAGTTCAATAATAATAATGATAATTAGAAAAAGAAACAAATATATATAAAGATTAAACGGTAATAAAACAATATATAATGTAATAAGTATTTAGAGTTGCCGGCCTTATTTTATTATTACCTCCTCTTTGGATAGCGAATACTAGACTATATAAACTCTCAATAAGTGTACCAATTATTCTAAGTAGAATAACGCTTTCCAAAGTCTATCGGTGTTATCGTTTGTCATTACATATAGAAAAATAAATTTTTATTAATTCTACTAGACATGAGACTTTGATGAGTTGTGGTGCACCTGAGCACTGTACACAATGCATTTCATTATTATTAATAAAGACCGTCTAAGATGGCATACTCAAACTTTGAGTGCATATAATACAAGGTTGCTCTTTATTCTATGTATTGACGATTTTGGGTAATTCGGTTACAGACAAATTGAGACCGAATCTCCATTATTAATATTAGTACAAAATAAAAAAACGCACTCCGGGAATAAAAATAGATTTTTGAAACATATTGCCTGAGGTGTGAAAGTTAAAAATTCAATGTTATCGAGTTGTACCCTAAGTACGTAAAATCATCAAATTCATTAAAGGATTAAAAAATAAAATAATTTGAAATGTAAACTTTAAATATGTATTAAAATAAAACAAACTATATATAGATATATAATACCAGTCATGTATTTATAAAAACTTGTTTTAAAAAAATGCACTGTCTAATGTTGCATGTTTAAATTTTGAGTGTATTTATTCTATGACGATTTTGGATAATGTGACGTAAGCAGTGACGTAGTTTTTGTTACAGACAAAAACCGGAAGCGAATCTCCATTATTAATAGAGATTCTATTTATAAATATAGATAAGGGATTTTTTTAGCGTCGGGTAGCTCTCTTAGTAATCAATAATACAATTGAAATAAATATTTGCATTTGTAAAAAATACCTAGATTTTAAAAATCTAGCAAATTTCTGCTAATTATTAGATTTAGATAAAAATGTTTGTTACTTATAATTTTATTCATAAATGAATTCATTATTGCAGGGTGATTTTGTGAAAATAAACCTAATTCAATGAAAAGTCGTCGGGGCAGCCTAATGTCAGTGTCAGCCAGACATCGAGGGAGTCTATTCCCTTTTGACCAAGGAGATTATTTTAGCATCTGAGGGGAGCGCCACACCTACCATCAGCGCCTCACTTTACCGCACAGAGCCCTGTGCTACTCATTCGCTGATTTGGCGAGGGCCGGTATCGAACCAGAACCTTGTGATTCCTAGCCGAAGACTCTACCGACTGAGCTAAAACTTCAATAAATCAATATCTTTAAAATGTCTTTATCCGTGGAAAATTATGAAACCCCTCCATTTCCCCAGCCATGGGTTAGATATCATCATTACTCTTCTACAAGGATGGATTTGGCATTAAATAATCTACAAATATTGATACCAAAAATCAATTGAGTTTATTTAAATTGCAACCAAATAAATATGAAAATTGTCTTTTTGTCAATACAATTCTACCCTACAAATAAATTTTATTGGTGGATTTTAAAAGGTTTTCTTCAATTTACGCTTAACTCAATTCAGAGATACCTCACTTAATTCTTAGTCTAAAAAAAACAAGAAACCAAACCCTAAAAAATCTCTGAAAAATATGTTTAAATTACTGCAATTATTCTCTGTATTCCCAGCACAGTTCCATCATTACTAACATCTTTCATCAGAACTTCCAAAAAACAAAGATGATATCGCTCTATATATTCTACATTTCTTTAGAATAAAAAATCTACTGAGGAGGTATAGAAAATTGCCTTTAAATTATAATACTGTAATAGTATTTGATTACGTTGGTAATCTCAGAATTAGGAAAGTTTATTAATAGCTAAATTACACCCTCGCAAAAACATAGGTTAGAATTAAACACTGAATATATAATTAGTTAACATACACATTCCATAAACACACACACACACACACACACACACATATATTATATATATATATATATATATATATATATATATATATATAAATAAATAAAATAATATATAAATAATATAAATAAAAGGAATGAAATGAAATTGATTGAACAACGGATATCACGGCTCTTCCGCGTGGTGTTATAACAACACAAGACGCGTGTTTATAACGTCCAAAACAAAAAAACACCAAGACCGCGTCCATTTAAAAAACAGTCTCTGAAGATGAAGTTTCTTCGAAATTGATTAGACACTGGACATTATAATATTTTATTTTTATACGCATTGTAATGCCTTCTTAATATAAATAAATAATATAATACTTAAGTATTAATGATGGTTATAATAGAACAACTTAAAAACAACAAACTAATTTGCACAATGGCAGAACCTAGCAGCAAGCTAACAGCTTCGGACCTTCAAAAATATTCTGAGGAAGAGATCTTCATCTCGAAATATCAAAAAGAAATCAAAAGTAAACAAACAAAATCATAATTACCTCATTTTTCTTTACACTTGCATTGTGATTGCCTTCAAAACCAACCACCAAAACTAATTTACATTTATTTTCTTTCTTGTCCCTTTTTTGAAAATGAAATGTTCCTTTCTGAACAATTTAATAATTTTCAGTAGTCAAGCACATTTTGTCTGTCTTAGTGTTCCCTGCGGTATACATGATAATAACTTATTAGATTTATATGCAAATAGATATGTGCATCCCGGATGAAATTAATATTTAATAAAGTGCGCATGTATATATGTATAAGATGGAGGCACTAGTGATGTAAATGGAAGTGTTCGTTGTGTAATAGTTATCGTCGTAGGAACGGGACACGGCAACCCGAGTTCAAATCATGGACGAAGCTGTTTTCATTTCACATAGCGCTACTACACTTGGGAAAGGTATGAATCTAACTAGATTTGCAGATCATTGTTAATGAGTTCGATTCTCACTGGGCGGCCCATACTTCTGGCCTTGTGCCACATCTAAGCTAACCTTAGTAAATAACTGGAGCACCTCATGTGGTGTAATGGTTAGCAAGCTAGATTCGCAACCATTGTAATTTCGATTCTCAATGGGTGCCCCATACTTCTGGTCTCGTGCCACATTTAAGCTAAGCTTAGTAAATAACTATGGGCACCTCACATGGTGTAATGGTTAGCAAGCTAGATTCGCAGACCATTGTTAGTGAGTTTGATTCTCATTGGATGTCCTACACTTCTGGCTTGTGCACATTTAAGCTAAGCTTAGTAAATAAGCACCTCATGGTTTAATGGTTAGCAAGCTAGATTGGCAGACATTGTTAGTGAGTTCGATTCTCATTGGGTGTCCTACATTCTGGCCTTGTGCACATTTAAGCTAAGCTTAGTAAATAAGCACCTCATGGTTTAATGGTTAGCAAGCTAGATTGGCAGACCATTGTTAGTGAGTTCGATTCTCATGGGTGCCCCATACTTTGGCCTTACACCACATCTAAGCTAAACTTAGTAAATAACCATGTATGAAAGTCATTATTTCACACTATATTAAAACAATCATTTACAATGATTATCTTAGTTGTAGGATAAGGTCACATAATATGTGAGGTTTTATCCCTTCAAGGGCTAGAATGTGACACGCCTTTCATCATTTTGTTAATCTTGATTGGTTGGTTGGTTGTTTTTATTGAAGTCAGTCAGTCTTCAATACTGTTGGTTTGAACAACAGCAACTGGCTAAACACAATTGAACTAGTGTTCAAGACAGCTGGTACTTATAGGACTCAAGAATAGTCCATTCCTGTATTTAGGTGATTCTATTCCTTGAGTCCTGATTGGCTGCTTGGTTTCTATGATGTTATGAGGCTTCATAAATACTCTGGCATTCTGCAATAGATTGCAACAAGGTTAGATTTGTATTGAGTTACAGCTACTTGTCTTGTCTTACCAATTCGATGGTAATTGGAACTTAGTATTTTTGTTTTACGGCATTCAATCCATTTTGGGTCATTTAAAATACTTAAGTTTTGGGTTAAATTAAAAAAAAAACATGAGTTTAAAAAAAAAAGGAATATTATCAAGAATGAATAAAACAAAAAATATTCGGCATAAAATAACCCAATGGTTTTATTAGTTTAACGGCTTATCATTATTGGTTATGTAATGCACAAAATTATTAATTTACAAATGTTTGATTATAATCCTAACTGTTCATATTTTCAACTTTATATTGCAATTATTTTTTAACTCTTTGCCTTACCAAATACCCCCAATTCCTGGCTGTACCAAATTTTCTTTGTATTTTTACCTATATGGTGGTATATTTCAAAGTTCCTTATCTATTTACCTCAGAAATCATTCTATTCAAATGAAGCCCTATCATTATTATAATCTGGTGATTCTGCTTAATCATAATGAACTTACCATCAGTTACTTATGGTAGCATCCTAGTGGTGAGAGAGACA
>CM042179.1:13623723-13638723 GCA_023376005.1 Doryteuthis pealeii
TATATATATATGAGAGAGAGAGAGAGAGAGAAGATAGAAATATATATAAAGGTGGGTCATAAAAGTTTCGAGATTGAAGCTGTATTCAATATATATATATATATATATATATATATAATATATTATATATATATATATATATATAATATATTAATAGATTCATTCAATAAATGATGAGAATTTGTTGGAAAAGCAAATAATATTTTTTCAGATATTTTCCGTAAATATAATATCTGCATTGTTTGAAATTGCTTTGTAGCAAAAATCATTTTAATTTCTCAAAATTATGGTTTGAGGCTATTTAAAAAAAAGTGACCAATCAGAGTGTTTCAGGTTTGATCAGATGCCTAACATTAATCTTTTGGTTGCTGCGAAACGTAAGCCAGGTGAAACTTATAGAAAAAAAAAAGAATCATGTGTATGAAGAAGCTTTTCATCAGAAAATCTTTTCAAATTGGTTAGATAGTTTAAGTAAGTAAATTAAAAGTAAAGTTGTAGGGTTGCCTAAAGCCGGTATCAGCCAAACAGCGAGGAGTCTATCCCCTTTTCCCTAGGGCTAGACCAAGGAAATTGTTTTTAGCGTCTGAGACGGAGCTACCATCAGCTACTTACTTTACCGCACAGATCCATGTGCTACTCATACATTGATTTGGCGAGGGCTGGTATTGAACCACGAATCTTGAGATTCCCAGACGAACACTCAACCGACTGAACTAAACCGGCCCTGTTTTAAGGACCGGTTGAGCTCAGATTGTGAAATAAGGTCGAAATAGCATTCAAGAGGAATACAGGCCAGGCAAGCTCACAATGCCTGCACCCCTGAAATGGTGAATTCTGTTCATTTTATTCAATTTGGATGACCGTATCGTTACAATAAAGAACATTTCTAAACAACTGAGAATTTCTGTAAACAAAGCACACAAAACTGTGCACGACGATATTGTCTTTTTCTAAAGTTAGTTGTAAGTTGGGTTTCATCAGGAAAATGCAAGGTCTCATATTACAGTAATAACTGTAGAAATAATCAGTATGTTTGGCTGAAACATTTGCCACATCCTTCTTACAGTCCAGAACTGGCACCCTCTGATTTTTCACTTGTTTGGTCCTTCTAAGAATTTCTGTGGGAAACTAAGTTTTCAAGATACAATGAAGTAAAAACCACCGTGAACAAATGGCTAAATTTTCAGTCCAAAGATTTTTATGTTGAAGGAATACAAATCTTTTTTTTTAATTGTGAAAAATGTGTTTTAAAGAATAGAGATTATATTGAAATATAAAGAATTTTTTCTAGCGCGAAATATGAATCATTTTATTGAAAAATTAACTTTATTTATTGTTTTATGGTTATATACACACACACAACACACACAACACACACACCACACCACACACACACACACATTATAATATATATATATTATATATATATATATATATATATATAAGTAAAGAATAACAAAAGACTTAGAGATTTAGCTTTATAGTCTATTTCAGTATTTCAGGGAGCTTAGACAAATAGTCTAACTCTCCCGACTCATCAGATGCCTGAGTCGGGAGGGTTAGACAATTTGTCTAAGCTCCCTGAAATAGACTATAACGCTAAATCTCTAAGTCTTTTGTTATTTATTTACTTATATATTTGCTCTGTGACTCTAACATTAAGAGCACACATTGAGCTCTCAAAATTCGACTTGTGTTTTTTTAAGATAAAACTCTTGTGTCGTAAGGAAGATTTCCTCTCTGGATTTTGGATTATATATATATATATATATATATATATATATATATATATATATATATATATATATATATATAGTATATATATATATTGGCGGAGTGGCCTATTGTTGACATCAGCCGGACAACGAGAGAGTCTATATCCTGGGATATTAAAGCGACATATTTACCAACAATCCACCCATATATAAATCAAAGCTCTACAATACCAAATGAGTTAAGAGGAAGCAAAATACGATACCATCCACGGGAGCAGCAAAAGATGTATAATGTAAGCTGAATTTGATTCTTTGCCAGTTTGAATAAAGAAAGTGATCTGAAGAAACTCGTAAGTTCTCAGATACCCACGGGTGGAAATGGACCATAATCGCTATATACCCGGTCTTTTTTTCTTTAGAAATTACTTTGCTCTGTTTATGAAAATTAAACATTGAGCTCTCAAACGTGACCTGAACTCTGCAGCACCCGACTGTTGGAGGAAAGGACCGGTTTAGAATCATCCTAATACTAAAAAAACTTTGTACCTCAATGAATATATATATATATATATATATATAAAATGTTGTTCTGGTTCCAACGGGAGAAAATGTAATATTTTATAAAAAAGAAGAAGGTCCGCAAAATGTATCGTTCTCAGAAAAAATGTTTTATTCTTTTTATTTCACATACGCAACACGTGTTTCAGATATTCTGGTATCTTCTTCAGGCTTTGATCAATACATATATTGATATACACATATATATATATATACAATATACACATATATATATATATATAACATAGGTTGTGCGTGTTTCTGTAATTTTTCTGTTATGGTTGTTTAATAACGGTTGAACGCTACGTTATTCTTTTCAATATTTGCGTGCGATTTGCGCGTTACCTGCATGTGAACCTGCGCGCAAAAATTGAGAAAAAAAAATGATGTAACGTTCCACAATCTTTGCGCGTAAGTCTCGCGTAGGTCAAGGCTTAGTAATAAATTTATTAACTGAACTTTCATTACTCTTTTAATAGGTATAGTTCATCCGATGTTAGTAAAGTTTTTGTCGTTGTTGTGTGTGTATATGTATGTGTGCATGTGTGTGTTAGGTTAGGTTTAGTTTAGTTGTGTGTTTGTGTATATGTCTTAGTACGTTCCTATGTATGTGCGTCTTTTTTGTATATACATGTATACGCACACACATACATATATTTCATATTATATATTTGTATATTTTGTTTTGTGGTTTTACATGTTTGTGCAGTAAAGTTGTTTTTATAGTTTGTGTGTTTTGGTGTACTTATCTGTGTTCCTACATATGTGTTTTACACATACACATATGTTCACACACACACACACATACACACACACACACACACACACACACACACACAGGTTGAGGGTTCTATTTAGTAGATAATATTTGCTTTGGAGTAATGTTATTGTGTGTGTGTGTGGTTAAATTCGATTTAATTCGGGTTTGTATTTATCTATGAAAAGTTTTTCTTTAATTAGGAGTAGAGTATAGTTATCAGTTTGATATATTGGTATCACTCTAAATTGTCCCTGACTACATTCGTGGATATGTTTCGATACGTATAGGTTTCTATTGTTAGCTAATCTAATGTTGATTTTGTGTAGTGAGATTCTTTTGTTTAGTGATGATGTGCATCCAATGTATATACCTTTTGTCATCCAAATGTAGCGGATTTTTGAGATATATATATATATATATATGAGTGTGCGTGTGTGTGTGAGGGTGCGTGTGCGTGTGTGTACAGCCAGACAGCGAGGGAGTCTATCTCATTTTCACTAGCACTAGACAAAGATTGTTTGGCGTAGCGATGGGGGCCACACTCTATCACCAGCTCCTCGCGCGAGATATCTGTATCGGAGACACTCTACCGACTGAGCTAAATCGGGACACTTACAGACGAAATGTATATTTGTTTATAGCTCTCACTCTCCCTCTGTCTGTCTGTCTGTCTGTTTGTCTCTCGTCTCTGTCTCTGTCTGTCTGTCTGTCTGTCTCTCTCTCTTATATATTTTATGTAATATGTTTTTTTGTTGAAGTTGGGCGTTATTATGAAGCATTATATATATATATATATATATAAAGTGTTTTAAAGTCATGTTTCTGTACGGTCTTATTTCCTCCTATCAATAGTAAAAAGCAACGTTCAAGGAATATGCATAGAACTAAAAATAAAGACACATAATTCATAGTTTGGCGGAAAAGAAAATGAGAAGTGTTTAAAATGAATAAATACATAAAGAAGAAATATAGAGGAACAGAAGGAATGAATAAATAAATAATATAGCAAGTAAGGGTTGTAACAAAAAGGAAACAAAGACTATAGTTAGTTGGAAACAGAGGGAATGAATAAATTGATAAATAAGTAAAAGAAGAAAGAAAGAAAGAAAAAAGAAAGCAGGTATTAAGAAAGCGAGAAAGAAAGAAAGAAAGAAGAAAGAAAGAAAGAAAGAAAGAATATCGTAAGGATTGAAATGAATAAATAAATGAAATAAATAAATAAATAAATAAATGATAAATTGAAAAATAACAGAGGGAATAACAAAAAAGAAAGAAAGACTATAGTTAGTTGGAAACAGAGGGAATGAATAAAAATGATAAATAAGTAAAAGTAGAAAGAATGATAGAGAAAAGAAAAGAAAAAAGAAAGCAGGTATTAAGAAAGAAAGAAAGAAAGAAAGAAAAAAGAAAGAAAGAATATCGTAAGGATTGAAATAAATAAATAAATGAAATAAATGATATAGTGAACAAATAACAGAGGGAATAAAGGATTAAATAAATAGATAAGTAGAGAAACAAAGAAAGAATGAAAGAAAGAAAGAAAGTTTGAACAATTACGATTGATAAGAAAACGAAGTAACATAATGGTGTTGAAAAGCAGGCAATAGGAAATATGAAAAGACACGAAGAAAGGGTGCGGGACATGATTGTCGTGATGACGAGTAAAAACGTTTAGTCGATTTATAAGACCACTCATAGCTACAACTGACATCTTTGTCGTCATCGTCGTCGCCGTGAAGATATCTCAAGAGTTCTGGGCGCGTATCAAAAGATGCAAGAATTGAACAAACGCTGATCTTAGTTGTTTGTCGCACGCCATGGATTTCGGCGATCGCATTATGAGCTTGCGGATAATCTTGTCCGAGGTTCAATACCGACCGTCGTTGCCTGGTCCTTATGGTTGCCCGCCACCCGACTCCTTGACCAAATCTATCTATGATCCTTGCCTCTCAGTCTTATTTTATTTTTGTGATGACAGGCAAACGCAATATCAATGATTTGATTTATCCATTGTGGGGGCAGAATTTGCCTGAAACATCTGCCATGATTGTGATTTATAAAACAAGATCGTTTGGCGCCACATTTTGTGCGTAAGTGTACTTGTATGTGTAATAGAGATGAAAAGACAGAGGGGAGAGGGGACATCGAGTGGACATCTAGCAGAAGGTCGAGGGAAAGAGTGTGGATGTACACGTATGTACATTCGTGTGCAATATAAAAAAAAGTAAAGAGGGTAAGGAATCATATCTAAATACGCATGTGCAAGTAGCATGCGTATGAATGTATGAGCGCGTGTGTACACGAATTCAGTGAAAAATTTGAGATTTATTCCATAGTCAATTGGTGTGTGTGTGTTGAGTGCGTTTATGATGAGCTTATATGAGAAACTGTACGTGTGTGTTCATGTCTGAGAAAGATTGAGAATGTATGTGTGTGCTTGCATGCATATCTAAGTTGAAAATGATTAGGATCGGTGAGAAGAGAGAGAGAGAGAGGAGAGGGGAGAGAGAGAGAGAGAGAGAGAGAGAGAGAGAGAGAGGAGAGAGAGAGAGAGAGAGAGAGAGAGAGAGAGAGAGAGAGAGAGAGAGAGAGAGAGAGAGAGACAAATATACATTTCGTATGTCTTATTTCCATATAATTCTCCCATACATGTTCTCTATCAATCTACAAAAGTACTGTATTGTTAAATTTCTGTGTTGAGAGAGAGAGAGAAAGAGAGAGAGAGAGAGAGAGAAGAGAGAGACGGACAGACAGACAGACAGACAGACGACAGAGAGGGAGAGGGAGGAGAGAGAAAGACAGAGAAAGAAGACAGAGAAAGAACAGACAGAGAGAGAGAGAGAGAGAAAGAAAGAGGGAGAGGGAGGGAGAGAGAGAAAACAAGAGAAAGAGAGAGAGAGAGGAGAGAGAAGACAGAGAGAGAGAGAGAGAGATAGAGAAAGAGAGAAGAGAGAGGGAGAGAGAGTGTGTGTGTGTATAGATAGATAGATAGATAGATAGATAGATAGAAAGAATGGACAAATGGCAGGTAACAAGAAAACGTTAGACGTGAGAAAAGACTAAATAAAATACAGAAAAAAAAGGGAAAATAAGAAATAAGAAATAAAAAATAAAGATACGCGTCAAAGATTTTACAAGTATATTTTAATATGAGATAAATAATTGTGTGAAGCGAGACATTTCCGTGTCTTTTTTTTAAAATAAAGTAAATTTTATTTTCTATTTTATTCATAAAATTAGAAATTCTTGCCAATTATATTTTTGTAAAAGAACAAAAAAAAAAAAAAGAAAAAAAAAAAGAGGAATTATTTCTCGAACGACTGTTCTCATCCTTATTGACTCTGTTACTACACTACAACTAATGAATTATTCAGTTCTCAATAGTTTAATTAATCTCTTGGAAGAGGATCTTTACTATTTTAGGTTCTTGTAGAAATATTTCCATAGATTTTTTAAAAGTCCGGCCACATAAACGGTTATTCAGTATCAATCTCCATTAACAGAGTTGATCAATATTTAATCTTGGTTGGTTGGTTGGTCAGTTGGTTGGATTTTACGGCATGTCAACCCTTGTTTGGTTATTTCATGCCGAAGGTGTTTTCTTTTATTCATTCTTGATGGGTACTCAATTCTTTTTAAACTTAATTTTTTTAAACACATTTTTTAGAAAACATTTTGTTCTATTTAACCCATAGATGGGACCCTAACAGGTACTACTACTACGGGTCTGAATGGATCTGGGAGTAATGGTGATAAAGGGGTATTCACATTCCCCAGAGTTCCAGAACTGTAACTTCACCATAAGATGCAGCTAAACGTCATACCCATGACATGAAAAGTTATGGAATGTTTCTATTTCAACACAATTTTTTTTAAACACATCTTTATTTGTTTCTTATAAGTGAGATGATCCTGTCCCTCACCTGGAGGGACAGGATCACTAACACAGCAGTCCTAGAGAGAGCTCAACTCCCAGCCTGTACTCTCTACTGAGACAACGTCGTCTCCGATGGTTGGGTTATGTACGTCGGATGGATGATGAACGAATCCCGAAAGACATCCTGTATGGAGAACTAACATCTGGTAAAAGACAGATTGGTCGCCCCCTATTGCGATTCAAGGATGTCTTCAAAAATGATCTCAGGTGCTTTGGCATTGTCCCTTCCAGCTGGGAAAATTTGGCTCAAGACCGCCCTCGGTGGCGGCAGAATCTCCATAGAGGACTGTACATGTCAGAATTCACCCTGATACAACATCATGAAGCTAAGAGGTCCATAAGAAAGCAACGGCAACAAAGCATTGGAACATCATCATCTACAGGGACAACTTACAAATGGAAAATCTGTGGTCGAGAATGTTTCTCAAATATAGGACTTCATAGTCACAGGAGGCGCTGCAACTTCAGGGCACACAAAAACTTTTATCATAGTCTTTCGAGACTGAATTGCCAATGATGAATAACTGAGATACTTTCTTTCCAAAGTATGGAGAGATTCTGAAGTTTTCCAATCGTTAAAGTTTTAAAGTTAATTCGTTGCGTATGTACAATGAAAAAAAATGTTAGAACTGGCATAGACTGTTAATAGAAGTATAACATTTTGACTTTTAAATATATCTATTACACTGATCCACTAACAGAAGTTCACTTTATTAATGGCTTTTTAGGAACTCAGCGTATGAGTAGATCTGTGCGGTAAAGTGAAGAGCTGATGGTAGGTGTGGCACTCCACTTCAGACACCGAAACAAACTCCTTGGTCTAATGCTAGTGAAAAGGGGATAGACTCCCTACTGTGTGGCTGTTACCGACTTTAGGCCACCCCGACGACTTTACTATTTTTTAATAATGGTTTTAAAATAAAATTTTAAAAAATACAAGACTGTTCAGGAAAATAGAGGGGAAAGTATAATACCAAATGTTAAGCTCATCTTCCGTTGTTGAATCCTGCACGCTGTCCTGAACAACACAGGGAAGTAGCACCCCAGAAGAAAGCAGATGTATGACCACGTGTCCCCTATATCACAAACCATCCGAGTAAGACGAACTAGACATACTGCACACTGCTGTAGATGCAAGGATGAAATAAGTAATGTTTTCCTGTAGACACCTGCAATTGGACACCTGCAAATGGACGCGCCAGTGTGAGCCGTCCAGCAAGGACCTACATCAATTAGCTCTGTGTGGATTTTGGATGCTGCGCAAAAGACCCCCCAGAACAGTTGGTGAGAGAGTCATGGCTCTCTATGTTGTCTGCTTGACATGATGCTGCTGATGATAATTAGGATTTATAGTATTTGCTAACATATTTGTCATTTATGTAATTTCCGAACCCCTCCCCCATGAGCAGTATGTGACAGAAGATCAATTTGTAAGCAGAGTTTAACAGGTTCGAGTTCAGATTTTGGCTTTTTCTAGACCGGTTTGCATACCAAGATTAAATAGCACAGTTCGCTTTACTATTTACCCATAGCTAGAGGGAGAATAGTTGGATTCATATATTTCTCAAGAGTATTAGTACTATTGTTATCTTATCACTATTGCAATGTTATTTGGTGTTTTAGTCCACGTGTATTTTGCTAATGTTAGTTGAACTAAAATGGCTTTGTATTTTTTTGTTAATTGTTGTGTGTTGGAATACATATATATTTGCATATATATATATATATATATATATATATATATATATATATATATATCGTACAGATAAAAAGAATTTGGATACGAAACAGGCCAAAAATCAGTACACACCTTATATATATTCATACAATTTCATTTTTGGTTGCAGAGTTGTTGCAATTTATGTTTTAGTAGTTGCGTTTGGTAATAAATAATGCCTAACAATATTCCTTTTGATTGCATACTGAACCACTAGGAATTTTAAAAAATCTGCGGAATCATTTATTTAAAGAAAATCAACTTTAAAAAATAGTTTGGGTGTACATTTTATGAGCGATAGTGTATATAGATTTTACACACACACACACACACACACACACACACACACACACACACATGGTTGATTTCTATCTTGGTAAATACAGCTTCAATCTCGATACTTTTATGACACACCTTGTATTCTGAAAGAAAGTAACGTTCAATTCATGGTTGATTTCTATCTTGGTAAATACAGCTTCAATCTCAATACTTTTATGACACACCTTGTATATATATTGCAGCAGGTGGGACGTCATTTTATAAAAAGTTACACTTTATCATACAACATCTTGCCATTCATTGTCTTCTGCTATCAGTTTGTTTGAAAATTTGTCCAGAATTGTAAAGATCTCTCGTAAATCGTGGTTAATTCATGAATTAAACACAAAACCTAAGAAGTGTTTGATAAACCGAAACATGTAAACGATAAAATAATCGAAGCTGTTGAAGAAAGGAATAGAATATGGAATAGTTTAACGAGAATAAAAGCAAGGAGAGCAAGAAGTAAGAAGAGTAAGAATTTTAAAATTCTCTGAATTGCTCGAATCACTGTAAACTTTCAATTGCTTCATATTTGTGTGTTTATAGAATTTAAAGTATTGAAAAACCGTTTAATTTGTCACCGATTATTGGATCATTGTAAAAATCAAGCTGGCTTACCGAGTTAAATCAGATACGAGATCGTATACTATAAATATTTATCTATCTTTGCTTGTATTTACATAATTTTGTCATTTTCAAATATGTATCCATGTCGGATAGAATATAAATGCACACAAACAGCCATTTTCAAGTTATGAATTATATCTGGCCGTTATAATGGAATTCAAATGCGTTTAAAATACTGATAAGGAAATCTCTTTCTTGTTTTATATATATATATATATATATATATATATATATATAACCCATCCATGCGAACAGGTTGCCACACACATTACGCGGAGTTTAACAGGCTTAGGATTCAGATTTTTCCTTCTCCAAGACTGGTTACCTAGTAAATATTAAAGAGCTGTCTTCCCCACTATTTGGCCACAGCTGGAGGGAGAGTAGTTATATCCTACCTTTCCTAAGTGTATTAATGCTACGTTGTATTAATGCAAACTGCCTAGTCCAGCATTTGGGCTCGGATCGACAAGTTCACTTCCTACGACGGAAACCATTACATCATGTGCTTTGAATTCTTTGTTATTTATAAGAATTTTTCTTTATCACCAGTTTGCGGCGAGTAGAATAAATTCACCATTAAATGCAAATAATGAATATATATATATATATATATATATATATATATATATATATATATATATATATATATATATATATAATTTAATCTGATGGCAGACTGTTCATCAATAATGACAAATAGATGTGTGTGTGTGTGTGTGTGTGTGTGTGTATGTGTGTGTGTGTGTATGTGTGTGTGTGCGCGTGTGATCCCTACCACTAATGAACACAACAGAAAAATTACGTAAATATTTTTGTATTGATATTTTCAGTGGTTTAAAAAATACAAGTAATCTTTTTCAATATATATATATATATATATATATATATATATATATATATATATATATATATATTCATCATGGTTGGTTTTAGACTTGTCTTTCATAGCCTTCTGCCTCGAGAGAGTAGGACAGGGGTTAAAGATTCCAGTTATTGCTTTTGAACTCAATGTTGTCCTTCTCTTAGAGCAGTTGTCTACCCAAGGCTAGAGACTAGAGACGATAATTTTTTTCGTATCTATAATGTGTAGCAGGGGGAAAGTATACATTTGCCAAGGGCATGAATTAACTGGATGTAAGTGGCTTCAGTACTGCCATTTTACTCGACGATAGATATTAGGCTGTCCACACCGCCTATCTCTCTCTCTCTCTCTCTCCCTCTCCCCTTCTCTCTCTCTATCTCATCCACTCACTCTCTCTTTCTCTGTATGTTTGTTTGTGTGTGTGTATGTGTGTGTGTGTGTCTGTCTGTCTCTCTCCACACACACACACACACATATATATATTTATACATATCACATACACGATCCACAATCTCCCTCTCCCTTCCTCCCTCTCTCTCTACACACACACACACACACACACACATATATATATATATATATATATATATATATATATATATTATAGAGAGAGAGAGAGAGAGAGAGGGAATCAGGGTCAATGGAACTAATTTTTCCCTTTTTCTCAATCCCCTTTCTCTCTCCCCCTCTCATATATATATATATATATATATATATTATATATATAGAGAGAGAGAGAGAGAGGAGAGAGAGGAGAGAGATAGGGGTTAGAGATAGAGAGAGGATGATTGAGGAAAAGGGAAGAATTAGTTCCATTGACCCTGATTCCTTCTTCAGAACATGTCAACTGCTGGATAAAAATGATTACAGACTTGCTAGCTTTGTGGACTGGGGACCGCTGATTGTTCCTAATACGGACGAAGTATGGGCAGTTGTCGAGAGCAGCAACTCGATTATTTACTCCTTGTTACGGGGTTTAGAGCGTGTCGATGCATAATAAGGATTCTGAAGTCTCACTCCCTTGTATTATGAATATTGATATGGGGCACCCTTCCATCTGAACAAGATGAAAGCATTTTTTAAAATCCTTACTCTTCTATCTTCTCCTTCTCCTTTATCGAGACCTAGACTGTCCTTATTTGGCTCTTAGCCCTCTGATCGGATATGAAGCTAATAATTGATTGCATTATGAACCTTATTGATGAAATCGACAGGGATAATGACAATGGTTGAGGGAGTCGATGAAGTTAAGGATAGAATAAGAGATAAAGGGGTCATCTCAGGTTAGAAAGAGCGAAAAGTAGAAAATATGAAGATATAACGTTGCTGAAAACTAGAGAAAAAAAGACGAAAGAAAACAAAAAACAACAAAAAAAAAACAGATGGTAATCTACATCTTAAACCTTAAATTTCATTATTCCGATCCATGTTTTATTTTTTTCTCTTTTTATTGAGAATTTAGGTCTTAATTTTTGGGGTTTTGTAAATTGTTTTCCTAACCTGCCATTTCTCTGAACGAATCATCTGTTCAAATGAAGGGAAAACGAAATTGTTTACGCAGAGACTATCAATACGTTAATCGAAAGGATTTTTTTTTAATGCAAAGCATATTTTCAAAATGGTCATGTTGATTAGAAATAAAGAAAGAAATGGAGGGTGTTGTAAGTTAAGGCATGAGGACAAAGCCATGAAATTACGAATTGGATTAGTAATAGAATTAATCTCTTATAAAATGAGAGACTAGGATAAATGTATCACCCGTGGATTAATCTTTCGGAGGATCCCTGTTTTCTCTAATAGCCATTTTTATTCTTGTTACGATGGATATGTTAAAACTATGATCAGCTAAAATGACTCAAGAACTTGTACTCATCACCAGAATATGACTCATAGCAAAAGATCTTGTATTTTCTTCTTTGATTTTAATTTATTTCTCTAAATAGCTAAACATATTCTCCATTAATTTCTTTTATATTCGTTGCACCATGTGTCTAACATTTGGAATCATGGCACAACGAATATAAGTATATTTGCCTCATACCCCACTTGTTGTAAGGGCTGGGCACAAGGCCTCGTTTTAATGTGGGCCCACCCACAAGCCGAAGCTCATGGGTGGGAAGGAACAAGAATTGCGTCGATCCCCTCGGCATTCCCCCTCAATAAACCCAGCTCTGCCCCTTTAAGTCAAGGGGGCAGGTATTGCCTGGGGGGATATCCCCCCTGGGATCGACGGTATTATTTGTACTTTAAGCTGATCCAGTGGCCGAAGCACACTGGACCCCCGCCCAGAAGGCCGAGTAGAAGGTAAGGGTTGAGTTAATACAGTTCTAAGTGACAATATTTTGTAGGTTGTAGGTTCAATCCAGGCTAAGGGCGATAATAATATAGAATACGTAACATAGCTTAACGCTTGTACCTGGTAATGGTTAACAGAATGAGAAAAGTATACCCTGCTGGTTTGAATAAAGGGTTCAGTTCGATGTTCCTTAAAGGCTTCCGATTACGACATGAAGGCTCCTGATTTTTACAAGAGGTTTCTCGAGTACAAAGAAAAGGTTCTCGAGTCCGGTAAGAAACACCTGAAGAAGACCGGAAGGCCAAAACGTTGTATATATAACAATAAAGCTGAGGACAAATCCAGATAATAAAAAGTGTTTATTATTCACAAAGATTTGCATAGTTCGGTACGTAAGCCTTAGACTGCTTTTAGTACCTCCCGGTTATACGTTGTTACTACGCCCTGGGTAGTTATTTAGCAAACCGTTCACCATGAGTAGGATGTGACACAAGGTCACAAATATGATGTATGTAGCCATTTCGCTATTCAGTAGTAATGAATATGCGAAATGAGCGTGCTAACCATTACACTACAATGGAATGCTTAAGGTTACTCCACCCTGGATCCCCCCCCGAATTCATTTTAGTGTCATACCACTAAAATGAATTCGGGGGTGGGGATCACGTTTTGGAGTTTTGTGGAATGTAGAGTTACACTTTCGTTGCCATAAAAAAGGTGCAACTTTAAACAGTTCTTCCTATTTCCAAATCCTTAGACAAAAGTCACCTTATTTATTGAATGACCACCGTATGTACAAAGAAAAAAGGTGCAACTGTAAACAGTGGTTTCTATTACCAGCTCCTTATGTAATATTCAGCTTATTTATTGAATAACCCTTGTATATATTTGCCATGTCGAAATATTTTCCTTTTTTCATTCAACAAAACATGTGCTCGGATGAAGATAAGTATTTATAAAATGTCTTTCACAATTGTTTTAATTTTAATTTTAAAATGATTTCAATTGAATTACATTTTATAAACCTCATATAGTTGAAAGAGATGTTTGTTAACACAATTTTCCCCATTGTTTTTCTATATTTATATCTCAAATTATGAGTATGTACACACGTGTTTATGTGTATGTGTCAAGCGCATATAAATGTGTGTATGTATTTACCACCCCATCGACATAAGCAGGATGCGAAATTTAACAGGTTTGAATTAAGAGTTCTCCTTCTCCTAGACTGGTTGCAATACACGGATTCCATCCAAATATAAAAAAGTTGGCCAGAAAGCTCGAAAAGATTGTTAATAAAATTGTTAAACAGGAGACGTGCCTTTTGTTTAATTCTACATGTATAAATGAAAGTATGATATATATATATATATATATATATATATATATATATATATATATATATAGAGAGAGAGAGAGAGAGAGGAGAGAGAGAGAGACAGACAGACAGACAGACAGACAGACAGACAGAGAGAGAGAGAGAGACAGAGAGACAGAGAGACAGAAAGACAGAGGAAGACAGATAGATTGAATGATTGAGAGATAGAGACACATATCCAAATCGCTGCATACAGAGAGATATCCAGACCGCTATATACATCAAAATCTATAACTTAATCGACATATAGGCACACTGGCGCGCGTATTTAGATGTTTATAATCACTTACTAAGCTTAGGTCTCTCATTTAAAGTTGAACTTACTAACACTGATTTGCCAGCCATCTTCTCTAACCCTTAAACCACGTGAGATACTCATATTTTAATTTTTATAAGTAAAACAAATAAAATAATAATTGATATAAATATATAAAGAGTTTGACAGTTTGACATCTGAAGATGAGAACACCAATATATATATATATATATATATATATATATATATATATATATATATATATATATATATATATATATATATATATATATATATATATATATATATATATATATATATATATATATATATATATATATATATATAATATATATATATATATATATATATATATATATATATATATATATATATATATATATATATATATATATATATATATATATATATACTTAGATCAATATAAACAATGCTAAGCAATCAAACATATATATATTTAAACACATTAACCTCAGCCACAGCAACAACCATAGCCACAGCCACAGCCAACATATATATCTAAAGACACACACAGCCTACGTGTACATCCAC
>CM042179.1:13643723-13666223 GCA_023376005.1 Doryteuthis pealeii
ATAGAACTAAGAAATAAATGTTTACATAATATATGGTATGGTTAATTTGCAACCGGTTTTAACAAAACCGGGTTTAATAAATAATTACTTGGTGTTATTGATCTCTAATATTATTGCTTTATTCTCCAACTTATTAAAACCAACCGTATGAATGATGTTTATATAGAAACCAATTAAAATAAATTTAATCTTTTTATATTCTTTCTTATTTAATTCTATTAGTCTTTCCAATTTAATATATTTCATCACATTAAAACTTAAATTCTTACGCCCGGAGGACGCATATTCATGCTAGTTATTAGAATAACAATGTAATATTCTTAGAGTTTAGTCAGTGTAATTTAAGTACGATAGGTGTGTCTATATCGATTAGTTAATTTTACTTATGAACTCTTTAAGGTGTCCCATCTTGATGTAATAGTTAACAGGCTAGTATTGCAGCTCCATTCCTTCTGAATAGCGTGTTAGATCCTCGCTGGATGCCCCATACTTGCAACCTTGTGTCACATCCTACCCGTGGTGAACGGCTTGGGTAAATACAAAGTGTCCCATTGTTGTGTAATGGTTTGCAAGCTAGTCTTGCAACTCTATTACAACCAAATAGCAAGTTCGATCCTCACTGGATGCATTGTATCATATCCTATCGTTGGTGGATGGGTTGGGTAAATACCTGCTGAATTCTTCATGTTATTTACTAAAGTTTTCTTAGTTGTGACACAATGCCGGATGTATGTATCTACCCAACCCCTTCACACGAAAAGGATACGAAATCTTTAGTGTACAATGGTGCAATATGTGTACAATAGTCTGTCTCATCTGAATCTAGTCTATTCCTGCAAATTATATTTGCACAAAGTGTTATAGTTAATTATGTTTAACATTGGTCTAATTTGTTGTAAAAAATCAACAGAATCCTTTCTTGTGGTATGTTCAGTGTGCTGACAGCGCTAATATATTATATTTAACCAAAACAAAATTATACAATTATATTCGCTATTGGTGTAAATATGCTTCGTTTAAGCATTTACATAGCAGATTCTTGATTCGAATTCAATGGCAGTATTCCAAGTAAATATAAATAAGTTTGGTTTATTTCTTCATCGTTTTTCTTATCAAATATTTTCAAAATATCGATAGATGCATAATTGATATTGATACTAATCGTAAATTACTATTAACTTTAAGAAAAGCAATAAAATATTGTAGTTTTTTTAAATATCAGATAAAATGCTGAGTACATGAACAGTAGGGTAGGTCGATTTTGGAACTTTAATATCGTCCATGTGGCGAAAGTTGCAAATTGATATAAAAAATTACCACACTAAATATTTTTTTCAAAACTTTGGCTTCGTTTGAGGAAATAGATTTAAATTTTATAAAATGTTATCACTGTTACAACTTAATTATTAGGTAAAAAGCAGTAGATCGGAGGTGTCGATAGTGATGGGGGCCTAATTTTAATTCTAATTCTAGTTGTAATATTTTAACATTTTGTTTAAAAGGACAATCTTTTCTGTTTTAGATATTGAAATTGTTAATTCTTTTAACCAATTTCTTGGATAAATGTTGCGAAAATGATAATTTTTTTATGCATTTTAGCAGACGATCTTTTATGCTATTTCCTCAAACAATGGCACAAGTAAGAGATTTGGTATCAATATTTATTATGCCAACTCACAATTTTTACAATCTGAGAGAATTTGATAATTTTAAAAAAAAAATTAAAAATCAACCTACCTCAATGAACAATTGTTTGTTTTGAGTGTTTTGTGAGTTTCTTTCACTAATGAATTACCAAATGTATGAGAATAATCCAAAAAGTAACGTTTCTAAAACGCTGAGAATGCAGGGAAACTACTGGCAACATTGTGCTGTTATTCGTTTTTTGAATGCAAAAGGCATTAAACTGATTGAATTTAATTGCCAATTAATTAAAGTGTTTGAACAGTTGTGCATGGGTGTCAAAGACTTTAGCAAATAGTGTTGGGAGTTGGCAACGACTACGATGAGGTTCACCACTTCCTTATCGACATGGTGGCGAGCTGATATGACATGAGCATACAAAGACTACTACAGGTCCTCGAAAAATGCATTGACCAAAATGGTAATTTGGTAGAAAAATAGATACATATTGGAACATTAAATTGATGTAACAATCATTAACAATAAACAATAAACGTTTCTATGATCTCTAAATATTTTGGTGACCTTCCCTTTGGGATTACCGTTGTAGAATTGCCCCAAAACACATAATAGTTGAGGTTTTAAAATACAATATTTATGTCTACTAATAATTCAACAATTCATGGGAAAATTAACATAACCCAATCGGAAAATACTGGTATAATCTTTTTTATATTCTCCCTTGGCACATAGTAATTTGACTGGGTCTAAGATGTAGTATAGTTCAACGGAATTAGTGTTAGCTCAGTCGGTAGAGCATCTGCCTAGGAACCACAATGTTCCTGGTTCGATACTGACGCTTGTAAATTCATCTAGGATCTGTGCGGTAAGGTGGGGAGCTGATAGTAGGTGCGGCATTCTACTTCAGACGCAAAAACAATCTCCCTAGTCTAGTACTAGTGAAAATGAGATAGACCCCATTGCTGTCTGGCTGATACCGACAATAGGCCACTCCACCAACGCTACTTTTTGTATCATATCATATATTACTAGATTAACTATTAAGAGTTTAGTCGTTTCCTATCCTATTCAAATCCTGGACAAGACTGTTTGCATTTCACATAGCGTTAATACCATTCGGAGAAATATGCATCTAACTAATCTTCCTCTAGTAGGTCAGACTGGGCTCTTTAACCGTAGTTAGACAACCAGTCTATTAAAAGGAACACTCTGAATTCAAGCCTGTTAAACCCCGCTTAAGAAATTGACCTTGTATCACATTGTGCTTGTGTGGAGGGTTTGGTAAATATGTATATGAATATAAACATGCTATATGCACGGTGATATAGTTCCATAAGAAGCCACATAAACACATAGAATAGGAATAATATAAATGAATATATGCGTATGAGATAGAAACAAACTTTTGTGCGTACGTGCGTGTTTGATATTTTCTTTGTGTTCATACACAAATGACATGCATGCAGGAATGCAAGCATGTGCATATATATATATATATATATATATATATATATATATATGTGTGTGTGTGTGTGTGTGTGTGTGTGTGTGTGTGTGTCGATCAAATAAGACCGGAGCACTAAATTAACCAAACCATCGAATCCCGTGCGTGAACAAAATGAGTGGACGTTACTCGTCCGAAATTCCGTCCATGCTGGACAACATCCTCGAACCTCTTCTCTTAAAAGTCCTGTAACCTCTTCTCCACCCCCATATCTTTTCGACATCCAAGCTCCTACCACTTCACCATCGTTCAATGTTTGTCCACAACAAACACCAAGTATTTATTTGCATCCTCTGCCTGGCCAACATGTTAGTGGTGAGTGAGAGAAACAAACATTATTTTGCCTATGTATGTCAACATAGGTACTCATCCGTCATCTTTCTGCTACCGCCCCGTCTATAAATATACCCCCGGCCGCGGGACCCGGACCCTGTTGCCCACATCATCAGTATATCCACACCAACCCCCCTCAACGTTGTCGTCTTCACTATCGAAAACTCGCTACTAACGGTACTCCACCACCTCCCGAGGAACGGGGATTGAAACGATGATGGCTATCCATCTTTGCCAGAACGAGTTTGTTTTGCACGGGAAAGACTGGGCGTAAATTCACGGATTGTTTTAATGAACTACGAGACCGACCTCGATGTAAAGTGGTTTCGATTTGTGGACAATGAGATATAAATTATTATACATTAATTATTTATTGATTAATATTAATTATTATGCACACCTACTCACACAGATAGTTACATTCAGCCTCATTATATATATATATGATATTTATTCATATACATATCAATTAGCCTACCATTATATATATATATATATATATATATATATATATATATATATATGATCTATACATATATATATTGATATATGTATATTAATATATAGATATATATTGATACGTATACATATATTGATATATATATATATATATATATATATATATATATGTATGTATAAATATGTATATATATATGTATATATATACGCATATATATACATATATGTATGTATATATATGCATATGTATGTATATATGCATATATATGCATATATATGTATATATGTATATATGTATCAAAAGATTCCTGCATACATATATGAATGTGTGTTTTTACATATGTATATAAAAACTTAAGAGATATGCTCAGAAATATATAAATGATCATTAGTTTACATATACACAAATCCAATTCCTCCACACACACACACACACACACACACACACACATATAAATATATTATATATATATATATATATATATGTGTGTGTGTGTGGTGTGTGTGTGTGTGTGTTGTGATGTATACATATATTGATCTCTGAAACCAAAAGATTGTATAAAATTCTAACTAATCAAAAAATCAAGAGATTTTTTAAAAAATGACAATGATATGGAGTACGAAAACAGGTAATTTGATAAAACAAATCGAAAGAAAAATGAATTGAAAATGTCAAGTCAAATGCTTCATAGTGAAGGATTTCAGAGATGGAATTAAAGATTTTTTAATGGAGACAGAGCAAAGGGAGAAAACTAGAACAACTGGAAATAAGTTAATAAAAACAAATAAACAAAAAAGCAAAACAGAACAAAACAGAACAAAAGTAGAAAAGAAACCCACCAAGAAACAGAAGTCTTTTGAAACAATAGAAATCTATTGTGAAGAAATAAAAAAAGAGTGTGTGATATAAATACATTCATTGAGACTAAAGAATTGACAAAATATACAGAAGATACAATTATGATTGATGTATTTTAAAATCACCGAAAACTAAATATTTATATTGGCATTTAGCTATGTAAAAATGCAATATTGAATTTTAGTTGGCATAGTATTATATATATATATATATATATATATATATATATATATATATATACACACACACACACACACACACACACACATATAATATATATATATATATATATATAATTATATAATATATATATAATGCAAACAGATCAAATTTTCCAAATATCTTTATCCAAATGAAAGTGTTCAGGTTGAATGTTTTATATTTTCATAACTGATTAGTTGCATGCAGACGATTATCATTTGTGTGTATTATTCATATGTCATGTCCATATAAGATGTCAGAAGGATTATTTACATGCTCATAAATACATATATATGAGTATACACATAGAAAGATGTATTGGTCCACTGGTTTTCTCTCTTAAACATATACATACAAACGCGCGCACATACGCACAGGCACCCAATGGAGTATGAATATGATATGTACATAAAAATATACATATGCATATGTGCATTCACACACATATATTAATTTATGCTAAAGTCATAACTGTTACTGAAAAAAATACATGTAAATCTTAAAAAGTGCATTTTTGATTATCTATAAACTAGAAGCGGCTACCCAGCATCGCCTGGGTAGATGGAGTGGGACAAAAAACCCTGGTGTATTGATTTGTTTACTTTTAAGATTTACAAAAGCTGGAAATTTTAAAGTTGAATTTCAATGCTATTTCTATGTATATTTTGATTTTTAAATATTTTTCAAATCAAACCTTCATAATCTTTCCACACAAGCAAGAACCGGTGATATTTAATGTATATATATATATATTAACTTTGTCGTTAATTGTTTTATTTTCGTAGTTTCTTCCAAACATACATGCATAAATGCATACATACTTATATACACATACAAACACCAACTTCCCTTTATATATGTATGGATTATGAAATTTTGGAAGTAGCGCTCATGGCGTAACGATTATCGTTGTATGAAATGAAAAGTCGAGTTGAAATTCTGTACAAAGCTGCCTGTGTTTCACTTTCCTCTAATACCCTCGCTAAAGGTGTCCTATGTATGACGATAAAAATCATCTCATGGTGAAGTTTCAATTATAGACCTCTAGGGATTGTGGATACCCCTTCGTCGCCATTACTCCCAGATCCACCAAAACGTCAGAATTGTTGTACGCGTTAGGGTCCCATCTATGGATTAACTAAAAGAAAATGATTTAACAAAAAAGTGTTTAAAATTGTTTTAAATACCCATCAAGAATGAATAAAACAATGACTTTGGCATAAAATAACCCAATAAGGATTAATGTGCCGTAAAATCCAACCAATCAACCACTATAATAATAAATAGAAGAAAATGAGTTAACAAAAAATGAGCTTTGAAAAAATTTTCAGTAACCATAAGGAATAAATAAAACAATGACTTTGGTATAAAATAACCCAACAAAGGTTTACATGCCGTAAAAACCAACCAACCAATCAACCACCCTTGGTAAAGGCATGGAGTCTTCTCTTATATTAGTAAATCGTGGTTTGGTTCCGGTTGGGTAAATAATATTTCCCGAGCCTCTTGCATTTGTGATTCTACTTCATTTTTGTTTTTGTCAAAAACAATGTTGATGCCATCCGGTGGTTTAACATTTCTTGCACTTTTGTTAATTTGTAGCCTTCATGATATGATTTTAAATTCTCCACCTGTTCACCCTCCATGTCAATACATTATTGGAATCTTCCTCAGCTGGTCTCTATGATATCAGTTAAGCTTTTCTAATAAGAGTACTCCCATAGAAATATTAGCATTTTCTAATCACCTGTAGGGGATTCCAAGAATGGGTTGATATTTATAGTGAACATGTGGAAACTGTTTGAAATTATATCATAAAGGTACTTCCATAATGGTGTTAATATTTATTCTCTAATCACCCTGTATTTTCCAACAGCTATATCAAATAGTGGATAGTGAGTTACCCTGGAAAGTGGTTCTTTGTCATTTAATACAAACTATGTGTTGTCCGAGTGCAGTTAGTACACCTCTTCAGTTTTTCCATTGTTTTTCGTCCAATACTTGCTTGGAGATTTGGAATATCTTTAGCTCAGTCAGTTGAGTATCCGGCTCGAAACCACAAGGATCCGGGTTCGATACCAACCTCGTCAACTCAGCGCAGCTGGGATCTATCCGGTAGAGTGTGGAGCTGATATTATGTGTGGCGCTCCACCCAAGGCAAAATGATCTCCCTGGTCTAGCACTAGTGAAAAGGTTATAGACTACTACTGTCCGGCTGATATCAACAATAGGTCACTCTGCCTACTTTAATATTATTAATGGGTGTGGGTTCATTTTATAAGCCTTTCAGTAGTCTATTAATTAAATTGTAAGATTCTTCAAGAATTTCGATTGAGTGTCAGCCTAAGAATCACAAGGTTCCAGGTTCGATACCGCCCCTCGCCAACTCAGTGTATGAGTAGCACAAGAATCTGCGCGGTAAAGTGAGGAGCTAATGGTAGGTGTGGAACTACACCTCAGACGCAAAAACAATCTACTTGGTCTAGCGCTTGTGAAAAGGAGTTAGACTCCATCGCTGTCTGGCCGATACAAACTTTAGGCTACCCCGACGACTTTACTTTTTTTTTTTACTTCTCCCAATACATTTTGGTTTATGCATAATAGACTATTTGCTTCTGTAGTTCTTTTGAGGAATCTTTTCTGTTATTCTGAACAAATATTATTATTGGAGTTTTCACTTCTCTGTCTGATGGTTTTTAAGTAGGAGCTGAGTAGCACCATGTCAACACAGGTCACTCGGCTCTTCTTAGTGTCCTGGTCAATTTTACTAATGCTGGACTCTTATTCTTCGTCTAATCTCCAGTTCACTCAATCTTATTTCTAGTATCTTGGCGATTGTTCCAAGGGCCACAACCACGGTTGGTATCACTGTCAATTTTCACAGTTTTGTTCAGTTCTCTTTCAAGGTTCAGTATTTGTCCAGCCTTTTCCCTACTTTCACTTTCACTGTATCGTCTGCTGACTCGGTAAGATCCATTATTCAATAGATTCATTTTTTGTTAATTAAAACTAGATCTAGTCTGGAATTTTATTGTTAATTAATTTATTTTTATCAGTTTTCTTTCTTATTTTCACAAATGTATTTTGTTCTATATATCTTTATTTTCTTGTCAACATACTTTCCCTTCCTAATTTATTTATGCAAAAGAATTCAACTGAAGACACACACACGCATATATATATATATATATATATATATATATATATATATATATATATGCTCCCCATCCCCCTAAGGTTGAGGACTCTGGGGGATTTTCGCTGAGGGTCGCCAAATCAAGCGTAAACGCAACGCTCTCCTATATAAGGGTTGAAGCACTCTATGACGGCCTTTACATACAACGAGATGTGTGTATTAAAACAGTTAAAATCCCCTTTGCATTCGGACTGACACCCAACCGATCGGATTTCAATTCCGGCTGTAGGTAGCTTACAAATGTCTAGCCACATTGAAGAGACTTGATAAGTCGAAACATGTTGATGACTATCTCTCTCTCTCACTCTCTCTCTCTCTCTCTCTCTCTCTCTATATATATATATATATATATATGTGTGTGTGTGTGTGTGTTTGTGTGTGTGCGTATTTGTGTGTGTGTGTATGTATATACATATACATTTATATATTCCCTATACATAAGTATAAGTTTGGAGTCAAGTATACATACATATATATATATATATATATATAATATATATATATATATATTCCCTATACACAAATACAAGTCAGAAGTCAAGTACATATATATACATATGTGTGATTGTGTGTGATTGTTAGTATCATATCTACAAAGTTTTACATATCAAAGACTAAATAAATAACGGAATTTAAAGTGCACTCATAGCTCCACGACCGACTGACATCATACTAACATTTAGCATATTGCCAACAAATATACAAATTGTTTATAAACAAACCAGATGAGAGAAGGCAATTTCAATACACAAAACATTAAAAAAAATCCGAATGTTTTTCTTTAATTTTCAAAGATAAATAAAAGGCGTTTACTCTGAGCAATGTAAATTTACTTGTGATGTTACGAAAGAAATTCAGATATCATCTTTGCTATGTATTTGCACATGAAATGATTTTAACACATTACCAACATATTCCTCGTTTAAAACTAATTACATTTTTCTTATTGTTTGAACTGTTTAAGTATTTCTTATTATTAGTTAAATCAATATTTATTATAAACACATTGGGTTTTAATTATTTTTAGCATTTTATTCATAAAAAAAATAATTGCTGCTTTACTGGGAAATAATTTGAGAATGGTAAAGAATGATAAAACGTGAAATGATGAATAGACGAGAAAGTTGTAATATTCAAGAAAAAAATAGGAAACATATTCTTGACACGAAAAGGTTTCATTGCATGGCAGTCCTGTTAGATACCCCCTTTTACTCGGGTGTATATAATTGTAGAGAGAGTTCATCTCGGGTGGTAGAGAGATAGACAGAAACCTAGATTAGTGAAGAGATGATCTTACTTGGTTCACGCTGACTCGTTGCTGCTAACTGGTTACTTGTTTTCATTTCTTCTGATTAACTTATCTTTTAGGGCTGGTTTTCTTCTTCTGTTCTGGGCTGGGCATTGCTTGCTTTTGATAATTAACTAACAAGACTTTGGTTTGTTTGATCAAGCTTTTTTTTTCTAGCCCATATTGATTGGTTCTTCCGCGGGAATTGAGATGACCGGGGAGAGGCGACAATCGCGTCTGCTCTGCTTCCTAGTCGGGTCGGATCTAACTCTAAACTAACTATCACGTGTCTGTCAAGGGGTCAAAAGGTAATATCCGTCATCGGTAATTTTCCATAGAAAACGGCCCTTAATTTAAATTCTTAGCTACAGGTCTGCTCACAATTCATGACTTCTCAGGAATTGTAAAAGTCCCAGTCAATATGAAATGTGAATCATACACTTCGTGAAACTGCTCATCATATAAGGATAGTACTATCAATGTGACTGAAATAGTAATATATTCCGTCTTAGGAAAAGATTCGCTGAAAGATTGTAAGAAACCGAAAGTAAAGCTGAACATTCGAGGATACAAACTAGACATGACCACGTGGGAAAGATGATCCACTAAGAATTGTATAAGAAATTCAATTTTCACCATGCTACTAAATAGTAGATGCAGATCCGAAATACTAAATGGTATATGCACAAACCGGAATCTGTGCATAAGTTTTATTTTTACAAATATATCATCATATGCAAATTTGTGAGAATAAGAAATGGAAAATAAACCAGGAATTAATTGTCTGCTACAAGAAGAAGAAACGGTTAAATTCATTCCACGTCTTTGAATTCAGTGGAATTTATATACAAGTTCACCTTACGTGGTGTAATGGTTAGTAAATAAGATTAGCAGACCATTGATAGTGAATTCGATTGTCACTGGGCGCCCCTTACTTCTGACCTTGTGCCACATCTAAGCTAAGTTCAGTAAATAACTATATACAAGTTCCCAAAATATATTCGACGTTCACAACAGTGCACCTT
The DNA here is from genome assembly GCA_023376005.1 of Doryteuthis pealeii. NCBI lineage: Eukaryota > Metazoa > Mollusca > Cephalopoda > Myopsida > Loliginidae > Doryteuthis > Doryteuthis pealeii. The sequence goes on from CM042179.1 coordinate 13,654,233, forward strand.
TCCCCAGCCACATTTTTGGTAGTTTAAGAATTAGCAGTGCATTTTTCAGGGAATAAGGGTTAATATTCCTAAACATCATACTTCTTACTAGTAAAAACGAAAACACTAGAATATTACATAAGATTAGATACAGGACCGGTGCAATAGGGTCTCTATATCTATAATATGACCGCTAATCTATTATAGGGAAACCCACTCGACTTCATGTCAATTTTCGTATTCATATGAAATGTATGAACCCTTACCCCACTAGATATCATTTTTCATAAAGGAGTACTCATAGAAAATATATAAAACCCACCCTTTCCGGTAGGGGAACTTTCGGGAGTTGATGAGATAAAACAATATATTAAATGAGATAAAATAAATGTATAATTCTAAAAGGATTATATTTATTTACCAACCCCTCCGCACGAGCAGAATGTGAGACAAGGACAATTTCTTAAGCGGAGTTTAACAGATTTGAATTCAGAGTTTTCCTTCTCCTAGACTGGTTACCTTGCCATGGTTAAAGAGTCCAGTCTGCCTGCTATTTGCCTATAGCTGGAGGGAGAATTGGATTCATACCTTTCTCAAGTGTATTAGCGCCATGTGAAGTGCAAACAACTTCGTCCAGGAATTGAACTCGCGTCGACGAGTCCATTTCCTATGTCTCTAACCATTAGACCATAATTAAAAACATTATAAGAAGGCAATCTCAAATGCTTTAACCCAGAGATTTTACATCGTTTTTTTTAGGTGAGGGGGCACTTTTAGGAAATCATCAGTTACCATACGAGCAGTTTCGGAGATTCAAGAGTAAAACTGTAAATTCACACAGCAGTGCTCATGATGCATTATAATCCCACACATTTTCACATTAGTTTAAGCAAAAGAACAATAACAAGAAATTATTTAGAAAAAAGGTATTATCTTACTCTATGTGAAACATATATGCAATTTATGTGTAACATATGTTAGGCATAAATTGCAAATATGTTTCGAATATAATAAAAAATAATGACCAAATGAATAGAAGAAAAAAATAAAAATAAAAATAAAAACACTTACTTGTGGAATGCAAAGCAACTAGTTGAGGAGGAGAAATTACTTATTTATGGTTTAATTTACACATGAAAAATGTTTCCCTCTTTCCTTTCTGTTTCTTCCTTTTTGTTCGATATGGTGTATTATAACAAAACCCATATTCTCCCTTCTACCCCCTCTTTTTTCTTTTTTTATAGGATCATTTATATTCAACTCTCCTCAACCAGAGCCACAGGTTAATATATTCTGCTATCCTTGATAGTTCTTTGATCGTCCACGAAATGGCCTGTCCGTTGATACACATATAATTTCAGATCTATATGACCGATTTAGTCACAAAGCCCCGATATGCGATCTTCGGGGGACAGATTTTGTCCCCCTGTCTTATTTTCTTATTTCTATTTTAAAGGACGTGACCATGGTGTAATAGTTGTTTCTAGAAGGAACTGGACACGTCCACACGAGCTCAAATCCTGGACGAGGCTGGTTTCGTTTCATAAGTCACTAATATCCTTGGGAAAGGTAGAATCCCACTATTCTCCCTCCAACTACGGGTAAATAGTTGGAAGGACTATGCTCTTCAATCTTGGTACGACAACTGGTCTAGGAGAAGGAAAACTCTGAATTTAAACCTGGTAAATCCCGCATAAAAATTGACCTTGTGTCGCATCCTGCTCGTGTGGAGGAGTTGGTAAGTACATGCTTTTCTAAGTTTCGTTTTATTTGAGCATCTTCCCTTCGAAATATTACTGTGCCGTTCTCCAAAACGGCTGTTATCTCAACTGATTATACCCGGCACAGAACCCTGAATCACAGTAGCATACCCGTCCTTAAGTTGGTAATAGCTAACTATGAGAGAATCGTAAGCCGTTGGTCCACATATCCCATCAACTGCCAATTCCGGGCATTTCTAGGTGTCCAAGAGTGTACAAGAAACGATAGTTTTCTGTCTTGAATAGGATGTCAGCTACGTGATTCTAATTCCGGTTTTAGCAGGATTGGAATATCGACCAATAGTAATAAAATCAACTATTGGGTTGTTGTAAGATTGTGACTAGAAAATAAGTAAGTAAAGTAAAGTCGTCGGTATCAACCAGTCTGTTTTCCCGAGCGCTAGACCAAGGAGAGTATTTAGCGTTTGAGGTGGACTGCCACACCTACCATCAGATCCTCACTTTACCGTACTGATCCCTGTGCTACTCTGAAGGCCGGCATCGAACTAGTTAGCTTGCGGTTTCCAGGCTGACGCTTTACTGACTGAGCTAAACCGTACTCCTATTACGGCTGCATTATCTTTCCCATAAAGATTATTTAAAATGAAGATTTAATGCTAAAAAATAAATAAATAAATAAATAAATAAATAAAATAGATAAATAAATAAAAATAACAACTTTCGGTTTTGTAATAATGAAACCGGTGATAAGACTTTAGAAGCTACTCGGTTAAAAAAAATCAAAAACAGGCCTTGTCCACACACAATCGTTAAGAATTGATATATACAGAATTACATACTCATGAAAAAGTTGGTGCTCACACATATGCAAACACAAAATCAAATATGATAAACGATCTTTCACATAGAAAATCGTATATATGAACTGAACCATTTACAACACTTATATACACAGTAAGTAAAGTCGTCGGGGCGGCCTAAAGTCGGTATCAGCCAGTCAGCGAGGGAGTCTATCCCCTTTACACAAGCGCTAGACCAAGGAGATTGTTTTAGCATCTGAGGTGGAGCGCCACACCTACCATCAGCTCCTTACTTTACCGCACAGATCCCTGTGCTACTCATACGCTGAGTTGGCGAGGACCGGTATCGAACTAGGAACCTTGTGGTTTCTAGCTGAATGCTCTACCGACTGAGCTAACCGGCCAGACATATATTCATATAAGATTTACACATAGAAAACTCTTTTGCACATAGACAGAGACTGCTGACTCTTAAAAAACATATAGTAACATGAATCAGTACACACGAAGGAGACGAATGTACATTTCTATACGCACACACAGAAGCGTATAAATTCTGCAAACATGCTCATGCATGCACACACGCAAGCAATGAAAGCATAAACCACACACTTATTCATAAATGAAGCATATACTGCTTCACATTTATGTTAACTGGACTCTCACAGAAATATCATATATAGACAACATCAAAATTATAAACGCAGCATGAAATGAAAAAAAAAACCAAAAAACTTTCATATAGGTATGCATTTTACTTTTCGGACCACTTACGCATGAACGCCATTATAAATTGATAGGCACGTGTATACCAGTCAAACAATGTAGCTCGTTAGGACATTGATACAAAACGCGTGTATATGAGCACAGTTAAGTATATTTACAAGTAAATGTGTGACTTCTTGCGTATATATCAGCGCAGTACACGAAGCTGGAGAGAAACTGTTTAGATGTAAAATGCACACGTAAAATAATAATAATAATAAGTTACATTCATAAATCCATGCTGAAGCTCATATCTACAAACTATTATTTTGCTAACAAGCACGTTGATAATTGGCCAGAACGTCTGTATTTATTTATTTATTTATTTATTTGTTTATTTATTTACTTTTTCTTTAAAAAATTCTAGAAATCCAAACTTATAAAAAAACCCTCATATTTAAGAATTAAGAGAAATTTCGGTGGTGGTGAAATTTTATAAAGACTTCCTGATATAGAAGAAAATACAAGAGTAAAATCATAAATACTCCACGAAGATACAATTAGGGGAAGTCAAAAAAGTTTTTAAGAATATTTCAGGGAACATGAGAGAAAGATTCGCACTGTTCAACAGAATCTAATTATCATTTTTCTTATCACGTGTCATTATATTTAAAACTAAATACGTACCCACGCTTTTGTGCCTTCTTTAGCAACTTGTATTTATTTAATATAAAAGTACTAAAATCAAGAACTTCCCGGACTAAGTAAGTAGTAAGTAATGTCTTCAGAGTGGCCTAAAATCGGTATCAGCTAGACAGCGAGGAGTCTATCCCCTTTCCACTAGCACTAGACTAAGGAGATTTTTTTTAGCGTCTGAGGCGGAGCGCCACACCGACCATCCGCTCCTCATTTTACTGCACAGATCTCTGTGCTACTCATATGCTGAGTAGGAGGGTCGGTATCGAACCAGGAACCTTGAGGTTCCCAGCCGGGCACTCTAGCGACTGAGACAACCATTATTATTATATTATATCTTATTCACTTTTCTGGGTTTGCTCTTGGTGTTCATATTATGAGACCCATAAACTTCTCTTGTATTTTGAGATATAAACGGATCACTAAACACCGGCCAGAAGACCTGACCTAGTTTAATTAATGAGAAAAAAAAGACCTTCACAGAGAAATGGAACGTAAAAGATAAACGCCTGAGAAACGACTGGGGAACGCGTGGGTGATACAATTGTAATTGGTGCTCTTGGAACAGTCCCTAAGGGTCGGAAATAAAATTGTAGATATTGAAAATCAGAAGAAGAATCGAGAACATCCAGACAACAGCATTGTTAAAATCCGCTAGAATATCCAGAAGAGTACTGGGACTTGCTATCCATCATGCTCAAGTGAAAGAAGTTTATTTCGCAAGTGTATTTATTTAAGTCAACTGTACTAAACTTCAAAAACTTCCTGGGAATGAATGAACATTATTTTCATACTTTTAATTACTTTTCTTGGTTAGTTGCTGGTGTTCATAATTGTCTGAATTTCGAATACTGATTTTCTAGGCTGTCTATTAAGTCTTTCTCACTTGAACTATTAACATATCACAGTTTTGTTCTCTTCCTTCCTTCATTAGGCATTAATTAGTATTCAATTAAGTACAGTAAATCTCATACTACACGTACTAATTTGAATACTTCATGGAAAAGTAACAGATCTTAATTTCAGAACATCACCAACTTATTCAATACCAAGTTGTTTACTCGAGGTAAAGGTAAGTTTTTTCTTAGAATATTATTGATCATATCAAATTAAGAGAGTTTCTTTTTTAAAATATGTAAGTAAAGTCGTCGGGGTGGGCTGAAGTCGGTATCAGCCAGACAGTATGAGTAGCACATAGATATGTACGGTAAAGTGAGGAGCTGATGGTAGGTGTGGCACTCCGCTCAGATGAAAAAACAATCTTCTTGGTCTAGCGTTAGGGAAAGTGGAAGCACTCCCTTGCTGTCTGGCTGATACCGACATTAGGCCACCCCGTCGACTTTTACTTATTTATTTACATAACCCGTTTGGCATGGGTAGGATATGACACAAGCTCGCAAGTATAGAGCATCTAGCGAGGTTGGTACGTTGGTTAGTTTATTGATTTTGACAGCATATCATCCGTCGGGGTTATGTCATAACTAACGGTTAGGGTGTAATACATATTGTGTATTCATATATATACTTTTAGTAATTAGTTTTAACAATGTGTTAGCATTATTGGTGATTATATTGTATGGTATTGATTAGTTTCATGTATATATTTATGGTATAATTTTATTTCCTTCAAAAAGGAGAAAATATCCCTATGTTAACATTTCGCAATTCGTAATAATGGATATACTAAACTAGCTTGCTAACGATTAAACCACGATGGGACGCCCTTATTGCCCAACCCATGGACAGAGTGTAACACAATGTCACAAGTATGAAGCATCCAGTGACGATCGAAATCGGTATTCGGTAGAAATCGATCTGCTAAACTAACTTGTTAAACATTACACCACGATGAAACATTCAAATATATAAACCCATTCGCCATGGATAGGATATGACACAAGGTCACAAGTACATGGCATCCAATGAGGATTGAACTTACTATTCGTATAGAGTCAGGGTATTCTAAACCCCACTGATAGAATGTCAGAAATTAAAGAAAATTGGTTATAATTAAAGTTGTCTATATATGATTAGCGTTAAATCCGCGAAACAAAGGCTTGAAGATACTTATTATAACTTCCAAGCTTAACGAGACGAGTTCAATAGCTATTTCTATGCGCTTAAATGCGCTTAAAAGAGGTATGTGGTGTAATGGTTAGAGTCGTAGGAAATGGACTCGTCGACCCGAGTTCAAATCATGGACGAGGCTCTTTGCATTTCACATAGTGCTAATACCCTTGGGAAAGGTATGCATCCAACTGATCTCCCTCAAACTATGGTAAATAGGGCAGATTGAGCTGTTTAACCTTGCATAGTTAACCAGTCTATGAGAAGAAAACTCTGAATTCAAGCCAGTTAAACCGCGCTTAAGAAATTGACCTTGTGTTACAGAGGGGTTGGTAAATATATAAATGTGCTTAAAGGTTAGAATTATCTGGAATAAGAACTAAGACTTCGTGTACTGATGGCTCTCTGTTTGACCATTTCCAATCACAAGGTCTTTAATGTAGGAACGTGCAATGAATCATTTAAATCGAGTATTTGTAATAATTATTCTGATAATGGTTGCCATTCCACTTACCGAAGAAATAACAGATTTAGAGGTAGTTTGCATTTTGATGAGCAGTTGTAAGTATGCGTCATTTAAAACAGTGACTATCGTTGCAGTTGGTCGAGGGAGAAGGACCTTTAGTGACGACCAGCGTGTAGGAGATAACACATGCTCAGTGCCTTAATTATTAAGGACGAATAACTTGCACGAATGAATTATCAAGTCTTTGTCAAATAGTGTGTTTTAAAACGAGGATGCTTTGCAGCGGCTACCAACATACATCACTTCACCTGACCTCCGTTCAGTCACTGTATCCTCCTCTCTGCCCATCACACCTACCCCTAGGGACTCTCCCGCTTTACTGCTTCACTCACACCAAGGCTGTCGCTCTCCCATGAGAAGCTTTACCCGGCGAACCGGGAATGCGACCGTAGTGCACACGTAACACTTTTGTTTGCACTTGGTTTTTCAATTATGGCGCGAATACTCAACTGATTTAATTTCTTCGCAATGCGTAGCGTCCCAACTCATAAAAAACAAAATAGCTATTGGATGGGAAAATATAAGATGAAAAATACAAGAAGAAGAAGAAGAAGAAGAAGAAGAAGAAGAAGAAGAAGAAGAAGAAGAAGAACTAACGAACTAAAGACAGAAGAAAAGAAAGAAGGAAGGAAAGAAGAGAATTGAAGAGAATATAACTTAAATTAGTAAAGGAATGATGATGATGAAGAAGAAGAAGAAGAAGAGAAGAAGAAGAAGAAGAAGAAGAAGAAGAAGAAGAAGAATTAACGAACGAAAGAAAGAAGAAAGAAAGAAGGAAGGAAAGAAGAGAATTGAAGAGAATATAACTTGAATTAGTAAAGGAATGAAAACGAAGAAGAAGAAGAAGAAGAAGAAGAGAAGAAGAAGAAGAAGAAGAAGAAGAAGAAGAAGAAGAAGAAGAAGAACCTTCTTTTAAACTGTGAAAAGTTGGTTCATTCTTTTTGTTACTATCCTAACTCAACACGCCTTATCTATTTTACTCTTTCTTTCTACATTTATTGTGTATATACATCCATTTATTGGCATTTCGTTCTTCCTTTTTCCCCATTTTTCTCTTCTGTGTTCGGTTTAAATCTCTTTAATACTGTCATAAATTAAAGCGTTTTCGCCCCAATATATAATTAGTTTTCATTTAATACTTCAATTCTCTTTTTCATAGACAAACTATTTAGCAATATTTTGATTATGCACTGATTTTTGCTTTTTCTAATGAACACTATCAGAACCCCCCCTCTCTCTCTCTCTCTCTCTCTCTCTCTCACTACTATATATGTATATACATATATATAGTATCGTCTAAAATATTTAAGTCCGAAAATAAGTAAACCCATTCAATATGATTACTCAATTCTTTTCTTGTACAGAGTTTCAATGCTGTCGAGTTTGGCAATAGATAATTTACAATCATAACCATTTGAATGTATAATATTTGAATATGAATAAGAAACTTTTAACAGTAACGCGAAGCAAATGTTTCTATATAATATTCTTTTGTTTTATTGTTGGGATTTTAAGGTTTTAAGACGTACATATGTAAATTTTACATTTTCTGTTAAGATATACTTTATTCTTTATTTATGTATATATTGGTTTGTTGGTTGGTTTTGAAGGCTATCACAATGCAAGTGTAAAGAAAAAAGAAGGTAACTGTGGGGTTGTTTGTTAACCTGTGATTTATTCTTAATTCTTAATATTTCGGGATAAAAATCCCTTCTACAGTAGATTACTAGAACTGAAGTTGTTGCTAGTGGCTGTTCATTTGTTCTGTCTCATGTCTTCCAAATTCTGGGTGTGTGTGAGTGTGTGTGTGTGTGTGTACCTGTGTGCTTGTTTATGTGTGTGCTTGTGTGTGTGTGTGTGTGTAAGTGTGTGCGCGCGCTTGTGTCGGTGTGTCTGTTCATTTCCTTTTTCTTTTTTTTTTTTGTTAGCTTTAAGTTTATTGTCATGTTTAGTTCTTTCTTTCTTACGTTTTCACTTTCTTTTTGGTTTTGCATCCATTAAAAGCTTCAGTTGGCAATAGACCAAGAAAAAAGACCGAGATAAGAAGCGTATATACTCATAGCACAGAAGTAAGCGAGAAGAAAAATTTGTAGTAGAAGAATCATTGATTGTACAGAGGAAATTTAATGTCGTCAGAATATAGCAAAAATAGAAAGAAAAACCGAAAAATTAAGAAGAAAAATAGTTTATTAAAAATACAAAATTGATGAAGATATGTGGTGAAAAGTGGAAATGAATAAAGTCATTGCAAAAAGAAAGTAATAAAAAGGAAGGAAATGAGAAAAGAAAATCTTACAGAGGAAATTAGATTAAAGGAAAAAAAATGAACATGGAGGATAAATATTTATAGATATAAAAGGATTTACAGTTTATCAGTAAACTGTAATGATCACCGAGGTAAAATAAAAATAAAACTTATAAGTTTAAAAGACTGACTTCTATTGCCAAGCTTAAATCAATCTATTACGAACTTGGGTTTTACTTACCTATTGCACCAATAGATCGAGAGAGAAAGGGAACGAAAGTGGATGAGAGAAAAGTGAATGAAAAATGAGATGTGGGAGATTTAAAAGGAGTAGAATTGGAAACTGAGAGAAAAAAGATAGGGAAGAATGCTAAAAATGAAAGATATGAGTGTAAAAAAAGAAGTGCAAAAAATAAAAAAGAGAGGTACACAAAAGACATCGGGGGAAAGAGAAAGATAAATAGAAATATGAAATGATGGAATACAGAGAAAGAAAGAATTTGTGAAAAAGGGCAAGAAAAATGTTGATGGAGAGAAAGAGAGAGAGACAGACAGACAGAGAAATATAAAGTAATAAATAATTTCTGAATAGTGCTAGAAAAAAGAGGATGCACTAAAAGATATAATGTTAGAGATAGACAAACAGACAGAGAGACATTCACACAGAAAAATAAATAAATAGATAAAGACTTGTGGGAGAATGGAATAGATAGAAAAAAAGAATTTGTAAAGAGGTGCGAGAAAATGAGGATGAAGAGAAAGAGAGAAAGAGAGGGAGAAGAGAGAGAGAGAAAGAGAGAGAGAGAGAGAGAGAGAGAAAGAAAGAAAGAAAGAAAGAAAGAAAGAAAGAAAGAATGAAATTGTGGGATGGAAGGATGGAATTTAAAGAAAAAATTTTTGAAGAAATTCAAGACAAAAGAGAACGATGTACAAGAGAGAGAGAGAGAGAGAGAGAGAGAGAGAGAGAGAGAGAGAGAGAGAGAGAGAGAGAGAGAGAGAGGGGAGAAAAAGAAAGAAAAGAAAGAGAAAAGAGATGAAAGAATGGAATACAGAGAATGGAACTTTGTGAAGAATTGCTTGATAATAGACAAACATTGATCTGTATAAAGAATATGAAAAGAGAAAAGCCAGAAGAGTTAAGATAGAGTGAGACAGAAAAACAGAGGAGAGCAAAAGTAGAAAAGTCGTTATGACATGTGCAAAGGGGAGAAACAAAAGCACCCGTGATAATAAACGTTTTCCCTATTTAGTTGGAAAAGCCTCAGCATAAAACTCGAAATTACGAGAACAAAGGAAGGAGGAGCAAAAAAATAAAATGTCTAGTAGAGAGGTGAAAAATTAGGAAAAAAAGAGAGATATTTGATGAATTAATAGAAAAAGAGGAGGAAATGTACATAGAGCAGTGATGGAGGGAGGGAAAGAGAGGGAAAATTTGAAGACAAGAGAAGAAGTGGAAATATAGAGGCAATAGAGATTATAAATTTCTCTCCATCTTGTTACAAAAGCCTCTATTGACAATGTGCTAACAACAGGGAAAAACTCGAACGGTTTTCGATGGAAAAGTTCCTTGAGTTTTGTTTAAGTATAGGATGCTTGGTCGCCCTTGTCTCTCTGTTTACATAATTTTATTTTAGTTTCTTTATCCCCTGAATTCACTATCTCTATATTTTTTTCTCTCTCTTTCTCTTACTCTTTCAATCTCCAACCTTTCATTCATTTACTCGTTCACAGGTTTGGTCCTCAAACCCCTTATCTTTGCTCTCCTGTCCCTGTCCTCTTCTCCTCATTTTCGTTTCGCGCCTCTCCCTGTCTTCTACATTGGCAAACATTTGCACAGTTTTCACTTTCTATACGGTCTCCCTCTTCATTTCCGATCCGATTCAAACTCCCGTTATGTGCTGACTGACCAACAACTGTCAGCATCATTTAATAAGTACAGCACACCAATACTACACGCACCCGTACAAACACACATACACGCACATATTGCTGCCTCTCATCATACACATACGTACACTATTTTTGACGAACCATCAGGCACATGTGCTCACTTGAATATATACGTGTATTCACTTATTTGCGTACACACAAAACTCTTTCACACACCCAAGCACACGCTCATATATATGTGTGTGCGTGTGTATATGTATGCATATGGCATTGACATTTTCACACAAAAATGAAAGAACCCAACACACATATTTACGCATAAATAAATAAACGCACACTTGTGCTGATGCATTTACAAAGGTTTAATTTGTAAAAGACATTGAAACTGTCACATACGCATGCGTAAAGACGTGCCTATATAATAAAGACTCCTTTTCAAGCAATGATAAAACTGTCGATAGAACGTTATTCATAGAAGTGTGATACACACACACTATTTCTGTGTTTTAACACATATTGAACAAAATAACGCTTTCACGTGTTTAAGTACGCATTAAGATATAATCTGTAACACATGAACACAATGCAAGGAAAGTATACATTCAATATTCACACGTTTAAGCAGAAAAGCATATATGATATTAAATATACTCACATATTTAAAACTGTTTCACCTGTATCTAGAAGAATTATATAAACAGTATCGTCAATAAATAAATAGACTCCGTGCCAACAATTAGATTTTATAAACATTTATACTGCTGTACTAATTTTTTGGCTGCCACATATTTATATTCTTAGTTATCAGAGTTTTAATGCTGAAGAGTTTGGTAATAGATAATATTTAATCATATCTGTTTTGATTGTATTTTCTTTCACAAAATAAAATTTAGGTATCTTTTCTTTCGAAAAAATAACGTTTTATTAAATGATTGTTTAGGATGTACTTAATTATGGGTAGTAATGTATATATATTTACTAACTCCTCAACACGAGCAGGATGCGACAGAAGGTCAATTTCTTAAGTGGGGTTTAATAGGTTTGAATTCAAATTTTTCCTTCTAGAAAAGTTGCCTAACCAAGGCTGAAGATCCCTGTCAGCGCTACTATTTACTCATGGCCGGAGGGAGTATAGTTGGATTCATACCTTTCCCAAGGATATTAGCGCTATGTGAAATGAAAACAGCCTAGCCCAGGATTTGAACTAGGGTCTACGAGTCCATTTCCTACGACTCTATTATGCCACACACCTCAACTGTACTGTGTATACAATTACAGGAGGCGTGAGGTATAATGGTTACCGTTGTTGGAAATGGACGCAGCGAGATGAGTTCAAATCCTGGACGAAGCTGCTTGCATTCA
>CM042179.1:13676223-13696223 GCA_023376005.1 Doryteuthis pealeii
ATATATATATACTAACTCCTCCGCACACGCAGGATGTGACACAAAGTCAATATCTTAAGCGAAGTTTGGCGGATTTGAATTCAGTTTTTCTTTTCCTAGATTGGACGCCCTACCAAATTTGAAGAGCCCAATCTGCCCAACTAATTACCCATATAGTTGGATGCCTGCATTTCTCAAGGGCCTTAGCGATGTGGGAAATGCAAACTGCATCGTCCGGGATTTGAACTCGTCTCTTCATGCCCATTTCTTACGACCGTAACCGTTACACAACGGTGCGTGGTGAAATAGTTACGGTCGTAGGAAATGGACTCGGTGAAACGAATTCAAATCCTGGACGAGGCTGTCTGCATTTGCATTACACATTGTGCTAATACTCTTACGGATAAATAACGGGATCTTTAACCTTGCAACCAGTCCGGGAGAAAGAAAACTCTGAATTCAAACCCATTAAACTCTTTAATTGGGACCCATACATTTTCCCCGGGGACTCATTCAAAGCAAATATGTGCGTCCCTGGACGCACTAAATCAAAACTCTATCAGCATCACTGCATACAAAAACCCAAAAACGTACACCATCTTTTGTAAATGATTCCTACGTGCCATTATCGATATTCTAATTCCAATGATTTCCACTTGTTCACTCGTGCCGCAGTCAATTCGCAAGTTGCAACAAGATGTGACTAATCCAACGCCTGCACAAATAAGAGGCTTTCTTGTTCTCTTGCAATTCCTGTGAGGAATAATTTCTTTATCCTTTGCTTTATTTGCTAACGACATGAAATTCCAAAATCAATTCCTTCATATTGTCTTCATGAAAAAAGTATCAAATCTAATATGTACAACGGTTATTCTCTTAAAACGAAAATCTATAAAATAACCAAACAATAGGCAAGTATGGTTTAATGGGTCGAGCAATAAACTGCTGATACCAATGTCTGCGGTTCGATAGCAAATAGTGACTTAATAAGGATGGTTTGTTCGAGGATTTCACTTAGAGGTTTGTTTCTTTGTGCAAATACCTTTCTAAACCTATCAACATCTTACTCATTAAAATTACTGTAAGTCGTTTTTAATTAAAGTCTTAAATCTGTTTTCATTATCATTTCCTAAATTAAAATGATACATGTAGAAAAAAGTAAATGATACATGGTAGAAAAAAGTACATGATACATGTTGAAAAAAGTGCATGATACATGGTAGAAAAAGTAAACGATACATGGTTGAAAAATGTAGATTTTATATGTAAGAAAAAAGTAAATGATAGATGGTAGAAAAGAGTACATGATACATGGTAGAAAAAAGTAAATTATATATGTAAGAAATAAGTAAATGATAGATGGTAGAAAAGAGTACATGATACATGTTGAAAAGAGTTCATGAAAAAAGTAAATGATACATGGCAGAAAAATGTAGATTACATATGTAAGAAAAAAGTAAATGATACATATTAGAAAATAGTATATAATACATGGTAGAGAAAATGTAGATAATACATGTAGAAAAGAGTACATGATACATGGTAGAAAAAAGTAAATAATACATGTAGAAAAGAGTACATGATACATGGTAGAAAAAAGTAAATGATAGATGGTTAAAAAATGATATCGATGGTAGAAAAATCTTGCTCTTCAGTCGACCGTGTATATTTTTGTGTCAATTCATAACAAGTTTTTTTTTTAAATATCTTAAAAATGAATGAAAGAATAAATAAATAAATACGAATTCACATAAATGCTACGTCTATTCGCCCGTAGTCGTATTCTTTAGTATTCCTTTGTGGTTGGCATGGGTTCAGCAAAATTTGGGTGTCTGACAACGGATGGAACTGAGCCAGAGTATACCTCTCTATTTTACTGTTCGTGGGTGGGTGGGGCACGAGTACGTTGATGTCCATCGTTACCACCGGCAAGTCACCAAGAGATTTATTTTTGGAAATATTCCTGACAAAGGTAAGCTTAAAATATCTTCGAAATGAGCAACGACCCATTCTGAATGGTTCTATTCTGGAAGAATTATTGGTAATTTTTTTTTCTTCTTTCTGTACGGCCAGTCCGAACGATTCTTACAATGCACTGGATGTTCTCTCTCATCTGAAAGGGCATTAATTTTTGGCGACGATTCAAGATAAAGAAGAATAAAAAGTTATTTGGCGAGTTATCAGATGAATGCGGTGCCTACATAACTACCAGCTTATGCTAGCTAGTTTCTCAGTAGACAGTTATCTGTGATTGGATTCGGTGTACAAAATGTGAACAGCCCTGTTGGATGGGGCTTTAGTATACACCGACTGCACCTCTGCAGAGGGGTAAGACCCCCCCAATAGGACCACCTGATAAGCGTGAGTGACTACCCATGATGCTTAAGGACGGAATCTTGATGGCTGAGCAGTCCATGACATGCAACACTCCACTTAGACCCTTGGTTAGGCGGTCGGTCGGTGAGGCTCCCACCGATCAATCAGCTGGTCAGGCCAAACCCTTGCACCTATATGATTGCCCCACCCTATTGGCTTTATGGCAAGCCCCAAACCTTTTTATCCTATATATGCTAGAAGGCAGTGGCTGGGGGGTTTTCATGTCATGGGAATGACGTTAAACTCTATCTGATGGTGAGGTTCCAGTTCAGGAGGTCTGGAGAATGTGGAGCAACCCTTCATCAATATTGCTTCCTGTGTGGTAATACCTGTTAGGGTCCCACCAATGAGTTAAATAGAAAAATGTGTTTATAAAAAAAATTGAGTATCCATTAAGAATGAATTTATTTCAAAACTTTGTCGGTATTAAATGATCCACTGAGGTTGATATGCCATAAAACAAACCAAACCAAACAATAATGATGATTCTAAAACATTCCAGTAATGACGAAAGATTGGGTGTAAATCTAAATCTCAGAAGCAAATCTTAAAAGTCTTAAAGTTGAGAGAGTCTATTCCCTTTTCACTGGCGCTAAAAGAAAGAAATATTTCGTGTATTTTTTCATGTAACTTAAAACATATATCCTCATACACACATATTCTTTTCAATACACTTAAACGCAACATCGGCCTATGAATCGTAAGATACCAGTACTTGCCAACTCAGCGCATGAGTAGAACAGCTTGAATAATCTCATCCGTGGGATAAAGTAGAGAGCTGATGATAGGTGTGTAACTCCATCTTAATAAAAAACAACCACCCTGGTCTTGAGCAAGCGAACAGGGGATAGACTCCCTTGCTTTCTGGCTGATACCGACCACTACTCCAACTTTACAACATTTATCAAATTAACATTTCAGAAGTGAATTATCCTCAAACATTTAAAGTTATCCCTAACTTTAAATGTTTGAGGATAATTCAGTTAGAAATATTAAGACCAGAAAAAATACTGAAATACATTTGATTTCAGTAAGAATGTCGTTTCTCAAATACGCGTCCTGGCTGCGTCCCTTACAGAGGGACAGGAATTCACCCGCCAAAGAAAGAGAAAAGAAAAAGAAAGGATTTTCATGTGTATGTGACACGAAACTGCATCTAATGGTGAGGCACCAGTTCTAGATATCTGAAGTATTTGTAGTACATATTTACTATCATTACCCCCAGGTTCATTCTGCCCGTCAGTGGTAGAACTTGTTAGTGTCCCATCTATGGCTCAAATAGATTTGTTTAACAGTTACTGGTATTTAATAGGATCGAGTGCAAAAGAACTACAAACCCTTAAGAAACAATTACACAAAGATATAAATAAGTATATAAAAAGTAATGCCGTTGGGGGTGGATCAAGAAGATTGTTTTTTTAGCATTTGAGGCGGAGCGCCACACCTACTAGCAGCTCCCCACTTTACCGCACATATCACTGTGCTACTCGTACGCTGAGTTGGTGAGGGCCGGCATCGAAACAGGAAGTTTGTGGGTCCTAGTTTGACGCTCTACCGACTGAACAATGAACGTACAATGAACGCGATTCTTTAACCTCTACACATAGAATAACCACTGAGGGGTTCACATGACGTTAAAATCAATCAATTGATCAAGCACTTCTCTAAGAAATAACAATAAATTAATCTAGTAAAAAAAATCCTATGTGTTTAAAAAAGCGAAAATAAAAGTCGATGGACAATGAATAAAAAAAATGTAATAATCTGCTCAGATTAGCAGTTCCTTGAGATAACTGGAACGATTTGTTTTTCTCAGCAAATTGCTATAGGATCGGCATTATATATTCCCATTAACATATCGGTACATTATTACAGATGATATTATCTGCATGCTCGGAAGTTTATGGATAGCATATAAGAATGATGTTGACGTTATCAGATTCTGCATATATACAGGAACGCACGTGCAACAAAGCCAGTATGAATGTAGAAATAAGACAGTGCATGCGCGCGCAAACAATCTTTTTAAACAGTTTGCTTAAAATCAGTTTGTCTATATATATATATATATATATATATATATATATATATATGAGTGTGTTTCAAACTATATTGTTCATGCAGTTGGCTACATAACACAGTCTGCTCTACTATTTACCCATATCTGACGGGGAGAATGTGTGGGTACATGTCTTTTCTAAGAGCATTAGACACAAATAGCTTCGTTCAGGATTTGAACTAGTTTCGTCGAGTCCATTTCCCACGACGATAACCGTTACGCAAAGTGTGTTGGGATCTGATAATAACAGCTCTTGATTTTCTTCGGGCAAAAGTGTAACAGGCATGTGTAAATTTCGGACTGGCATGCGCAGCACCTGAAGTTCGTGGACAACCATGGGTGATGCAAGAGAGTAATCGCCAATCTGAACCTGATAAGGATAGTAGGTAATTTTCACCTTTAGTTTTCAAAATTCCTGAAATTAACTTAATTGTTATTTGAAGAATAATTAAAGTCCAATTACCGTCGAACTGGGAAGACAAGGCAGCAAACGGTTGTAACTCAATACAATCTCGAAAGCTACAAGGTCCACTGCAAAATGACAGAGTATATATAAGACTCCACAATGTCATTCAAATCAAGCCGTCAAGCAGCCAATCAGAACTCAAGGAATGGAATCACTCAAATCACCCAGATTCATGGTGGATCATTCTTGAGTCCTATTGACTGCTTGAGTTGTTCTTAGCAGCTGTTATTCAAACCAACAGTAGGCTAACTGACTTCAATTTTATTAAGAACACATTTTATGCTATTTTGTATTAAAGCATGCAGTTGTATTGTTTTCGAAAAGTTTCTAACATTTGTGTATTTCGCACGAAGTCTTTCAAAATGGCTACCGGCTTGTTTCAAAGTGAAAGTCAGTTGGCTAAATTCCTAGCATAAAAGTATCTGGAATGAACTTAATTGTTATTAAAAACACATTTTATGATATTTTTGTGTTAAAGCAGGCAGTTGTATTGTTTGCAAAAAAGTTTCTAAGATTTGTTTATTTTTCACGGAGACTTTCAAAATAGCTACCGGCTTAGTTCAAAGTGAAAGTCAAATGAGGTTACTCTAATTGTCTTATTTGCTAGGAATTTTGACAACTAAAGGTGAAATTTACCGGATAGTAACCGACCAGTGAAGGGAAACATTGCATCGGATTACATACCATTGGTGTCCTTGAACCCAAGAGTCAACAGAACACACTGCATTCCATAGGCCTGCGCTGTCGTCGACCAACAACATCATGACACCAGTTACTGCGCCTCTCCTGAAACAGAGACATTGCCATTTGATCATGGAAGACTGGCGCCTTATGAGTCAAGTCACGTTTCCAGCTCTTTCGATCAGGCAGTCGTGTTTGTGGTTGGGAGGCTGCTGTATGAGGTAATGAACTTGGCCAGTTAGCAGTACAAGGGGGTGGCGACTGTGTTATGGTGTCCCTTGCTGGAGTTTAGAATAACTACTTGGGAAAATGTGATATGTCTTGACAAGTTTGTCATTTACGGGTCTTATTGCCAACCATCTGCATCCCTTTATGTTCATCATGTGTCCCTGTGATGATGGTTTGATAAGCTCTGAGCCGCCAGTATGCAGGGTTGAAACTACATACTTCCAGTTAGTTAAATCTGTACGCTTCGCTACTGAACTTTTAGATAATACCCATTGGGTCAGTTTAGCTCAGTTGGTAGAGTGCCCGACAAGGAATAGCATGGTTCCTGGTTCGATACCGGTCCCCGCCAACTCAGCGGATGAGTAGCACAGATTGGGTAATCTGATCCATGTGGTAAAGTGGGAAGCTGGCGGTAGGTATGGCGCTCCACCCCAGCAAAAAATCTCCTTAGTCTAGCGCTAGCTAAAAGAGTATAGACTCCAGATGATACCCACAATAAGCCACTCCGCCAACTTATGCTTGGGTAAAAGAAATGGCTTCTAGATATTCCGATGAGCCCAGAGATTGCCAAATTTTAAATACCATTAAGAGTGTATAGATATTTTGCAGGTCTCATCAAACCCCCTGCATTCACATCCAATAAAGTTATGTACAACCATGAAACGTGCTCAGATAAATGTGGATAACGAGAGAACTCTACCCTTATTAGATTCTATGCCTCTTCGCATAGTTGCCATTATTCCGATGAAACAACTACACAATATTGAACAGACGTCTCCAATTTTTGACGCTTAGAAATTGTAGAAGGTTCCCACATGACTGAGTGTCACGAAACGTTCATACTATTCCATATATGTATCCTGTAGTTGAACATGCTTGGCGCATCGTTTTCGAATTTACTTTGGCCTTAAAAAAGGAAAAGGTAATATCAACTCTAATTAGATAATGAAATGAAATTTTAATCGGCTAAAATATATATCGGCTTAGATATATATGCTTTATTATATATACACACACACACACACACACACACACACATATATATATATATATATATATATATTATATATATATATACATATGGTATTTGTGGAAAAGATGACTTACCGGTGAAACAGGGCACGATGGTTAGTTGATGCAAGATTCACAATGACAAGGCAGCGATATAACAAATATAAAGTGCTCAATACGTTGGTAGAGCAAATTTATTATTTTAGTATTTACCGTGTACCTTTATCATATTATATATATATATATATATATATATATATATATATATATATATATATATATGCGTGTGTGTATAATGAGTATCTGTTATTTTACATTTAGTTCAAATATAAGCTATCGAAGTCCCAAAACAAATATGTCTTTTTTTGTTCATGCCTAAAATATATCAATCTAATGACTATATATATATATATATATATATATATATAATATATATAATATATATATATAGGGTTTTGTAATTTGCTTGAAGCATTGTGTTTATATTGGTTTGTTGGTTGGTCTTGAAGGCTATCACAATGCAATTGTAAAGAAAAGAGAATGTAACTATGGTGTTGTTTGTCAACCTGTGATTTATTCTTAATTCTTAATATTTCGGGATAAAAATCCCTTCTACAGAAAATCACTAGAACTGAATTTGTTGCTAGTGGCTCATTCATTTGTTCTGTTTCATGTCTTCCAAATTCTGTGTGCGTGTGTAGGGGGTGCTTGTTTATATGTGTTTTTGTGTGTGTGATCTTCTGTTGAAGAGATTTTTATCCCGAAATATTAAGAATTAAGAATAAATCACAGGTTAACAAACAACACCACAGTTACCTTCTTTTTTCTTTACACTTGCATTGTGATAGTCTTCAAAACCAACCAACAAACCTATATATATATATATATATATATATATATGTGTATGTGTGTGTGTGTGTGTGTGTGTGTGTGTAGGTTCTTTCCGAATGATATGAGAAGTGAAAATAGATTGGGTGGTTGTCATTAACGTTGATAGGCCATTCAATATTGAATAGATTTTTGGGTCTGTTTTCAGTTGTTGGAAATCTTTAATTAATGTGAGAGTGAGTTTATGTTTGCTATGGCCAAGATCAAAGACCATAAGGATTTAATTATTGGGATTTGGGGGTGGGGGGTTATATTGTGTAGGTCTATATATTTCAGTGTTGAGGCTTTTTAAATTGCTTATTTTAGTATTCTATGAGTAGTTACTCTGAATGAATCATTCAGCTAATAAACCTATATTGTAATGATATTCAAGGGGGTTAGAGCAAATACGTTTAATACATAAGCAAGAGCTATTTATTATGAACTTAAAAAAAAGATTAAGTGTGTGAGAGCAATTAAAACCTTGGTACCTGTGGTTGTCAGTGGGCCCAGTACATAACGATGTGGAGATTTGGTTATTTTGAGTACATTAAGGAATGGGATGGAACTATTAGAGTGTATTAATAGTGATGTTATAGCAAGAGAAATTACTTACGTGGGAGCTTAAAGCGACCTTCCCTCGAGGCAAAATGGGTCGCTTTCTATCTGCTACTACCTCACCATAATACATTGCATTTCTTCAATAAAAAGTCCCCCCCCATCATCTCGATGCTTCCGTAATACCGCCAACCACTCTTTTGACCACAAGCTCCCCACCCGCACGCCAGACACGTTCGTGTTCGCTTTGAGCTCACACGTAAGTAATCTTTCTCGCTACAGATGTGGTAGTTGTTTATGTATTTGTGGAAATATAATAGATTGTTAAAATGTCATTCATATATCTTTTTTAGTTTCTGTATAAACTCACGATTGAGTAATAATGGATCTGCGGGACTAACTTTAAAAAATCCCCTCTACCCAGGCGACGCCGGGTAGCCGCTGCTAGTGTTGAATAAAATAAGATCATAATTAAAAATGGCTCATTGTTTCCTGGTTAGTCCCCTCTAAAATCAAATCAGGAGTTAGAGTCCCTAAGGTTGTATAATAGTGAACTTCAGCATTATCTAGCATTTCCCGCGACACTATTTTTGACAAACTGTATTGGTTCTTTTGCTTTTCCTTTGAACCACAATGGCAGTGGGAAGAGAGGAGACGTGTGGGGAGGGGAGACCTGCTGCTTGTGTTATATACCCTTTTCCATCGGGTATATAATCATGAGAGACAGATAAGGATGAGGGGTTGTTATGATTTTTGTGTAACCTTTAGGCTTCAAGGAAGAGCACTGTCCAGCGGAGATCCTTTGTGTTAAGCAGAGCGCGATCCTTAGTGAAGAATGTTTTGGTTGCTCTTTAGTGTCCTTTAATATTGAGTATGATCCTTTGGTTGTTCCTTGGTGCTCCTCAGTCTTGCAGGTCCTTCATCAATGAGTGCAAATGAACATCTGCCAATGTCAGCCGATTAAGTAGTTAACCAACTATGTACGCGGAGTAATTTATTTACTAGTTAGTGCATGAATGTATTGGCACAACTAGTCGCCACTTTAGTTCCCATGGCGGTTTCTCTAAAGTTGCTGTATGTTAGAAGAACTTTATGATTTTGGTTGTCTTGGAGATTTTTTATCAAGGACTCCATAAAAGTACCAATTCAGGATACGATTGGTGTTCCTTTACATAGGATATTGAGTTGATATATGTTGTATACGGCTTCGGTTATATAGTTATAGAGTACCCCTTTATTGCCATTACACCCAACTCAATCGGATTGGTACTACCTGTTAGGATTCCATCAAATTGATCTGTTCGAAAATTATTTGTATTGGATAGGAATAATTCAAATCGTAATTGTGTAAAAAAAATGAATAGAATGAAAAGTGTAGTGGAACATTGAAAATGTATTTGATTGTAATCAAGCTTTGGCATTAAATAATCCATTAGGAACTGGTACATATTTACCAACCCCTCCGCACGAGCAGAGTGTGACACAAATTCAATTTATTAAGAATAGTTTAACAGGTTTGAATTCAGAGTCTTCCTTTCCCTAGACTGATTGCCTAACCAAGGTTAAAGAGACCAGTATGCCCTGCTAATTACACATAGCTGGAGGAAGACTTTTTCGGATGCATACCTTTTCCAAGTGTATTAGCACAATATGAAATCAATACAGTCTCGTCTAGGATTTGAACTTAGGTCGACGAGTCCATTTCCTACGACTCTTCCCATTACACCACGCGCCTACTGTTAGAAGCTGGTGTGTCGTTAAACAAATGCATCATACCACCATTGACTTTTGCTTTTAAATTTTAAGTTGACAGGAAATACTAAGATTCCAGGTTAATGGCTGACGAGATGCAAAAAACAAGAAAAAACAAAACAAAAAAAAAAACGATTTAAATAATGGTCAAGATTCTCATTTAACCAACCCTTCCTCCCTTTTAATTACTCTCCTTTTTTTTTTTAAACAAAAAAAGGTTTTCTTCAGGGGTCTGGCTATTCTACTTATTGTTATAATTACATATATTTTTCATTTCCTGCGTAAAATTTTATCGGGATGTCACATTGATTTTTATTCAGATACTGTACGTTGATCTTTTTTTTTTTAAACCAGAGGACAGATGTTTTCGTAGTTTGCATGCGTATCACGAGAGCGCTTTCAAATTTTGCATGTTGATACCTGACGTCAGGCATATTATTATTATTATTTCTGTTGCTGTTGTCATCCTTGTTCTTGTAACTGTTATATTATTATTATTATTATTATTATTATTATTATTATTATTATTATTATTATTATTATTATTATTATTATTAAAAACAGGCCAATACGTATTTGCTCTAGAACTAACCCGTATCATTATTAGCGCAATGTCACAGCTGGTGATAATGCCTCGAGTAACGACAAGATAATTAACCTTGTCCTTTCGTTTCTTGCCAAGTCGAAGCGAGACTTGAAAACCGCGAAACTAATGCCAGCAGTTTCTTTCTTTATTGTATTTTTCTTAATTTGTTATGTAATTACTAACAAACGCACTGCACAATGACAAACGTGACAATGTCACGAGAGCAATCAATTTGTAATCAAAATATCTGCAACGTGTAAACGAGAACATCGAACGAAAAAATATTTTAAATGATTGAATCAAAAAGAAAACAGCGCGTCGAAGCAATGAAGGAACCCGAAAGATTTTAACGAACCGCAAAAGTAATAGGGTTAATTATTTTAGTAAATTTTAAAGAATGAAGTTGAATTTTTTCAAACCTTCAGTGCTGGGAATACTGGTTTTGGGGGCATACCAACCAGTTTAGGGTTATCTTATGCCTTGAGGTTTGGGAATCTCGTTAATTGTACGTTCGTTATTTAGGTTTTGTGTAGTCGTTTCTTAAGATATTTTTGCATAAGGTTCTATTGAATACGAATAATTGTTAAACAAATCTGTTTTGATGGGAACCTAACGGGTATTACAACTCCGGGTCATAGTGGATCTCGTAGTTATGGCAATGAAAGGGTACTTGACACTTTGCAGATCCCCCACAACTGGTGTCTAACTGTTAAGTATCTGGCCGCCATCCTTGGCCAGTTGTAAAGAACTTAAAGTAAATAAGTAAGTCCCGAGTTATAGAATCCTTTGGTAAGTCAATAAGTCCTGTGGTGGTAAGTGAATAAGCCCTGTGGTATAGTATCCTTTGGTAAGTGAATAAGTGCCGCGATATAATACTATGTTCCGTCGTCCAAGAAGATCCGAGTAGTAATGATTAATATGACCAGAAAAGGCCAGTATAATAATAATATCAGCAGCAGAGCATTGCCAGTGATTGGACAAATAGGTTGCCTTCCCAGGTCACGTGCTTATCGGCGAGTCTATAAGTAGGAGTAGGGTGTCTGGCACACGCCTTATATACACAAAAACTCCAACACTAACCATTAAATGAAGTTTAGTGTCAGATCCAGAACACCCCTATTATGTGGTCTGATCCCTCCGCAGGGAATACAGTCAACGCATTCTAAACCACACCGACAGGTCTTTTGGGGAAATTTAGTTAAGTTAACCATCTTTTCTGTTGACATTTGAAAATCTGTTGGTTTTTCATTTCAAGCGTAGCTTCATTGACGTTCAAAGTGAGTTTCGATAACAAAACCAACTGCAAATTAAAGATGAATGCAGTAAACTAGCACAAAAAGAGTTAAAGACAAGGCATGACTGAGTGGGAAAAGTGATTTGCTGGGAATTGCGCAAGAAATTTAATTTTCACCATTAAAATAAATAGTATATGCACAAACCTGAATCTGTTCTGGAGAATGAGACACACAAAATTTCTGGGACTTTGAGGTACAGACGGATCACCTAATCCCGGCCAGGAGACCAGATCTAGTGTTGATTAACTAGAAGAAATGAACTTGTGAATTTTGTTGTCTCGGTCGATCACCGTGTCAAAGTGAAAAAAAGTGAAAAGATAGAAAAATACTTGGACCTTGCCAGAGAACTGAGAAAACTGTGGAACTGAAGGTGAAGATCGTACCAATTGTAATTGGTGACCTTGAAACGATTCCCAGGGGTCTGGAAAAGAGTCTGGATGAACTGGAAATCAAATGAAGTATCAAGACCACCCAGACTACAGCATTGTTGAGCGGATAGAATACTCAGAAGATTCCTGGAGACCTGAGGAGACTTGCTGTCACTCAGCCTTCAATGAACTACCGCTACGGCAGGTGTGAAAAATTCGAATAGAATGAAATAATAATAATAATAATAATAATAATAATAATAATAATAATAATAATAATATAATCAATAGCATTGTTGAAATCGGCTAGAATGCTCAGAAGAGTCCTGGAGACCTGAGGAGACTTTTTGTCACTCAAGACTCCATACAAGGACTCGAAGAAAACTAAAAAAAAGCAGAAGCAAAGATTAATTGCGACAGTCAATGACAGCAATTGCAACATATGGAGAAACACAAAAAACAAGAAAACAAAAATAGGAGTAAAAACAAGTGATAAATTGGAGAGATTGCATATGAAAAAACTTGGACATGGTTGAAAAAAGGAAACATCAAGATAAATAGTGAGTCACTCATAATTACAACATAAAACAATGACATAAAAACAAATTATAATAAACCAAAATAGGTAAGACACAATAGAGCAGCAAATGTAGGGGATGTGGAAACAGAGATAAGACGATCAACAATATATTAAGTGAATGCGCTAAACTAGCACAATGAACATACAAGGCTCGACACGATTGGGTTGGAAAGGTGATCCACTGGAAATTGTGCAAGAAACTAAATTTTGAACATACAACAAAATGGCATATGCTCAAACCAGAATCAGTCTGCCAATACTTGAGACGTTGTATCACATCCTAACAATGATGAACGGGTTAGGTAAACAGTTTCACGTCCCATCATGGTGTAATGGATAGTAAGCTAGATCCATTACTATTGAATTGTGATTTCTATCCTTACTGGATGCTCCTTACTTGCAACCTTGTGTCATATCGTACCCATGGCGATGGTGTAATGGTTAACAAGCTATTCTCATTGACCCATTACTACTAAATAGCGAATTCTACACATGCTGGGGGCTCCATGCTTGTGATCTTGTGTCACATCAAAAAATAAATCATAATACTTTTGTAAACTGTCTTTAGATTCAATAATGTGCGTGGTGTAATGGTCTCATAGCAGGAAATGGACAAAACTATCCGAGTTCAAACCCGGGACGAGACTGTTTGCATTTCCCATAGCACTAATACGGTTAGGAAAGGAACAAATCTAACTATTTCCCCTCCAGCTATGGCTAAATAGTAGGGAAGAGTGACTCTTTAACGTTTGTATGGCAACAGGTCTATGAGAAGGAAACCTCTGAATTAAACAGTTAAACTCCGCTTAAGAAATTGACCTTGAATCACATCGTGCTTGTGCGAGGGGGGGTAAATATGTACTGTTTTACCTTGATTTAAGAGTGTCCAACCTTACGAGTTGTCCAAGTTACGAGCTGTCACTCAGTCGATTTTTTGGCGGCATCCATTAGTTTGAATGGATCGTGCGCCTGGATCTATACACAGGCTTGGGAAGAATTGTTTGGAAGTCCTAGAAACTATCATGAAATACAGTTTGGCAATAGTGTCATAGCAATAGTTAGCAGAACAAAGATGAATATAACGTTGGACTGCTTTAGGGACTACATATCCTGGTATAAAATTTAGAGTTGTCAATCCTCTAGATTGATTACACACCAGGACTAGAAAAGAAGAGATAGATATATGTATTTCCTAGATAAATTAATGTGAAGTAAACACAAAAAGGCTTGGTTGGAATTTGAACTCGACTCACAAGGTTCATTTGGGGCTCTGAATACAGTTAAATTACTTACACTTGCGCACGCGAGGGAGATATTTTGAAAAAAACAACTATATATATAATATATATATATATATATATATATATATATATATATATATATATATAGTATATATATGTATGTGTGTGTGTGTGTGTGTGTGTGTGTGTGTGTGTGTGTGTAATTTTTAGTGTTTTGCTTTTTATTCAGTTTTTGTTCTTGGCAAACGATATGTCACACTTGTGGTTGTGGTCAGATTGAAAAATTATCCAGAATCTGTCATTTTCTATAAAACTTGCCTATGAGGGAATCTGATTTATATCTTTAGATATATATATATTCCGCAATTGTCTTTAATTAATCAATTTCTTGATTAATTCATTACAATTAACCCTGATGATCTTTTTTGGGTGAAACTTAAGTAGGTTATATATATATATGGCTTTCTAATATATACATATATATATATTTCTGTTTTCCAACTCCATCTCTTTCAGTCTCTCTCTTCTCTCTCTCTCTCTCTCTCTCTCTCTCTCTCTCTCTCCTCCACCACACACACACACACACACACACACACATATATATATGTGTATATATATATATTATATATATATATATATATATATATATATATATATCGCAAATACAATTGGTATTTGATACTAACTGAAATGAATCTTTATGCTTGTAAAATCTTTATCGATGAAGATATAAAAAATGTAAAATGTACTTGGTTTGACATGCAAAAGAATCTACTGAGGACAGCATAATCCTATATGTTTTTCAAAAAGAAACTAATTTAATTTTCTCGCGAAAGCGTGAATCATGTGTCTTTTTAATTGATGCTACCAAAACGTAATGAACAGACGCCGATGCAAAGATAATCGCATTTTCCAAAAGTCGACGATGCAAGAGAGTCAGAGACGGGAAAATGAAAATGAAACTGACGGGCGAAATGAAAACGATAGTAGTTGACTTCCACACATAAAGAGTGAAAGTGAAAGTGAAAGAGAGAAATCGACATGCGTAAGCATAAAGCGGAAAAAATAAACCGAATTATTCACACGGCTTAACTGAATTGTAGGAAAATGAATAATTGAATGTATGAATATGTAACTATAATAGGATATATATATATATATATATAATATATATATATATATATATAATATATATATATATATATATATATATATATATAGGAAGAAGGAAAAAGAGTGGTTACATTTTTTCTGAAAACGTAAACTTTTTGTCTATAAACTGTTAATTACTGCATCCATTATATGACAAGTATTATATATATATATATATATATATATATATATATATATATATAGAGAGAGAGAGAGAGAGAGATGTTTATAAAGTCTGCAGCAGTTTTAAATTCAATAACTCACATTGTACAAATGATAGAATCATTCAGTAAAAAAAAAAACAAACATGAAAGTTCAACTCATTTAGTTTTAGTTACCATTCTTGTAGTCATATTTTAGATCTATTGCAGGATTTTATATATGGTTCGAATTCAAAGCCACAATCACCTCCAAACCGCAATACCTTTACAGTACTTTACACAAAAATGCAGAGTAATATCTATATATGATAACAATCATAAAAAAATTAAGGCACGGTGATAACTCACAACTTCGTGGTTTCATGTCTTCGATCGTCAGGTAAGCTGGTGATCCACGCGTCAGAAATATTCAATACTGTACATTTCTGTATTCCCTGTTGGGTCACGTGACTACAACATGAATGGTATAATAAGTCACGTGGCTCAATTTAA
Source organism: Doryteuthis pealeii (assembly GCA_023376005.1). Lineage (NCBI taxonomy): Eukaryota > Metazoa > Mollusca > Cephalopoda > Myopsida > Loliginidae > Doryteuthis > Doryteuthis pealeii. The sequence goes on from CM042179.1 coordinate 13,692,076, forward strand.
CGCCAAATTGGAATGCAAATACTTCCTGTCATGGTGACACACACATACACGCACACACATATCATCATTATCATCAGGTCGTGCTGACAGCAAGGATTACCATGACTCTCTCTCTCTCTTCCAGTCTCTATTGGCAAGTCTTCCACATGGCATACAGTATCCGGACAGAGCTGATCGATGTATAGTTTTGTTGGTCTGTCAACATTTAGTATCTATGTGTAAGGGTCCACAAGAGAACGTCACATGAATTCGTCCTTGCTTCAACAGCAGTATCCAGCATTTTTTTTCAATATTGGAGAAATGATCATAAAGTGCTCAATTATTTCTTTAAGAGCTGTATTTATTTATTTATTTAAGTCACCAATACAAAGTTCGTCTTATCAATGGTAAGACGAACTTTGTATTGGTGACTTAAATATATATATATATGAAGATAGGATATATATATATATATATATATATATATATATATATATATATATATATGATTGTGTTTGAAGGGTACTGTATCTATAATAAGAGTGCTCGATATCTGTTATTAAGCACATATAGCTAGTGTAATGGAGCCACGTGATATAATGTTTGTCGTTGTTGGAAATGGACTCGTCGACTCGATATTGCCTTTCTCATAGCGCTAATACCCTTGGAAAAGGTATGCATCCAACTATTCTCCCTCCAGCTATGGTCAGTTAGGAGAACAAACTGAAAAATAAAGCAATCGGTCGAGGAGAAGAAAATTCTGCTCTAGCTTTGCTTATGAAATTGACCTTGCGTCCCAAACTAATCATTCGGAGGGGTTGGTATATATATATATATATATATATTATATATATATATATATATATATATATATATATATATATTCGTAAGACATGTGTTATTGAATACCACGGAGTATTCTTTTTTCATTTTTTGTATGGATATTTTTTCCAGTCTTCTGGCTATCCTTTTTGAATCTGGATCGAGTTGATTCATGATATTTTTTTCATACTTATTTCCCGAGCGCTTTCGACTGTTTCTCCAGTCGTATTCATGGGGTTATGTAATTTGGTTTTTAGTTGATTTTAGTTTTATTATCTATGCTTTTATCTAATTCAGAGAGTCTATTATTTTTAAGAGGGGGGTTAGGTGAGTGTTAGTTATTGAAGATATTTAATACGTTGTCTCCGATTATTCAATAACACATGTCTTACGAATAATTTGCTGCCAAAATACACACAAAAAAAAAATATATATATATATATATATATATGTGTGTCTGTGTGTGTGTGTGTGTGTGTGTGTGTGTGTGTGGAGGAGGAGAAGAGGGGAGGAGGAGGAAGAGGGGGAGGAGGTACGTTGTGCAATGGTTAGAGTCGTAGGAAATGGACTCGTCAACCAGAGTTCAAATCCTGAACGAGGTTGTTTGTCTTTCGCATAGCGCTAATACCCTTGGGAAAAGTATGTTATCCAACTACTCTCATTCTATCTCTAGTAGACTAGATTCTTTAACTTTGTCTAGGTAACCAGTCTTGGAGAATGAAACCTCTGGATTCAAACCTTAAGAAATTGACCTTGTTTCGCATCTTGCTAGTGCGGAGAGGTTGGTGTATGTATGTATGTATGTATGTATGTCAAATTTATGAAAATTATTTTCCATGTTATAAAAGTTGTTATCGTACAAAAAAATTCGTAGCCATGAAAAAAATAATGGCAGTATTTAAATCTTGGGAATCCATTATTTTAGGATTGCGTCTCAGAATGTTTTTAATTTGGTCACCGAGTCAGCCTGATTCCAAAACGGTATATGTTGGGCCACGGCCAATATGAGTAGATTTTAAAAGTATGAGACACTGACATTCGCTTTTATTATTAGATATATATTTATTTACCAACCCTTCCGCACGATTTCTTAAGCGGATTTCAACAGGTTTGAATTAAGAGTTTTCCTTCTCCTAGACCGGTTACCTAAACAAGGTTAAAGAACCCAGTCTGCACTACTATTTATCCATAGCTGGAGGGAGAGTAGAATTCATACCTTTCCCAAGGGTATTAGCGCCAAGTGAAATGCAATTACCACATCCAGGATTTGAACTCGGGGCGACGAGTCCATTTCCCATGACTTTAACCATTACACAACGCACTTCCATATTATTAAAGATATATGATAAATTCATTGGATACGTTAAAAGGGTACGAGTTTAAAACCTGAAGTTGGTGTGTTTTACAATTGTTATATTTCCATTACGCTCTTTTTCAAACAAGCATTGTTAAACACAATTGAAGAGTTTTGAAATACTGAAGAAGATACTGTTACTGTTGTTCTATTTACCATATGTGAACGTGTCGTTGTGTTATGTCAATATGTTGACACGTTAAGGGTTTTAAAGAGATCTTTTGTTACTGAAATTTTTAACCTTGGGATTTTTGAATTTGAGTTATCATGAACTCTACTGTTAAATATGTATATGTATATGTATATGTTATGTACACAATCATGTATGTTATATTCATACATTCTTGCGTACATACATATATACATACACTAAATGCTTATATACAATGTATCTATACATTTAGTGTATTTATTTAGCATGTGTGTATGTATGCTAAATAAATACGTAATTGAATAAATAAATCTATACTCTAACCATAAAAAACCCAGATTTTACATAATAGATATTTATTTTTCACATCATATTCTATCTTATCAATGCATTCGATCTAGCAATTCTTCATTAAACACATAGATAGAAAATTATAGTGAAATTTTCGGTAGGTAAACCAACCTCTCCCCCCATCTCTCTCTCTCTCTATCACACACACAAAAACTCAGATGGTAGGGGGTCCGACTAGGGAACTATAACAGTTTGTTTTGTTTTTTCTCTTCAACTGAAGTTTTACATGCATCAGACCACGACTCACAATCAGGAGGATGTGAGTTCAATCTCCCCAATCGCCCCTGATCTCATTCTACATGCCAAACACAGTCGTGCACGCTTTGAACCACTGCGTGCGTGGTTTCTCTCACCACAGGACCACAAGGTTCCGGGTTCGATACCGGCCCTCGCCATTCCGCAATTGAGTAGCAGAGCTTGGATCTGTGTAGTAAAGGGGGATGGCTGATGGTAGGTACACCGCTCCGCCTCAGGCGCTAAACCAATCTCCTTGGTCTAGCACTGGTAAAAAGAAGATTGACTCCCTCGCTGTTTGTCTGATGCCGACAACTGACCACTCCATCTTTTTTTCAACAAAGTTAGTGGTCTGATGAAACATAGGTATATACAGATACGTGTGGGTAGAAATAGATCTATAACTGCAAAATGACCTATTTTAAGCCTTTTTTCTTGACCAATTATATATATATATATATATATATATATATATATATATGTGTGTGTGTGTGTGTGTGTGTGTGTGTGTGTGTGTGAAGAAAAAGTGGAGGTGAGTCGGACAGTATGTAATATTAGGAAAAATTGAAAACCAGTTCAGATTTCTTATTTTCTGTGATACATTTATTTTTTCTTCAAACTAACGAAAGCCCTGATGAACATCTATTGAAACAGATAGAAACACTGCAGCGTAGGCGAAATAAACATTACTCGTTTATGAACTTGTGTTTTTTTCAATTTTTCATAATACCACACACACACACACGCACAGACGCACGCACACACACACACAACACACACACACACCACACACATATATATATATATATATATATATATATATATATATATATATATATATACGCAAATAATATTATATAACATTTCTGAGTATTTATAATTTGTTACTGGTATACATATATATGTGCCTGTATCCACTCATGAAGAGAAAAATGAATAAAAAAACAAGCGAAAAAAAAAAAAGAAATTTACCATAGCTGTTGAGAAAAAAATCTTAGAGTTTATTAATCGTGATGGCAGCGCGTTTCTCAGACGCAACATCTTCATTCACGCGTGCACTTGAAAGCGGATTATTTCTTGCTGAAGCGGACACCTGCCACCCAGAACTTGTAAGACTAGTGGTCATGGTGGTGGTGGTGGTGGTGTTGGTGATGAGTAGAGAACGCTGAATGAAAGAGACTAGATCTTTTTGGAACGAGCACTTACAGTTACTTGAAACGGAAACTGGATTATCACGTTGAATGATCTAGCCGGGCG
>CM042179.1:13698723-13716223 GCA_023376005.1 Doryteuthis pealeii
GTGTGGCGCTCCACCTCAGATGCTAAAAACAATCTCCTTGGTCTAGCACTATTGAAAAGGGGATAGACTCCCTCGCTGACTGGCTGATACCGACTTTAGGCCGCCCCGACGACTTTACTTACTTTACTATATATAAGCAAATGTATACATATTACGATTCCTCTAACCATTTTATGGCTGTAGTTGAAAGCAGTTCTACAGAGGAGATTCTTTGTGGCATAAAGTTTGATCCGTTCTTCTAAGTAGAAAGATGTAGAATCAGTTTTAATCCTTGTCTCTGTTCTTAAAGCTCTTGATTTGAAAGTTGTATAATCCTTGTCTATTGATCTTTCCTTCCTTTAGCAGAGAATTCTAGGACAATTTATCAACGCCTTTAAATAGTAAATTGAATACATGTTTGGCCGTTTTTGATTGGCCGATTCAGCAATCGGTGATTTGTAACAGTTTAGAAATATAAAGTAAAGTCGTCGGGTGGCCTAAAGTCGGTATCAGCCAATCAGCGAGGGAGTATATACCCTTTTCACTAGCAGTAGACTAAGGAGATTGTATTTTGCGTCTGAGGTGGAGCGCCACACATACCATCAGCACCTTACTTTACCACAGAGATTCCTCTGCTACTCATACGCTGAGTTGGCGAGGGCCGGTATCGAACTAGGAACCTTGTGGTTTCTAGCCGAACGCTTTACCGACTGAGCTAACTCGGTAAGTCATGGTCATTAGCATACCTTATACCCAAAAATAAAACGACAATACATAGACTTGATGTTCTAGTTCACCGTCGCACATTACTTATACATACATAGATAGTTGCGCGCGCACGCCACACACACACACACACCCACACACACACACACACACACACACATATATATTATATATATATATATATATATATATATATATATATTAGAAAAATGCAAAACTAAAGTTTTCTAAATTTCACAAAAACAAGAAGCAAAGATCCAGACTATTAATAATATTATTCATGCTATTACTAATAATTTTTATTCTGTAGATTTTTCGGACTGTTGTACTCATCTTTATTGTTATATATACAAGATTTCGGTCGATATGTCCTCCGGTCTTCTTCAGGTATTTCTTGTTGTACTCATCTTTATTGTTATATATACACCGTCTCGGTCGATGTGCCCTCCGGTCTTCTTCAGGTCTTTCTTGTTGAAACTGGTAAACTTGATAAAACTTCGAACCGAACCCTTTATTTAGACCGGAGGGCATATCAGCTATAACGTTGTATATATAAGAATAAATATGTGGAGAATAGACCGAAAAATCTAAATAATATAAATTATAAAGCTATACATCTAAAGAAAATTCAGACAAATACTAATAATAAACCATATGACTGAATGTCATAAACTGGCATAGAAAGAGTACAATAACAGGCATGATTGAGTGGTGAAACCGATCCACTGGGAATTATGCAAGATACTAAAATTTGACCATGCAGACAAAGGGTAAATGCATAAAACAGATTCTGTCAAAGAAAATTACATTTTGAGATCCGAATCGATCACCCAATCTAGACCATATAACTAGACCTAGTTTTAATTTGCTAAAAGAAAAGAACTTGTGGATTTTACCATTCTAGTAGATCATAGTTAAAGTAAAGGAAAGTGAAACACTGGATAAATACCTGGACCTTGCCAGAGAGCTGACGGTGATACTAATCATTGTTAGAGTTCTTCGAACAGTCCTGAAAACCTGGAAAGGTGACTGGGTAAACTAGAGATTCGAGGAAGGATTGAGATCGTTCAAACCACGGAACTATTAAGATTGGCTATAATATCCAATCCTACTTCGATTTTAATGAAAATCACTACTTATCACTGGTGGGAAAACACGTAAATAAGTGGGAGTACCTGGTAAGGTCCCATCTATTGGTTAAATAGAAAAATGTATTGCAAAATTGAGTTTTAAAAGAAAATTATACATAGTGTCTGTGATGGTCATCACTCGGTTGTAAAGCCTCATGCATCGTCATCAATTTCTTTGCTCTTTTGTTCTTATATCTAAGTTCCTCCCTTGTTCATTGTAAGAAGGGTGCAGAGTATCTTATCTTTAAATAATAGTGTGGTATTAATAATAATAATAGTAGTAGTATACCGTTTACAAGTTTACACGCCGATAGTAACTAGACCTTAACCCCTCCACGAATATCCAGTTCTCCCATCATATTTATATGTATTTACCAACCCTTTCCACACAAACAGGATGTGACTCAGGGTCTATTTTTAAGCGGAATGTAATTGGTTTGAATACAGAGTTTTTCTTTTCTTAGACCGGTTACCATACAAAGATTAAAGAGTCCAGTCTGCTAAGTATCTTTATCAGTTTCTTTCTTTCTAGGGTTTCAATTGTCACCTTCATATTTCAGTTTTCAGTTCGCTGGCTAGGTCTTGGTAATTTTGGTGCTTTTCTTTAATTTCACTGTGGTCAGCTGAAACTGTAAGTTCGACTAGCTGACAAGTTCTTTAGTAAAACTATAACAAAGTCTGTTCTTCTGGCCAAGATGAGGTGATCCGTTTTTATCTTAAACTCCCAGAAATCATTATTAGTCCAAATAGTACTGAATTAACTTACCTCCACCTAGACAGCTTCGGCCGAAATAGGGTTATTTTGATCTATAGAAACGCACTCCAAGACATCTGACTCAATAAGTTTAATACTTGTGTACATTTGATTCCGTGTCGGTGGTTAGGTAAGAATCCGTATGCTGAATCTAAAATCGATAACAATTTGAAATGAGAAACTGACTTTCGTGCGTCGAATTACATTTGTCTAACTAAATACTTAAAGGTTATTTGTTTATCCGAAAATTCAAATATGCCAGATTAAGTATGGAATATAATGCTGAGACCTTTGTATTCTCTTCACACCAAGCGAACAATACCGGTCGACTAGAGCAGATCAGTTTTCTTCATAAAAAAAATTATCTACAAAATAAAAACCGATTCTAGGTGAACGAGTGTGAGCTCTTTCAATCCTGTTTGCTCCCAATAAAACGAAACGCAATACTGTCAACATTTTGGGAGTTTAGTATAGGGAAAGTTACGATCAAATTACTTTTCTTACATGTTTCTAACATTTATACGCAAAATACGTTCTTCCTTAGAAAATAACTGACAGGTGAATGGACGCTCGAACGAAAATAGTGGGTGAGGCATTCATTTCAAGAACTAAATTCTGCTGTCTTTGAGTACAGTACTGCCGTATTACTTATATTTTAGCATAATATTTACATTTTCATAAAGCCCTGTCGGTGGGGCTTTAAAATACACCGACTGCATCGCTACAGATATGTAAGAGCCCCCAATAGGGCCACCTGTTGACCGTGGATAGCGATCCGTGATGCTTAAGGATGGAATCCTGGTGGATGCATAGTTCATGGCATGCTACACTTCACTTTGGTCCTCACTTAGACTAGACAGCCGGTCAGAAAGACCCTCCTCCCCGATCAATCGGCTGGTCACGTCAAGCCCTATCACCTATATGATTACCCCAATCCTATTGCCCTTATGGCAAGCCCATAACCTTTTTATCATATCCGTGTTAGAAAGCAGTGGCTGAGGGTCTTCATGTTCTGGAAATGACGTTGAATTCTATCTGATGGTGAGGTTACAGTTCTGGAGGTCTGGAGAATATGGAGCACACTTTCATCACCATTGCTCCCTGGTCTACTCTGACCCGGAAGGTCCCATCTATGAGTTAAATAGAAACCCATGCCTTAATTCATATATTATATATATATATATATATATATATATATATATATATATATATAATTGCTTTATTTATTGATTAAGAGTGCTAGATACACTCTATGTGCTAGTGAGGAAACACATTTATATGATAATACTCGTGTTCTTTAAAAGTACTACTGTTTCAACTTGCAACACCCGCTGGTTAAAAATGAGACCATCCAAATTGTCCGAAATGAAATTCAAAAATGTAAGTCCTGTTTATCTTGTGTTGCCTCTCAGTCGAATTCTTATTTCTTATGACTGTTATCACCTCACCTAAATAATGGAGCACTCAATTTTTATTATAAAGACGGAAAGGAAAGAAAAGGTACATTCTTCACATAAAAATATAATACGAAAGAAAGAAAGTAGGGGAAAGATATAAAGAGGGGGAGAGCGCGCGGAAGCGATAACGCTAATGTTTCAATCGAACATAATGAAAAGATGAAAAGAAGGAAAGAAAAAAAGAGTGAGTGAGAGAGAGTTAAATCAAGATTATTATACTTTTTACTTATTGAACTATTTTGCAATTGTTCTAAAGTAAACATATAAAAGTAAAGTAAGTAAAAGTCGACGGGGCGGCCTAAAGTCGGTATCAGCCAGTCAGCGAGGGAGTCTATCCCCTTTTCAATAGCGCTAGACCAAGAAATTGTTTTTAGCATCTGAGGTGGAGCGCCACACCTACCGTCAGCTCCTTACTTTACCGCACAGATCCCAGTGCTACTCATACGCTGAGTTGGCGAGAGCCGGTATCGAACTAGGAACCTTGTGGTTTCTAGCCGAACGCTCTACCGACTGAGCAAACCCGGCCCCTCTTTTTACTTATTGAACTATTTTGCAATTGTTCTAAAGTAAACATATAAAACATTGTAATAATTAAGTTATCATATTGTGGCAATTGGGCTATGCTAAATGAGCTAGCAGGGCCCTTAATTTTTTTGGTATATCCAAAGGTCTTGCTAGTAATAACTATTAAAGTAAGCATGTTAATTGGAAATAAAAACGGACCAGATTCATCTATTTTTTCTCTCCAGATATTGGCACCTATTTCATTAATAGTTTATTGGCTTGAGTAAGAAGTTAATCGATCTATTGATGAAAAGCTAATCTTGAACAACTTGAACGAAATCAACAGAGGTCACTAAGAACTGTCTTATCTGGATATTTGTAACATGAAATTGAGATACTTGCGTGGGCACAGTTTTAAGTTTCAACAGTAACATATGGAAACCCTGCTTGTTAGTTCTCTGATATGTCGACTCCTGATTTAGTTCCTGACAAATAGGGTGAAATTATTCAAAATAGATTTATTGCCATCGCGAATTTGTTTACTCGGAGACATTCGAGCGATGAGTGAGTGTAAATACACGATAAGAAGTGTGAGGAAATAGGAAGAAAGAAAAAGAAAAAAATCAAAACGGAAAACAGCAGATGTTATGAATTGTAATTTTTGCATAAACATCACCTTCAATTCAACAACGTCATCATCATCATCATCATCATCATCATTATCATTATTTAAGTATTGTTTTATTTTTTCCGTGTTTCTTCCATTGCTGAAATGGTTGGTTTCAACTTCTATGACATTAGATCGTTAGAGCACCATGCTGTGTAATTCCCCCTTCATAGCGTCTCTCAGGGAAATGGTAATTTTTCGATGGCGCCCATCTCCTTTCCTACTAACATACGACAGGTTGTACTAGGGCACATGTTACCAGCAGCAAGAAATGATCCCTGATCTGACTATATATATATATATATATATATATATATATATATGCGTTATTTGAAATATGCACAGATTAGTTAATCAATGTTGTTTTATTAGCTGCTTATATTGCAATATTTCAATCCGTTTTGGACCATCAGCAGAGCATGTGTATTATAAAAAGAAGAAAACAGTTTATAACAGACATACATTAATTAACAGCATCTGTGTATTTTTTTTTCAAATTTGTAACTCTGATATACTGATTCCCTTTCTTATATATATATATATATATATATATATATATATATATAGCACAGACATCGAACCGATTACGACATCTAGAAGGCCGGAGGACACATCGGCCGAAACATTGTGTGTATGACAATAAAGATGAGGACAGCTGTCCGAAAAATCTAAATCATACAAAATTCTGACAAACAGTAAATTTCTTTTAGGATTTTGAAGCTGAGCAAAGACCGATGGAGAATATAATAGCAGAAAAGCAATTAAATAGATTGATTGTGTAAGATATACGTGAAAACCTTGGTATCTCTTAAGACAGAATAAAGATAAAAATGCCCTGTTAATGAATATTGGGAGAAACCTGCAAATTCTCGGCCATTGCGACTCTTGATTGATTACAGTAGAAGACCAATTACGCCTATTTTCTCCATTAATAACTCTGGTAGTATAATTAGGAAGACGATATAGTGCATAAATGTTGCGTTATTACAGTGCATACATGAATACGTGTATTATTAATGTTATTACAGTGCATACGTTATTACAGTGTATTATCATTACAGTGCATACATGAATACGTGTATTATCATTATTATTACAGTGCATACGTTATTACAGTGTATTATTACAGTGCATACATGAATGCGTGTATTATTTTTACAGTGGTTACGTTATTACAGTGTATTATTACAGTGCATATATAAATACGTGTATTATTATTACAGTGCATACGTTATTACAGTGTATTATTATTACAGTGCATACATGAATACGTGCATTATTATTACAGAGCATACATGAATACGTGTATTATTTTTACAGTGCATACGTTATTACAGTGTATTATTATTACAGTGCATTATTATTACAGTGTATATATGAATACGTGTATTATTTTTACAGTGCATACGTTATTACAGTCTATTATTATTACAGTGCATATATGAATACGTGTAATATTTTTACAGTGCATACGTTATTACAGTCTATTATTATTACAGTGCATATATGAATACGTGTATTATTATTACAATGCATACGTTATTACAGTGTATTATTATTACAGTGCATACATGAATACGTGTATTATTATTACAGTACGTACGTTATTACAGTGTATTATTGTTATTACAGAGCATACATAAATAAGCGCCTAATGTAGCAGTTACCGTTGTATTATTACTACAGTGCAATACGTTATTACAGTGTATTGTTATTGCGGTGAATACGTTATTACTGTGTATACGTGAATACGCACCTAGCGTATCGGCTACTGTTGTATGAAATGAAATCGTCGACTCGAATTCAAATCCTGGATGAATGTGTGCGTTTAATTTCACGCTAATACCTTGGGAAATGTATAAATTCATATGTTCTCCCCCAGCCATAGGTAAATAGTAGGACAGACAAGTTTATGTAGGCTTGGTGAGTCAATCAGTATAGGAGAAGAATAACTCTGAATTTAAAACCTAGTGTACCCTGCTTGAAAATTGACCTTGTCTCATATCCTGCTCATGGGAAGAGATTTTCAAACGACTCCTAATTCTACTTATTATTCTCCTAATTTACGTATATGTATTTACCAACTCCTCCGTACGAGTAGCATGTGACAAAGTCAATATTTTAAGCGGAGTTCAACAGGTTTGACTTCAGAGTTCTTCTTCTCCTAGACCGGTTACCATACCTAGATTATAGAGTTCAGTCTGTCCTGCTATTTATCCATAGCTTCAGAATATTTGGATATACACCTTTCCCAAGAGAATTGGCACTACGTGAAATGCAGCCTCGTCCAGGATTTGTACTCGTGTCAACGATTTTATTTCCCACCATTGTAACCATTACACCATGTACACCTTCTGATTTGCATATAGTGAATATTATATCATTCATTAGGGAGTGACTGTGCAAGTTCTGCAATTCTGTGAAATGGTGAGAACCACAAGTCGCATTTTAGAGCACAAAAATCCTCAAAAAAGGTTTTTATAAGCGTGCGCCGAGGACTTTTGCAGGCTCACGGTAGAGAGTTAATGGTGTTACGTTGGGAATATAGCCCATCTGCACGTGCTCGCAGTTCATATTGGAATATATTGGAGATATTCCCTAATTGCAGGAGAGATTAGTATCTTTTTTATTTTATTCGAAGTGTTCTCTTTGCCAAGAGAAGGTTACACACAATCGAATTGAACGACTGCGTGTAACTACATCAAACCAATATGACAATAAAAAAATAACAATCTTCAGTTTCGTATTAAAGGCATTGGATATTTACTAAGGACATCTTTCTTTCTGTCTGTCTATCTCTCACTCTCTGAATCATCCCCCGCTTTCTACCTATCAACTCCTCTATCTATCTATCCTCTCTCTGTCTACCTACCTATCACCCTTCTCTCGCACGCTATTCGATCTATCCTCCCATTCTACAACTCTCTCTCTCTCTCTCTCTTTCTCTCACTCTCTCTCTCTCTCGCGTACGTTATTCTATCTATCCTCCCTTTGTACAATCTCTCTCTCTCTCTCTCTCTCTCTCTCTCTCTCTCTCTCTATATATATATATATATATATATATATATGTATTATATATATATATATATATATATATGTATATATATATATATATATATATATATATATATATATATATATATCAATATTAATGATATTATGGATTTGGACTCATAACTTAAAGTTTCATGGTTATGCAATCTTCAGATGAGTCAAATGGTTGAGATCTTAAAAACCAGTAGTCAATATATATATATATATATATATATATATATATTATATATATATATATATATATATATATATGTAAAAATGGAAAAGGAATTGAATCCGACACTATGAGGAAAAATGAGTAAAGAAAAAAATTCATTTTATCCATTTACTTTTCTTTTCTTTACTCATTTTTCCTTATATATATATATATATATATATATATATATATATATATATATATATATATATATATATAGAGAGAGAGAGAGAGAGAGAGAAAAACAAATATATAAATTAATGTATGTTTCCTATTGATGACGAATATTATTTATTTTACATAATATTTATTTTTCAAGATAATCTGCAACCCTGTCAATGAAGAAGCGAGGAGAATATTCATATTCAATTCTCTATTCATTTGTTAGATTAAATGTTAAACAGTGAACGTTTCATAAAAAGAAATTCAGCTAATATCTATGTCAGATTCCGGATTTCTGATCTATTTTCAAAAAAATAGACAGAAAAAGAGACCGTTCATATATATATATATATATATATATATATATATATATATATATATATATATATATATATATATATGCGTATGGGTGATTTATATTTTAAAATAACATTGGATGTCGTTTATATAGATGTGGATGATTCATGTATGCATATATATATATATATACATATGTACATACATATATGTCTGTGAGGAGATTTTATATTTTAGAATAACATCGGATATATATATATATATATATATATATATATATATATATATATATATATATATATAAACTGTCCATATATCTATTATTTTTATGTACACATGTTTTTCGTTTTAATATACAAAAGCCATTGGCTGTCATTTCGTCCATCTTCTGCGTTGTACCGCCATCATTCCTCTCTGCTCACTACAGAGGTAAGTACATCGTGCTCGCTTGTTATATCACTTACCTCACTTCATTACATCGAAGCAGCGCGCGTCATAGGGTGGCACTTGATAGGAAAAACCAATATTTTAACATCATCAACGACATTGCCACCGGCACCAACATGTTTCCTACCTATTCGACGCCTTTGCAACTGTCCGTCCGTTTTTCTTTTCCCTTTCTTTATATCACTTTTCCCTGTCTCTTCTTCTTCATCATCATCATATTATTGTTATTGTTGTTGTTTCTGTTGTTGTTGTTGTTGTTGTTGTAATATATCATGTACTTCTTTTTGATTTTGTAGCATTTTAAAAAGATTCTCATATAAGCTTTTTTGCTATCTTTTTCATTGTTGTTTTGGCTATTATAATTGTAATTTCATGTGTAGAGATTTCTTTTTCATTCCTTTTTTCCTTCTTTTAATACTTCATTTATATTACATTCTTCTACGGTTCTAATTCCTTCTTTATTCTTTATCTTTTTTAAAATTTCATTCTAAATTCTTCGCCTTTTTAAAAATAAATGTTTTACTACTTTTTATTTTATTTTTCTATCTTTATTTCATTTCTATTAAATTCTTTTACTTCCTTCTTTTAATATTTTCCTTTTTTCTTCTTAGATTACTTATTATTTCCTTACATAATTTCTTTCTTTCTTGTTCTTTTTATATTTTATTTCTCATTTTATCAAATGCATTCTTTTTTGTTTTCATTATCACCATTTAACTAACATCATCATCATCATTATTGTTAACGCTTCTTTTACCGATATTGTTCCATGGAACCATGTCTTATTATTGTTGTTCAAGAATTTGTTTTTGGTATGCTTCACCTTTTATCGATTTCTGGTTTTCGGGCGTTTCTCTCTTACATTTATTTATCATCACTTTTTTTGTTTTATTTTTGTATTATTATTATTATCATTTTTATTCACATCTTTTTTTTCTTCTTTCGTTTGCTTATTTGATTATTTTTCGTCGTTTGTTTATTTGTTTCTGCCTGTTTTCTCTATTTCTTTCTTCTTCTTTCTCCTTGTCTAACATTCTGTCTCTTTTTACACCTTATTTCTATGTCTATTATTTTTGTTACTCCTTTTTAGCTTTCCCTTTTTGTAATATATTCGTTTTTCCCCTTCGTCCTTTTTCCTGTTCTTTCGGTCTTTTTTCTTTCTTAATCTGATATTATTTGGTTATTTTAGAACAGCTATTCTTTCATTTCTTACCATTCCTTTTTTTACTGTCTGTTTTTATTTATTTATTTATTTTTTTGCAAACACTTGTTGATGTTCTTGTTGTGAACTGTAGCCAATGAAGTAACACTTACACAGTTTTTCTTTGTGTTTTTCTTTATGTTTGTTTATATCTCCATGTTTTTATTTTCTTGTCCGTTTTTTTGTTTTGTTTTTTTTTGTATTGTTATTTCTAATGTTGTGATCTCTGACGTTGTTGTTGATTTTTGTTGCTGCAGTCTCTAATGAGTGAATTAACATCGCGTATTTTATTGTTTTATTGGGGTTTTTTTGTGTTATTGTATATCTTGGTATTTCTTTTTATTTATCTTTTCTTGCTTTGCAATAAGGGAAACAAAACATCCACGTTTTTAAAGTTATTTTCTACATTTATTTTATGTTTTCTTTTTTGTGTGTATTTTATTTATTTTTATTTTATTGTTTTACTTTTTTTACTGTTATTATAGTGATTATTTACTACTGGCGCAATTAACAACGAGCTAAACATATAAGTTTACACTTTTAAGGTTTTATTTTATTTTATATTGTTTATCTTATACGCATTTAATCCAATGCTTATTACGGAGTTTTCGCATTACTATTTGATTCCTGATGGTGTCATATAAGTTTTATTATTATGTTACCAACAATAATTGAAACAATTCATATTGTTTTGATTTTTTGTGTTGCTATTTTAATCACATTATCTTTTGGAAATTTGTTGTTGCTAACATCAATGATATTCTAAACTTCGCATCATGTATGAAGAAACTATAATCGTTTCTTCATCTTTTCTTTCGAGAATTTCAGTATTGATATTGTATGTTTCTTTATCGTCTTTTTATTTTCTCTTATTTTTCTTTTTTCTCTCCTTTCTTTTTCGGACACATGTTTAAAATTTTCTTTCTTCTGTCACTCTTTCTTATTTTCATTTTCTTCTTTAATTTTCTTCTCTCTTTTTTTTTCTTTCTTTTTTCTCTCCTTTTCATTTTTCGGATATATTTTAAACATTTTAATTCCAAACTTCATTATTGTTTTCTTTTTACTTCGTGTATATTATCTGTCCGTTCATTTCTTCTTTCTTCCCTCACTCTTCTTCTTTTGATTTTCATCTTTCATTTACTTTAGAGATGTTGCTTCTTTATACATTTCCTTACTTTTTTATTTCATTCTTTTCTTTATTTGTTTACTTTTGTGAATATATCTTTATTCATTGCTTTCCTGTCTTTCCTTTTCGTCCTATCTTTATTTATTTATTTATTTATTTGCGCTATTTATTTATTGTTTTTATTAAGTTTATCAACGCCACTGTATTAGCAAGCGTATTGTCTGTTTATTAATTTTACTATTGCCCTTTCAACCATAATGTTGCCAATGTTGTTTTAATTTTCCGCTTTCTTTGTTACTGTCATCGGCTTCTCGAAATGGCCTTCTTCAGGGAATATTCGGTTTCCATCATAGTTGACTGTTTGGTTCGCGGTGAGCAGGAAAGATTCTCGTCACTTTCTGTTCACTAATCATTATACCTTCAAGGGAGATAATAACAACCTGATTGCATGTCGACGAATATAGACATCAGCTAAAGCGCGCCAGCGTTCTCTGTCAATTTTCATCTATTGTACAGGCATGCGCACATACGCCCGACCCACACAAGTTAATTTACTACGTACATAAGGAATGCAAAACATTTGGAGACACATATACGCACATGTTCACGAATTTAGGTCGAGATGCATTTATCGGAGATGTACATGAGGGACAAAATCAAGCTCTTAGACATATACAAAGATATATAAATGTGAAAACATCCACAATTATGCATGCATATATGCATAAAGTTATATTTGTACATATCATAATATATATATACATACATATGATATATATATGTGTGAGTATATATATAATATATATATATATATATATATATATATATATATATATATATATATATATAATCAACGTAGAAAATTCACGGCTAGATAAAATCGAAAAAACTGAATAAGATGTAAAATGTCACAAAAACCAGCAAAATAATTACAATGTTCAATGAACAAATTGCAGTGAAAATATCATACTATTCCAATAATACACATTAAAATAAAACACAAATGACTCGGAGTATCACGGAATCGATTCGAAGGTGAGTCTTCCAACTATTTCTAAAGTTTGTATATATATGTATATATATGTATATATATATATATATATATATATATATATATATATATATATATATATATATATATATATATATATCTTAGTTTCATATATATACATACATATAATGTATAAATTGCCCATAATATATATTAATAATTACTACATAATAATAATAATAATAATTAATAATAATAATAATTAATAATAATAATAATAATAATAATAATAATAATAATAATAATAATAATACAATAAAATAAACGAATAAAAAAAACACTAATATAAATAGAGCAACAGTATAATGGAACAACACAATGTTGTATTGTTCGTACATTCCCTTTGAAGATGGCCCCTGACGGAGCAGAAAATACTCGGGAGCAAATAAGCTATGGCAAATACATCAGCCAGTTCAGCCTGATATCATGACATCTATTCGGCAACTTGAAAGGACGATGAAGATCTATTTGCAGACACAAAATGGCTGCAGAATTCAACGAAATGTGTTTGAAAGAAGAAATGCTGCCTATATATATATATATATATATATATATATATATATATATATATATATATATATATATATGAGTCAGATTTTAGCCCTGAAGAGCTTTATGCGAAACTAATAGTAGGTTCGTCTGACTCATTAGATTATCTTTATTATTGGCTCTACTTAGGTATCGAGCACTTTTTACTTATTAGCTGTCTCCTAGCGGTTATAGGAATATATATATATATCTTATATACATATATATACATATAAATTGTTTTTTCTTTTAGCCAAATACTGTACCAATAGATTATTTTTGTTGGTACGAATATCTTGGTCCTTTCTTTTTTTTCAAAATTTTTTTTCTCCCTGGTTGATGTTTGGTAGTATATTTTTACAATCAAACTATTTGCTGGGTTTTTTCTCTCCGCAAGGATCTACCAACACGCTTGGTATATATATATATATATATATATATCCAATGTACTAATTAATTTACGAGTTATATTGAAAATAAGAATTTTAAAATCTAACATATGTTATATTGTAATAGGGAAAACAATATATACCTTTACGAATGCACACGCTGTTCCAAGAAATATATAGGGAAATCAGAATCGAACTTTAATTTTAGAATAAACAAAATCCATAAATTCTAATAAACTTTTCCCGCCGAAAGAACATTTCTGCCTAATAAATTTTGGCTATAATTAAAAAAACACATTTGAATCCCCTAACACTTACTGGAGCAAAAGGGCAAAAGCTCGCTTGATCTCGATTTTCAGTACGAATACGGACCGCGAAAGCGTGGCCCATCGTTCCTTTCCGAGCGGAGAGCTCTTTCCGCCGAGAGGTGTCAGAAAAGTAACCACAGGGATAACTGGCTTGTGGCGGCCAAGCGTTCGTAGCGACGTCGCTTTTTGATCCATCGACGGCATCCCATCTCTCAATAGATATATATCCTTGACGAGTCTGTTTGCATTTCACATAACACTAAAACCCTTGGGGAAAGTATTCATACAATTGTTTTCAAACCAGCTATGCTAAAATAGTAGAATAGACTGAGTTATTTAACCTTGGTTAGGAAATAAGCTGAGGAGAAGAAAATCTCTGAATTCAAACTCGTTAAGCTCCGTTTAAAAATTGATATTGTGTCGCATTCTGCAAATGTTGAGGGATTCAGCATATACATATATAATACAAATATTGAAATGTTAAAGAATTTATTGGTTAAATTTTTTTCTCAATATCAATTTCCTTTTTAGACTGATTTTCTTATTTGACGATGAATTTGAGAGAGAGAATTATATGATAATTTACTGTATACCCCGTTACATTCTGTTGACTGTTCTTTGCACCACTTCTTCAATACAGATTTTACTTTCTTGTCACTGTAATAAAGTTTGCTTCAGACTATCCTCTCTTCGATCCCAAGAAAGGGGGTTTGAGAGCCAAACATTATTCCAGGCTCTCGTTCAAAAGTGAATTATTATCTATTGAGATAAACGGTGACAATGTGGAGTTGTAGGGATGTGATTCAAAGAGGACCAGCTTCATTTTGAGGTATGATACATGTTTCTGTGTTGGAAATTATACCTGTCCTAAACAAAATGGCATTATTATTTTTTTACTTGCCCTCGTGTATATAAATATATATAGAGAGGGATTTTAACTAAGGAATTACATCGACTTAGTTAAGCGTAGCGTAGGGTCCTGATGAAATCATTTTGATTGAAACCATGATAAACCCTTAATTTTTCCTCTACTAATATTATATATATATATATATATATATATATATATATATATATATATATATATGAGAGGGTGTATCCCAGACCGATCATCTCTGATAGGATCGGCTTGGCGAGGGGATTATGACGTTGAAATACCTAAAACACATCAATGACCCTACGTCACCCTAAATTTTGTAAGGGGCGTATATTCAAAGTACATATACGCTTAATAAATTGAGATTGTGCCACATCCTGTTCGTGCGGAAGAGTTGGAAAAAAAATATATTCATATGTATATGGCGGTCTCTCCCATTGAGCATGACGTATGTTGTCCCAAAAGTTCAGTTAAATGTCCTGAGTGTTGGAAAACTATATAGATAATTTGTTTATGTAGATACACCCACATGTTGTCAGTAAGCTGATAAGAAAAGAATGGTGTAATAGTGTAGTACAAATTGTTGTACACACACATACACACACACACGTATATATATATATATATATATATATATATATATATTATATATATATATATATATATATCAAATAAATAAAAAAACTTAAGAAACCGTCATTAGACTAAAATAATTTATTTCGACCAGAAACTCAAAATGAGTCTAGCCTCCTCGGATAGATTTTACAAATACAGGGGAAATCTAGTAGAAAAATCATTCACTAGAATTCTCACATAAGGAGACAATAACAACGATAACAACAGCACATTTTTAATTCTGGGGCAGGACATGCCAAAAGGATACAACGTAACTCTTCCATCCTGTTTGTCAGACTTTGTCTCAACCGTGCTCTTGCCTTTGCCGATAGGGAAGGATGACGAGAAAGAGTCAAGGGATTCCGTACTATCAGTACTGATAGATAGTACGGAATCTCTATCGGCAATTGCCTTAGTTAAGCTCTCTAAACGGCATCCAGTTTTCATACATAGCTAATGAACGTTAAGTTTTTACTGATCGGCTAAGACTGGTTTCCATATGTAGGAATTCATATAGGAGGATAATCTCCAAAATATTTAGAAAATTTAGAAACGTTTATTGTATATTGTCAAGAATGTTTACATCATCTTAAAGTGTGAGCCTGTATCTAATTTTGTACATAATCGCCATTTCGTCCGATGCTTTTTTGTAGGCGCGAATGGATTTTTTATATTACTATGTTCTACCTGCTCACTCTCATTTCGTTGAGGAAGCACTGAACCTCGATGTCGTTACAAAAAAAAAAGCCTCACCACTTACAGACGTTTTTGGCATTCATGTATGACTCGCCATACCCTTCCGTTAATTAGCAAACGGTTAAATGATTTTTGCGTTCAAAAAGTGGAATAGCTGCGCGAACTGCACACTTAGCGGTAGCGTCAATCGGGAGCTACATCAGAAACAACTTCCAAGACGAGACGGAGTGAAGTATTAAGGTGCGTGCAAACGCATGCGCAGGCACAACAAAACCAACAGTTTTCATGCGTCCCTATTGCTTCAGAGACATTACTTTTAGGATTACTCTCATATATATATAATATATATATATATATATATATATATATAAAGTAAAGTCGACGGGGCGGCCTAAAGTCGGTATCAGCCAGTCAGCGAGGGAGTCTATCCCCTTTTCAATAGCGCTAGACCAAGGAGATTGTTTTTTTCCATCAGCTCCTTACTTTTCCGCACAGATCCCTATGCTACTCATACGCTGAGTTGGCGGGGACCGGTATCGAACTAGGAACATATATATATATATATATATATATATATATATATATAGAGAGAGAGAGAGAGAGAGAGGGGGGGGCACATGGTGTAATGGTTAGAATCTTAGGAAATGTTCAATTCCTCTAATGTTTAGAGTTTTAGAAAATGTTCAATTCCTGGACGAAACTGTTTGCATTTCACATGGCGCTAATACCTTTTGGAATGGTATGAATCCAATTCTCTCTCCAGCTATGGACTAATAGCAGGGTATACTGGGCTCTTTAATCTTGGCAAGATAACCAGTCTAGAAGAAGAAAAACTAATATAGAAAATATATATATATATATATATATATATATATATATATATATATATATATGGTATAAAACACTGTCAAAAACCTATACTATTCTATTGAGAAACAATGTGAATTAAAAACTGATGAGCTTTCGGTTCTTAGAAGTATAAGAAAACAATGACCTCACTGAAAATACAACGACGGATAATTTGTACTAAATAGTACAAGCTATTATGAATTTAAACAGATGCATAAAACAAGTATCAATCATGCACACGTTAACTTTTAAACACAAACAGACACATATATATCCTTTATGGTAGGTATACCCTAAAAAATCGTCTGCTACGTTTTTAAAAACAAATTAAAATTAATTAAATCTATTATGTAAGGTCAAACTTTTGTCTAAAACGATAAGTAGTAACATAATGACCATCATTAAAAAAGAAAAATATCATTACCTATGCAGTTTATTTTTAATACATTGAAATTGATTTGTTTTTGGTCAATTTTGACGCGATCCA
>CM042179.1:13728723-13763723 GCA_023376005.1 Doryteuthis pealeii
TCTCTCTCCCCTCCTCTCTCTCTCTCTCTCTCTCTCTCTCTCTCTCTCCTCTCCCTCTCTCTCTCTCTTAATCTATCTATCTGTCTTCCGGTTTATAAATATTGGTTGTCTTTCAAAATTAATAATAAGTAATCATTTTAATGTATTTATATATTCAGCTCTAACAAACCTATAAAATGTACATTTATGATATCTCAGTCACACAACAACAGCAACAATACTATTATCACTACTAATACTAATGGTAATAGTAATAAAATATACATTTTTAAGACTACGGGGTATGACCATTACACGACGAGCCCTTCGTATATACACACACACACACACATATATATATATATGTGTGTGTGTGTGCGTGCGCGCGCGCGTGTGTGTAACATGGAGAAATATGACTTCATCAGGGTATTCTTGCCCAAGTCACGCTACATAAGTAGTGGCCCCATGCTCAGCTGACCAGGGAATGAATTATATATATATATATATATATATATATATATATATATATATATATATATATATATATATATATATAAGCCGATGAAGGAAGAAATGTTATCGTCTGAAATACATTCAATTGTTAACCCTAATACTGAAATAAAAGTCAATGATTTTTAATTCAAATAAACATATCTGTCATTTTCACGCAGATTTTATGAATACTTTATAAATATATTTTTTATTGATGCTTTGGTTTAAAACAAAATGCTATTAATCCCTAATGGACTTGACGCTTGGTGCCCAATGTAATGACTTATCAGTCATCTGTTTTGCAACTCTACTGTTGTGTCATAATAAGGATTTGAACAAACGCTGTGTAGTAACGTGTAATAAAAAAATTGGCTTGAATTGTCATGCCCAATAGACACGTAGCCATTAAGAGACCACCTCCGACCCGACGACAATCGCCCCGCTGTGAGAACATTCCATATCGTTCACTGATATCATCTGCATGTTATTAAGTAGAGAGTAGTGACAACGGATAAAATGAACAAAATAATTAAAAAAAACAACATATTAAAGAAAAATAAAGTGAAAACAGAAAGATTAAGAAAAACAGAAAATATGGCTGTCATTTAGTGTCGTTAAACTGTATGTTCCGCATACCATCTGGAAGCGCGGGAATATGCTTTAAACAATCAATCAAGTAATTTCAGGAAAATAAAAGACGGAAATTTGAAGGATAAAAATTAATAAAAGAAAGAATTATAAAAGAAAATAAGAGGGTAAGTATAAAGCTAAGATAAATATTATTTCTCTGAATTTTTTAGATGAGGCTTGATAACTTGTATTATTTGCATTATTCGGACTATTGTTCTCATTTTTATTATTATCTGTACAACGTTTTGGCCGATGTGCGCTCCGGCCTTCTTTGTGTATTTATTGCCGAACTCGGGAACCCTCTTTTCGAACCCTGGAAACTTCTTGTCGTAATCGGGAACCTTCACGGAACTCTTAAACCAACCCTGAAATACCTGAAGAAGGCCGGAGGGCACATCGGCCAAAACGTTGTACAGATAACAATAAAGATGCGGAAAATAGTCCAAATAATACAAATAATACAAAATATTCCATGAAGGAAGATTTGGGAACAAGCATATTAATTATAAAGTAATAAAATTATCGCTTATAAATAAACACACTCCTAGATACTTTCTGAATAAAAATATATTTCCTTTAAACCAAAGATAACTGGATTTTTATTAATTTTAGTGGAACTTAATACAGTCAGAACCGATATTATTAAGTATTATTCATTACCAACTTCTACAACAAAACAACATAAACATGTAACTGAGTAGAAATAAGTAAACCTCATATATATATTTATATATTTTTATTGTTAGTTACAGAAATGTTACAATTTTATTATGTCTATAAAGTGTCAATTCTATCTATTGGTAATAACTAATTATAAATAATTTCCGTTTTGACTGATAGAAATAATAGAATTCTCGTTTTTTTTTTTGTCTAGAAGATAATTAAATATTTATCAAAATAATTGCTGAGAAAGTACTTATTTACGTGATATACTGTATATACTATTGGATGAAAAGTAAGATGAATATCAAATTGTGCTTTTGATATTATTTTGATCTAATTCTATTTTTCATCATCATCATGAAACGAAAAATGTTACAGAAATAAAAATAATGTAAATTGTTATTGGGTGCTTGAAAAGACAGAAATATCTAAAAAGTAAACAAGAAAATTGTATGTACGTATATATGTTTGTAAGTGTATAAATATATGTTGGGTGCATTACATATGTATATGGCCATTTACTAAACTTAAATTAGTTTTTCCCTGTCGTGTAGTGGCTAACGTTATGGGTTGTGTCATCGTACTAAGCGAGTCCGAACTCAAGTCATATTAAAATGTTCACTTTCATACTGATACCCTTGGAAAAGGTATAAACCGTCTCTTCTCCCTAGATATTGGTTAAATAGTGTGACTACTATTCTTCTACAAGGGTGAATTTAGCATTAAACAATGCCAAATGACATGCCATAAAACAAAGAAACCAAACTAAACCATAACTTTGTTTGTCACAATGTCAGAAATATGGAACCTCCAGTGAGAAACAAACTTGCTGGTCATGGTCTACTAAGTGAGTAAAGTCGACAGGGCGGCCTAAAGTCGGTATCAGCCAGTCAGCGAGGGAGTCTATCCCCTTTTCAATAGCGCTAGACCAAGCAGATTACTTTAGCATCTGAGGTGGAGCGCCACACCTACCATCAGCTCCTTACTTTACCGCACAGATCCCTGTGCTACTCATACGCTGAGTTGGCGAGGGCTGGTATCGAACCAGGAACCATTGTCTACTAATCAAGCTCTATTTCTTTTAACTTTTGAGTTGAGGCTTGATGTGTCACCGGGAGGGCACATCGGCCGAAAAGTAGAACGGATAACAATTAAGATGAGGACAATAGTCTGAATAATCTAAATGATACAAATAATCAAGCTCTCTATAGAAACATGCTAGGATTCCACACTCATATATAGAGTGAATTTTTTTTAGATGAAGCTTGATGTGCTATCCGGAGGGCACATCGACCGAAACGTAGTACGGATAACAATAAAGATGAGGACAATAGTCTGAATGATCTAAATTATACAAATAATCAAGCTCTCTACAGAATCATGCCAGGATTCCACACTCATACATGGAGTTCACTAATAAGCAAAAGAGTAGACAGAGTGTATTAGAATTGGAAAGTATATCGGCTAAGGAAAAGATTGAATAAGCAAATCATTGCAATAGTAAACACTGATGGAGATGCTAAACGAAAGTTACTTAGAATAACACAATGTCGACAACGGCTGGATAATGAAAGGAGAGAGTCGCCAGCAGACATCTTGCGAGACCGCTGACCAAGATGAAGAACCATGGGGTCGGAGGACAGGTGATATGTGGTGGCTTTAGCGAAGCCACAGTGTCGGGCCTTTCAAACAGTCGGGGGAAACCTAAGTAGAAGAAGCAAAACTGTATAGTCAGTGATGGGTTGTATTAGTTGTACAGGATGTCATTTGCTAACGACTGCCAGCCGACCGCCTGGTGAACGGGCCAGAGTTGAAGATGAAGGTTGGGGATGATTAGTGGTGGAGCGAAGCAATGCTTGCGTGGGTCACGGGTTAAATGGATGGATGGATGAAGGGCGGAGATGATGAAACCGCTGGCAATACAGCTGGTGCCTGTTCGGCTTCTCGGTGAATATTACGTTTTCTTTTCATTTGAAAATATAACAATCACTTTTATTTGTTGTTTATTCGCTTTTCCTTCTATTTTAGGCTTTTTGTTGTCTTTTTCCTTTTATGTTTTCTGTTGTGTTTTCTTTATTTCTTTTTTTTTCTCCCCCTTTTATACTTTTCTGATATCTTTTCTTTCTTTCTTTCTTCCTTTCTTTTTTCTTTCGATGCTTTTCTGTTGTCTTTCTTTCCATGCTTCTCTGAGGTATTTTCTTTCTTTTCTTCTATTATTTTTCTGAGGTTATTTCTTTCTTTCTTTCTTTCTTTCTTTCTTTCTTTTCTTTCTTTCTTTCTATGTTTCTTCTTAGGTCTTTTCTTTCTTTTTATGTTTTTCTCTTGTCTTTTATTTCTTTCTGTGTTTTTATTTCTTTCATTCCTCCTTTCCTTTTCTATCTATGCTTTTCTGTCGTCTTTTCTTTCTTTCTTTCTTCTTTCTTCTTTCTTTCTATGCTTTTTGTTGTCTTTTCTTTCTTTCTGTATTTTCCGTTGTCTTTTCTTTCTTTCTTTCATTCTATGTTTTTCTCTCTTTTATTCTTTTTTCTTTCTATCTATGCTTTTCTGTCATCTTTTCTTTCTTTCTTTCTTTCTTTCTTTCTTTCTTTTTTCGTTCTATGCTATTCTTTCTTTCTTTCTTTCATTCTTTCTTTCTATGCTTTTCTGTTCTCTTTTCTTTCTTAAATAGCTTTACACTATCTTTTCAGTGATTGTCGTTTTCTATTGTTTTTTTTTCTTTTATTTTTATAAGTCTATGAATTTAAATTGTGTATTGATGATTGTTAGACACTCCAATGATTTATAAATAAATTTACTTTTTTTTGGAACTTTTATTGTCCTAAATTAATTTTATACACTCGAGATGAATATTTTACATGTAGCGAAACGTTGTACAGATAACAATAAAGATGAGGACAATAGTTCGAATAATCCAAATGATACTAATTATCAAGCCTCATCTAAAAAAATTCAGAGAAATATGTTTTTCTTTATTGAAATATCTTATTAAAGATGTTTTTATACTTAGCATTTGTATTGTTATCATATACTTTTAATCATTAGTCTAATAATGTGATCAACTTAGTCGTTCAATACTAAGTAGTGAGTTCAATACTTACCATATGCTTTGTAATTTTGGCTTTCCACTAAAACTAAGCTATGTCTAGTTCTATTGGTGTCTCGCGGGATCAAATGGTTATAGGGCTATACGAGCAGATCATTATTAGAGAGATTGACACTTAATAGATTCTCTATAATACTGGCCTTGTGCCAAACTAAACTAAACTTAATAAGATACTACTGGATGACTCGTGGAATATAATGGTTAGTCTGTGAGTCTAGCAGACAATTTTTAGTGAATCTTGATTCTTACCCTATTCCTGGATTCATGCCAAACTAAGCAAAAGTTAGTAAATGACTACAATAAAAATCAGACATCTATTCTTGTTTACTTAAAAGAATAAGTAATATAACAAGTTCATGTACAAAACATTGATACACACGCAGATCTGTTTTTTTAATTAAAAAATCAAGTGATCAAAGGATAGAATATCAAGTGATCAAGTGATAGAAAGTCAAGTGGTAGAAGATAAAGCGATCAAGTAACAGAAGAGTAAATGATCAACTGATAGAAAATCTAGTGATCAAGTGACGGAAGATCAAGTAATAAACTGGACGAAAATCTAGAGATGAAGTGGTAGATCAAGTGATCAAGTGATAGAAGGTCAATTGGTAAAAGATAAAGCGATCATGTAACAAAAGGTTAAATGATCAACTGGTATAAAATCTAGTGATCAAGTGACGGAAGATAAAGTGATCAACTGGTAGAAGATCTAGAGATGAAGTGGTAGAGGATCAAGTGATCAAGTGGTAGATCAAGTGATAGAAGGCCCAGTGGTAGACGATAAACCGATCAATTAACAAAAGGTTAAATGATCAACTGGTATAAAATCTAGTGATCAAGTGACGGAAGATCAAGAGATCAACTGGTAGAAGATCTAGAGATGAAGTTGTAGAGGATCAAGTGACCAAGTGATAGAAGCTCAAGTGGTAGAAGATAAACCGATCAATTAACAAAAGGTTAAATGATCAACTGGTAGAAAATCTAGTGATCAAGTGACGAAAGATGAAGTGATCTACTGGTAGAACATCTAGAGATGAAGTGGTAGAAGATCAAAGGATCAAGTGTAGATCAAGTGATCAAGTGACGGAAGATCAAGTGATCAAATTACAGAAAATCTAGAGAGGAAGTGGTAGACGATCAAATGATCAAGTGGAAGAAAATCAAGTAATCAACGATAACAGTTTAATTGATCAATATGATTTTTGGTGCGAAGATAGGATGAATTTATTTCATAAACTTTTTATCAGAACCCGAGAGCAAAATAGACTAATACAGACACGGACACAACGGAAGAATTCCTGAATATTGTTGAAGATTTACCCTCACGACACAGCACAACGTGAGAAAATGGAAAATAACGCGTGATAGAAAAGAAGATAGAAAAAAGAGAAGACAAAGAATGCGGCAAACAAAATAAAAAACATTATCTCAGCAGAAACGCACGGAAGAAAGACAGAGGACGATAGTTTGACACATAGCTAAGGTAGAAAAAATGTACAACTTTCAGTTAAAAAAAGAAAAGAAAATGAAGAGAACCGACGAATAGACATGAACGGTTTAGTGGACAGTTTTAAGAAAAACGAACAGAAGGAAAAAAATTGGAATCTTTATGAAAAAATACAGAGTGTATGATAAAAATAATTTTACTACACTTTAAAATAGTGCATGTACCTACGAATGCCACATTTGCTAGTAAATATATAAGATTTTTGGATGTTTGTTTTTTAGAAGCATTGTTGAATAAAGTATATATTATATTTTTGCTTGAAGGCAATTACAATGCATGTATCGCAGAACATCGTACAGACTGTTTCGACTCGAAACAGTCTGCACGATATTCTACACACCAAGCTATTATTTGCCAGGATTACACTTGTCAAGTTCATTTTCTATAGAAAAAATAAATTTTAAAAAAGTATCGAATTTTATGCGATACATGCATTGTAATTGCGTTCAAGCAAAAATATAATATATAGTAAATAGATATTTACGCAACCCGTTCGCCATATTTCCCACAAGGTCGCAAGTATGAGGGATCCAATGATGATCGAACTTGCTATTCAGTAGTAATGGAACTGAACGTGTTAGCAAGTACATGCGATAGAAACTTGCGAGGAACTGGGGATCGGAGGAAGAATCGAGACCCTCAGGAATTCAGGACTGCTAAATGTATCTATAATACTAAGAAGAGTCGTAGAGATCTGAAGAGATGCTATTCATATTTCAGAAAATAATCACAAGTTAAAAGTGGTGAAAAACTCGCAAGGAGTAAAATAATAATGATAATCTTATTATAATGGAGATTGTGTGTTTTTCTGTCTGTAACCGAAAATATATTCCTACTCAAGTCACAATTCTCTTAGTTATTGACATCGCATTCTCCATGATTTTATTTTTATATAAACCTCAATTATTAATAAAATTGTCTTACATTATTAATACTGTTAACTATGTCTACATACTGACAATATGCAATTATATTTATATATACAACAAAATAGCGGTTTACATTGTGAACGGGAAGGCTAATTTGCATATTAATATTAAAAAATCGAATTTAATAAATATGTGCTTAGTATTATTGATTTCTAACTGTTTGGTTTTATTTTAATGAATATAAGCAACAATCTATTCAATGAATCTTAAATGAAATCCATTAACAAGATAAAATAAGTGTCATTTTATTCTTTACTCCCTCTTATAACTAAATACTTAAACTAGAAAAAATAACAATGAAAGACGAGAGTGATGGAAGAGTAAGTTTCAGTTGTTCCATTTGTTATTATACCCCCTCTGTTTCAAATCTTTTTATATGTATTCTTATTTAGTTTGATTAGCCTTTCTAATACAATATTTTATTACATTAAAACTTAAATACTTGTACCCGGAGGGTGCATATATTTGCTAGTGATAATAATAACTATAAGATAGACAAATACTTACATCTTGCCATAGAACTAAAAAGAATGTGAAAGATGGGGGTAACACTGGCATCAATTGTTGTTGATACCCTTAGAAATGCCCCAACAGATTGGAATAAAGTGAGGACCAAACTCAATAGTAATGGTTCTGAGAGTCTAACTTGGTGACCATAACACTAAGATGGGACACCTAGAACAGAAGATAGGTGTATCTCCGTTCATTGAAGAGCTGTACTGTTATATACCCCTTAATATCGGGTAAATAAATGGCGAGAGAGAGAGAGAGAGAGAGAGAGAGAGAGAGAGAGAGAGAGAGAGAGAGAGAGAGTGTGTGTGTGGAGTTGTTAAGTGGTTCTATTTCTCGACGACTACTGGCCATCTTCCTTTGGGTTGATTTCTTCCTCTGGTCAATATGGCTTCTGTTCTGAGCTTGGTTGTCAGGTGCCCATTTCTTTGTTTTTGATAAAGAAGCTAGACTTGAATTATTTTACAAAGACGTCTTTATTAAAAACCCGGAGCCCAAAAGGGTTCTAACCGTGCGATGAGAAGATGGCATATTGGGAACAAGCGACACTCGCGTTTAGTCCCTCCGGCTAACCGCCAAAATTTAACTCTAGCTCAGTCCCCTGCTCACACCTTGCCTTCAGCCAACCAGAAATTAAAGGCTAGGTCAGGGAAAGGTGAATTGCTGTCAATAACTTTTACAATGGTTAATGGTAACTTTCCATTTACAATACCATTATCTTAGTACACTGACAGTCATAATTCGTGAGCAACCCACGAATTATGTAACTACATGTTTCCAATAATCTCCAGATTATTACTTGCTCACACGGATTAAGTGCATGATCAAAAAGAATATATGATGTTGAGCAAACGCAAAATGGATTTGACTTCTAATCTATGGATCTAAAATCGTGGGATTCTGACTCCTGTTAAAATTGCAGTCAGAAAGTGACCATGTCACATATTCTCTTATCAGATAATTAACATAAATATTGCTTAAAATTACTGGGACATTGGAAATTACTCTCAAACCAAACAATCTATTCCTAAAGAAATATTCAGACAAATTATTATAGAGATGACACATGCCATAAATAAATAATTTTGTTATTCGGATCTGACTTCCAATTAATAATTACACAATTTACTGTTTAAAAATAACAGAGAAAACATGGCACAATCAACTCGCATAGCCTCATAGTATAGTATAGATTCCAGGAATTGTTATATTTTTCAATCCGAAGATGGAATTAGCTCGCATCAAAAAAGAAGGATATACATATAGTTTCATCTCTCAGCTGCATAACCGTCCAATTTACCCCAACCACAAGAAACAACAACAAATAATCGACATAAACCATAAAGACAAAAGAATCAAAGAAAAAATATCAAATAAATTCATCTCAGAATTAATAACTCTCACCAATCCCAGAAAATTCTACTCGTCCATTAAAAATGTGATTCCCTGGGGATTATTGAAGATAGCACCTTACACTAATCCCATTTTTAAAAAAATCCCGATCACAAAGCGCCAATTGTTCTCATAAGTAACAGTACGATATTTTCAATATATTATCTACAGTAAAAACAAGCAGTCAGCGGAGTGTCCTATTGTCAGTATCAGGCTGACAGTGAAGGAGTATGCCCTTTTCACTAGCGCTAAATCAGGAAGATTTTGTTATGTCTACGATGGAGCACCACTCCTACTATTATCTCCCCATTTTATCACACAGATACAAGTTGTGCTACTTATGCGCTGAATTGGCGAGGAGTCGATATAAAACGTGGAAACTTGTGGTTTCTAGGCGGATGCTCTACCAACTGAGCTAAACCGGCCTTCATTACTAAAATTATAGGATTTAACCGTAATTCAGCAAACGTGGCACATTGTAGCGAGGTTTTTATTAGAGCAATATATTTAGAATGACAAGGTGTGTCAAAAAGTATCGCGATTGAAGCTGTATCTACCAAGATAGGAATGAACAATAAATGTAACTTTTTTTTCAGAAAACAAGGTGTGTCAAAAAAGTACAGATTTTAAAAGCTGTATTTACCAAGATAGAATTGAAGAATGAATAGAAATTTAATTTTTCAGAGTAAAGGTGTGTCAAAATTACCGAAAGTACCTTGCATTTAATTGAGTTCAATTTGCAACTGAATATGAAATATGATTTTGGGAGCTTTGTATTCATGCTGAAACGTTATTGTTAAGCACCCAAACTCTTGATATAACGAAACTAACAATGAAATTCAAATTAGAATCATTCACTATTTTCTAAATAGAAGCAAATATTCCTCTACAAAGAATGCTAAGAAAACCCAAATCTTTCAACCAAACTATCTCTCTGCAAAAAATAATTATTCTGTGTCTATTTCTGTCGGCATTAAATGATCGACTGAGATTGATCTGCTTTAAAACAAACCAAACTTAAATAGAAGCATCAATATAATTATATATGGCCGTTGCAACGGAATTTCATAGGTTGTCTAGTTTAATAGAATCCAAGCTATACCAAATATTGTGTTAGCATCCTTCCGTCTACTAAAGACGATGACGTAGTGTCCATTTTTTTAATCTGCAACTACATGAGTGGCTGAACACACCAATTTTTGAATGACAGTCTCTGGAGCAGTGACTGTAAACAAACAGTGATGCTTGTTGGAGTTGCTGTTGTCTCTCCTTCCTTTTGGTTCTCTTTTCCGTGGCGGCTTCTTACCTCTCTTTTTCACTCCTTCGCGTTCCTTGTCTGACGAGGAGGCGCCAGGTCACCTCCCGTGTGTTGGTGTTAATGTGGCATGTCTTCATGTTTCTCTTACAGACATATTTAAAGCGCAGGCGTGGTCTCCCTACTGGTCGGGTGCCCTCTGCTAATTCGCCACACAGTAGGTCCTTACCAAATAACATAAATGCAAATGTAATGAGCTATCCAGAAAAAAATAATGATTCCTTAAGAAGTTAATGTCATAAAATATGATTTACATTATTATTTATATATTCAGAATGTTCTGTCTGTGGGGTTTAGAATACGCTGACTGTATCTCATACAGTCAATCCCTCTTCAAAAAAGGGGGTGGCTTGGATCTGACACCAATCTGCATCTGATGGTGAGGATTCATTTCTGGATATCTGGGAAGTGTGAAGTACCTCTCCATTGCGATTACTCATAGGTAAACTGGCAAAACAATACAAAATCTTTAAGCGATTGAGTAGACAAAAAGCTGCTGAGAAACTTATATCTTAATATATTTTCTAAGTTTTCAAATGATTTTGAATTTTCATTTCTTTTAAAGAAGAAAAAAATAACCTTGACAAAATCATTAATAATAATAATAATAATAATAATAATAATAATAATAATAACAATAATAATAATAATAATAATAATAATAATAATAATAATAATAATAATAATAATATTTTTTTACGCCGGCGTTAGCTGATGGTCTTTCACTAGAGTTTGAGTGAAAACAAGTCTCCTTAGGTCTCCAGGACTCTCCTGAGTATTCCAGCTGATTTCAACGATGCTGTATAGTCTCAATTCTACTTCTGATTTCCAGATTATTATTATTATTATTATTATTATTATTATTATTATTGTTGTTGTTGTTGTTGTTGCTGTTATTATTATTATTATTATTATTATTATTATTATTAGTAGTAGTAGTAGTAGTAGTTACGGAGATATAGTTGTGTTATATCTAGAATATCAGCTGGGGGTTATGAACCTTAGTAGTCTATATTACCTGATGATGGTATCAACTCATAAAATTCTTTATTACACGGCTTCAAGCATAAGAGCAGCTTTTGCTCCTAAAACCGCTCAATGGTAATTCTTTTCAAAATACACGAAAGCTACGTGAAATATCTATCAAATATATTAAGGTGGCCTAAGGTGAGCTTGAGTTCATTTATATTTGGCCTGTTATCAGCTTTTTTTCTGAGTTACCTGTAGGGAAGCCAAATTCTCCATTTGGATCGATAGAAACATATGAAACTGAATTTCACGAGTAATGTGATGGACAACGCCCTGTCGCATAATAATATCCATATATTGATTTCTAGCAAGTATTCTAACGTTTCGTAAGGGTATATAAGAAAGGTAAGATAAACTTACAAGATAATTACTATACTTCCCTATATTCAATATATAAATATGTGGTATTTTTAGTACACAATAATGACTACAAGAATACTACCATTACTACTACTACTATTACAACTACTAATACTACTTATTATCATTATCATTATCATATTTATTTTCCCTCCTTTGAGTTTTTCGAACTAGCGTTAGCTGATGGTCTTACATTGGAGTCTGAGTGACAACAAGCCTCCTCAGGTCTCCAGGACTCTTCTGAGTATTCTAGCCGATTGCAGCAATGCAGTAGTCTGGGTGGCACTGACTGCAGGTTTTTCACACCAGCGTAAGCTGATGAAATTCACTGGAGTCTGGGAGACAAGTCTCCTTAGGTGTCCAGGGTTATTCAGGGTATTCTAGCCGATCTTAATAATTCTGTTGTCTTGATGATCTGTAGATTGAAGCACACCAAATCTAAAATTTCTAACTCGTTCATCAGTGTCATACCAGAAACCAACCACTGAAGGAAAATCGTTTTAGGCAGTGTGACATAAGCAGTGACGTAGTTTTCGTTACAGACAAAAACCGGAAGCGAATCTCCATTATTATTAGATTTTGAATATTTTACACATGAATGTTCCACAAAAAAGTTGATAATTATTTATATGTAAACTTTTTAGTCAACCTCTTCATACAGAAAAACATACTATTTCTTGTATGTAAATAATTTTCTCGTAAAACTCTATACGTTAGACAATTTTTAATATATATTAAAATAAAACAAACTATATGTAAATATATAATACTGGACATGTATCTATTAAAACTTATTTAAGAAAAAAATGGGCCGTCTAAGTTTGCGTATTCAAATTTTGAGTGTATATAAGGTTGTTCTTTATTCTAAATATTGACGGTTTTGGGGTAATATGACGTAAGCAGTGACGTAGTTTCGGTGACAGACAAATTGAGACCGAATCTCCTTTATTAATGGAGATAATGTAAGATTACTAATCGATATAGTTTCAATGGCCTTTCCAGTCAGTACGTTTCGATTCCTCCTTGGATTTATAATTCATCCCTGCTTTTACTGTTTTGCTTTTATATACGTCCAAATACATCGGATGAGGCTGTTTGCATTTCACATAGCGCAATTACACTTGGGAAATATATGCATCCAGCTATTCTCCCTCTAGCTATGGTTAAATAGTAGGACGGACTGGAATTTTTAAACATGGTTAAGCAATCGGTCTAGCAGAATGAAAACTCTGAATTCAAGCCTGTTAAACGCCGCATAGAAAATTTACCTTGTTAAATCCTGCTTTCGGCGGAGGGTTTATCAAATAAATGACAAAAGATTAGATCATAATATGTTGGTAAATATTATTTGTATGAGTTTTTAGGATGAGGCTTGACAGTTTATATAATTTAGATTTTTCGATATGCTGTCCTCATCTTTATTGTTTCAGCCGATGTGCCCTACGGTCTTCCTTATGTGATTTTAGTCGAACTTGTCAACATTCTTATCGTACTCGGGATCGTTCATGTCGTAATCGGGAGCTTTCACGAAACTTCGAACCGAACCCTTTATCTAATCCATTGACTAGATAGTTCTCATTCCGTTAACCATGACCGGGTACAAGTTTTAAGCTATGTTAAGTATCCTATATTATTTTCGCCAGTTGTCAGGATTGAACCTGCAACCTCCAAATGATTATCACTAAGACAAACGTTATGTATATAACAATGAAGATAAGGACAACAGTCCGAAAAATCTAAATAGTACAAATAAATAGTATGTTCTTCTTTCCTGTTAGCTTCTCGGTCATGTTTAGGTATTCTTATAACTCATCGATTTATTTCATCTTATCGATATGAAAAGTTTATTTTGGATGGAGAAGTCAGTAATGGATAGATTCGTTATTTCTATTTGTATTTTCCTTTTTAACAGATTTTCATTTAATTTTTCTTAGATTAGTGATTCATGCGTTTTTTTCTTTAAATTTTACAACAGCCTATCACTTGTGCTAATGAAATTTATTTCAGCAGTTGAGTCCATGTCATTTGCCAAGTTCATAGCATATGACTGTCCTTACACATTCGTGTCTTTAAAAAAAATATCTTTGAGTCAGCTTGTTATTATTTACGACACGTTTTACAATCTGAAAATTTTATTCACAGCGAATGTATTTACAGGTTTTCTGGTTCCAGTTATTTTAGATTGGGTATAATAATTTCTGACTCATTTATACTAGGCAGCAGTGATAAAGGATTCTATGTATCTATTCAGGTATCCTCTGCGCAACTATTTCCATGATATTCATCACTGAATTTGATTGTATATATATCTTTGTTTAATTTTTTGTGAAACATTTTCGTTTTCAATTTTTGCTTCCCTGTAGATTTCTTTCACTGCATATGTGATTTTGTTTATTTCTTGTTTCGATATTTCAAACGGTTTTATGATATTTAGACTGAATTTGGTTATTTCCTATAACTTCAACCTAAAAAAAAGGGGGAACCACTCTGATTGACTGATAAATTATTTATCTATTTATTGATCTACTAGGAAAAAAGAAGACGGGTTAGGGTTAGTGTTTAGGGTTATGATTAGGGTTTAGGGTTAGTTGTATGGAAAAATAATGGGTAGATTAATTAACAGATAAAATTCATTCAGAGTGGTTCCCCTTTTTTAGGTTGGAGTTATAGGAAATAACCCTGAATTTTTGGTGCGTTTTTTTTTTTCAAATCCATTTTTAGCTATTTAGTCCTATTTTTTCTTTCCTTCTTTATACATATAGTCTGCGGATATCATCTCTAGGGAGATAGTCTTGTGAATAGTTTTTAACTGTATTCTTTTCAGCCATTGATTTGACTCACTCTTTTGTTCTGCCTACAGAGTGTCCTATTTATCTCACTATTAATAGTGCCCGTTTATTCAAATTTCCACTTTTTAGTTTTGATTCCAGTATTTTTCTTATGCTTCTAAGATATTTGTTTCTTATATATTCTTTCATTTTTTTTCCGGTGTTATTGAGTCGCATTCAAGTTGTCATAAGTCATTTTATTGTTCTAATTGTTTTCTTGTTTGAGAATTCGATTCTAACTTTGGTCATGGTCACCCCCTTGGGAATAACTAGTTGAACTCATTTCTTTATCTCTAACTCCATTCTAATGTCATATCTGTAATTCCTAAATATTTTCATAAACATTTTTAGTTCATTTTTTCGATGTATACAGTTTTAAGTTAACCATTTAAATTTGGTGGTTGCATTTTTCTCTTCATTTTTGGTAAATTGGCATCTTTCAGGACCGGTTTAGCTCAGTCGGTAGAGTGTTCGGCTGGGAACCGTAAGGTTCCTGGTTCGATACCGACCCTCGCCAACTCAGCGAATGAGTAGCACAGGGTTGTGCGGTAAAGTGAGGAGCTGATGGTAGGTGTAGCGCTCCGGCTCAGACGCTAAAAACTCCTTGGTCTAGCGCTAGTGAAAAGGGGATAGAATCGCTCACTGTCTGGCTGATACCGACTTTAGGCCATCCCGGCGACTTTACTTACTTGCAAGAGACGAACAAGACATGAATACGAGCTTAGTAGTGAAATTATCCTATGTACACCTACACATGGATACATCAATGTAGGCTGACATGAAAAAAAAACCTCGATAGGGTTGATTGAATTTTACGGCATGTCAACCATAGGGTTATCTTATTTCGAAGACATTTTGTTTTACTCATTCTTGTTGGGTATTCAATTTACTAAAACTCAATTCATTTTTAACACATTTGAAAAAACTCATTTTTTTTATCTGTTTAAGCCATAGATGGGACCCTAACAGATATTACCACTCCGGGGCTGAGTGGACCTGGAAGTAATGGCAATGAAGAGGTTCGCTACGCTCCCCCAGAGCTCTAGAATTGAAATTTCCCCACTGTATGTGATATAATGGAATGACCCATCTTCCCCGTACCCCAACAGTGGTGATGGTTCTAGCCACTATTTAAGAACACACATATTACTCTGTGCAGAACTCACTTGAAGTACTTAGACGACGGACTCTCCTCCTCCTGATACTCACGTGACCTTACTATATAACAATATGCAGTTTAACGTCATACCAAGGATCATATGTACTCTCTGGATTTTCACGGATTTTCTAATGATTCTGACCACTGTTTTGTTAATATCTATTAACTTAGGATATTACTGAGTCTAGTTATGAATGATAATGGTCATTTCTTGTTAGTCATCTATTTTAGTAAGCTTGTATCTCTTTGTCGTTTGGGTAGTGGCGTGCCAATATCGTGATCGGGGGAGGGGCAAGAGCTTCAAACTTTCACCTACCCGCCCACTTTCAAATTCTACGCATTCATAATTCATGAGTAGAGTTGTAAAAGTTAGGCAACATATTTCAATGCTACAGCAATGCAAAG
The DNA here is from genome assembly GCA_023376005.1 of Doryteuthis pealeii. NCBI lineage: Eukaryota > Metazoa > Mollusca > Cephalopoda > Myopsida > Loliginidae > Doryteuthis > Doryteuthis pealeii. The sequence goes on from CM042179.1 coordinate 13,745,025, forward strand.
CCTTTTGGGTTGAGGCAATTTGGCGACCCCTCCCCTGAAGCTGCGCCCGGAGCAGCTGACCCTCCCTGACCCCTTTTGTGTCGCTACTATGTTTGAAGAACTGGCTTTTCCATCTAATTACCTAAATCGATTTCTTATTCTTATTTGTCGTATTTTTCTTGTTAACTTTCACTTTCACTTTCACTTCTCTTGTATCAGTATATAACATTTACTGAACGGGTTATTTTCTTAGTTTTAATATGTTGTAAACATTTACTGATATTTTCGGTACTCCATTTTACTTTTTCTGTCCATTTGTCTTCTACGTCAGCTTTAGTCTTCAATCAAGGCAAAACAATTTTTTCGGGGCTGTTTGCATTTCACATAGTTCTAATACCCTTGTGAAAGTTATGAATTCAATTATTCTTCCTTCAGCTATGAACAATTAGCAGGGTAGACTGTGCTCTCTAACCTTGGTTTGGCATCCAATCTAGGAGAAGAAAAACTGATAACTCCACTTAAGAAATTGAATTATTCAAACCTGATAACTCCGATTAAGAAATTGACCATGTCTCGCATACTGTTGATATGAAGGTGTTGGGTAAAATGCATAAATTATTTATTTAGTTGGGTTATATTTCCTGGTTTATGCGAATTATGTTTAATTTATTCTTTTAGTAAATTCAATGACTTACTGCCAATTCTCATTTGGATTATCAACTTCTACAAATCTGATATCTCATTTTTTTTAAATTAATTAATTCACTGACACAATGGTACTTACTTTTATCTCTATGTCTTAAAAGTTAATTTCGTATACACAGTAAAAGACGACTTACTTTTAGGTAATAGTATATATATATATATATATATATATATATATATATATATATATATATATATATATTCCAACCGTCACATTTCTTAACACCATCCCCTTCCGTTTAAATTTTTTTCGCCTTGTTGCCAACATCTCAAAAATTCGCTACATTTATTGACAAAAGATATAATGGAACATGACCGACATATATATGGCGCGAAATGCCCACGTTGGTGAATATTGTAACGTCTTTCGTTTTTTGCAGTATTAAGGTTTTTGTTTTGTAAACTCATTTTGACTTTCCTCTCCGACCCAAACAACTACGGGAGTGAATGAGCTCTGATGATGATTTTTGTAAAATCGAAAATATTGATCAGTATCAGCTATGATTATATTATAAATTGTTTTCTTCTTTAACAGCATTGTGTGATGTTTTCATTCCACCTTTTCTTACTCATATATATATATATATATATATTATATATATATATATATATATATATATATATATAAGTATACCTCAGTATGTAGAGCATCCCGACTCAGAACCACAAGGTTCTCAGTTCGGTACTGGCTCCTCGCTATCAGTGCATGAGTAGCACATCTTAAATCTGTTGGGTAAAGTGAAGAGCTAATGGTAGGTGTGGCACTCCACCTCAAAAGTAAAAAAAATCCCTGGTCTAGCATTAGTCAAAAGGGTATAGACTCTTCCGTTGTCCGGTTGATACTGACAATAGGCCACTCACTCGACTTTTATATATATATATATATATATATATATATATATATTACGGGCAGGATGTGACACAAGGTCAGTCTTTAAAGTGCAGTTTAATAGATTTGAATTCAGAGTTTTCCTTCTCTAGGCTGTTTGCTCAACCCAGGTTAAAGAGCCCAGTCTACCCTGTTATTATATACCCATAGCTGGACGGAGAATAATGTTCAGAATCGCTTACTACGATGTCGCAGTGAATCAACTTAACCACTAAGACACAAGAATTTCTCACTAGACTCAATTTTTTACTAACCTCTTGCATTGGACAAAGACACGAAGCCTTCACGAATTTTCTTAAATACAGTTATAATAATTATAATATAATGTCGAACACTTGCATAACTCTATATGTTATAACTATATTCATACATAATCACATGGTATAATGATTAGATTTGGAAAACCATTGTTAGTGAGTTCGATTCACTGGATGCCCCATACTTCTGGCCCTGTGCCGCAGTTAAGCTAAGCTTAGTAAATAACTATATTCTTACATATAATATACTCTTCTTTATTATAACTTTCTTTTAATCTTGCTTCTTTACAGACCTTTTCTTCGCAGAATTAGGAAAAGCACTTCCTATATTATAGCATTAATTAATATTCAAAAAAGTTTTTTTAAACCTCAGCCTGGTTTTAGTGATTTTATTTTAATTTTCTTATACACTCATTCTACTATTCACCTGTACAATTGTATTCAACATTAATTTCTTTATCTGTTATGTGTTTTAAAATTAGAAAATATTATACATATTTTTTGCTTTAATATTTCAACGTTTTTCTTTTTTCTTTTCATTTTTTTTTTTTTTTTTGCTCGAGTCTATTTTAACCCTATATCTCTCGAAACGATCAAAATGATCATTGATGAGATACAATTCGAATTTTGTCGGAAAGTATTTCTTTTGGACTTTTCGTACTGTTGTCCTCATCTTTATTGTTATATACAGAACGTCTTCTTCAGGTGTTTCTTCTCGAACTTTGGAAACTTCTTATCGAAATCGAGAACCTTCACGGAACTTTGAACTGAAATCTTTATTCAATCTACCAAGGTAAAGTGTTTTCATTTTGCTAACCCTGACCGGGTACAAATGTTAAACTATGTTAAGTATTCTATGTTATTATCCCTCGTGGTCAAGATTGAACCTGCAGCCCTCCAGATAGTTTTCCCTTGGGACTTTATTAACTAAACCTTAATATCCGTTGCGCCACGTGTCCAAGTCGAAGGATAGCGGGTACTTCGAACGAAACGTTGTACAGATAACAATAAAGACGAGGACAACAGTCGGAAAAATCCAAATAATATAAACTATCAAGCCTCATCTAAAAGAACACCAAGACAAAAAACATTCCTTATTTCGATCTTATTTTTCTTTCTGTAAAGAAGCCGGAAAGTTTTTATTGTAAAACGTTGCCACAAAATGTAGCAACAAAACTAAGATAACTAAAGATTTCTACATAATGTAATTCTTGACCTGCATTTGCTAAATCAGCCACCATTTTTATTAATATTCCTTTTCTGAATGCAAGTATTCGAATTTTCTGCGCAGTTATTAGTATATTATTCTGACATTATTTCTCTCTGTTTTAGATATATATCCGAAACAAGTAGTTGCCGTATGCGATACTAAAAGTAGCATTCATTTCAGATGGTTTGGGGCTTGATTACTCATTTCATGTTAACTGTCTTATTAAATCGATACCTTGAGTTAATATGTTGTATATAACTAAAAGGATTCAAAGAGAATAAAGAACAGGTGGAGGGAATGATTGGTTGTATGAGCTGAGCGAAAGTATGCAGTATTCGTCTCGTCTTGATTTTAGATGCCCCTATATAAATGTTCAAAATAATGCAATGCCAACACAATGCATAAACTTACAAATTCAAATTAACTGTACTAAAATGTGATTATTTAAAACAGAAGAGAAGAAAATGAAGAATATCCCGAGATATGAGTCTTTGAAAAAATAAATGTTAAAGAATTAAGATCATTCAATCTACTGTTCGTAAACAAGAAAAAATCGAAAAACTGTAACTGATGTTTACAGTGCTAAAAGGAATAAGGTTATTTTATATATGGCTGCTCCCCATCTCACAAACTATCCGAGTGGGACGGACAAGACATGCAGGACACTGCTGGAGAAACAAGGAGGAACTCATAAGCGACGTTCTCCTGTGGAAGCCAACACATGGACATTCAAGTGTGGGGGCGACCAGCAAGGAACTACATTGACCAGCTATGTGGGGATGCTGGTTGCTCCACAGAGGAGCTCCCAGGTGCAATGAATGATAGGGAAGGTTGTCGAAAGATTGTCATGGATACCCGTGCTGTATGCGCGACATGATGATGATGATATATGGCAGAATGTAATGCAGAATCACAAAATCAATATTTTTTACAAAGTGAACTATTGATTGATTTTAAAGGCATGTCAACTTCAGTAGGGTTATATTATACTCAGAAGTTATGGAATCGCATTCATTGTGCAGTCATATATTCATTTTTTGTGTAATTGTTTCTAAAGACTGTTTTGCACTTGGCCCTATCGAATAGGAATATTTAAAAAAAAAGACCAATTTGATCCATGAATAAGACACTTAGAGGCATGAACACTCGCTCAGAGTATACCTGGGAATACTGGCAATGGAGGATACTCTACACTAATCAGAGCTTGAGAAACGGAGCCTCAGCATCAGATGCAGTTTAGTGCTATAATCTACTGCCCTATCACTAGATCCTTCAGAGACATAAGACACTCAAGACACCATCGTAGTGTAATGGTTACGAAACTGGACACGCTGATCCATTAATACTGAATAGCGAGTTCGATCCTCACTGGATTCCCATACTTGCGACCTTGTGTCATATCCTACCCGTAGAGATCGGTTTGGATAAATACCTACATGTCGAAGGTTCTATTTATTAGGATTGATTAATACTTTACAACTGACAGAATAACTGAAAATTAAAAGAATAAATGGATAAAGTATATATATATATATATATATATATATATATATATATATATATATATATATATATTATATATATAAGTGTTTAATTGGAGTCGTACCTAATTTTGAAATTAATCAATTAATAATGAATTAGGCGGGAATACCTATTAAATGTATGGCTAAACAAATCGAGAAAAATCAATCTCTGTATGTACATAATAAACAAGGTTTGTTTAGAATGGCTTTTTGCCGATAATTTTTTGGAGAATAAGTGTTTAATTGGAGTCGTACCTAATTTTGAAAATTAATCAATTAATAATGAATTAGGCGGGAATACCTATTAAATGTATGGCTAAACATATATATATATATATATATATATATATGGTATGAAACAAGACGCACATCTCGTATCTGATGAGTTTCTTTTCGATCCTTTAAAGTTTTTGATCCAATTTCTTAATATCAGGAGGGAATCTGTGAATTAGTACCCCAAAATGTTCATCCCTAATACTTTTTGAACTCCGAAGTGCCATCTTCAGGGGAATATAGTTGAGTGTGTTCCTGGTTCTATTCAAACACGGAATGTGGTAAACAATCAAATAGTAGTAGAAGCAAGTAGGAAGGGGAACTCACGTAAATTATATGGAACGAAGTGCCCCGAAACTTGAAAGGATCGTCAGATACGGGACATCCATCCTGTTTAATATTGTATTCATTAAAGATAAAATTATCCCCCATATATATATATAGGAAGCGCGTGGTGGTAATGGTTAAAGTCAATGGAAATGGACTCGTCGCCCCGAGTTCAAATCCTGGACCTGGTAATTGCATTTCACTTAGCGCTAATACCCTTGGGAATGGTATGAATCCTACTCTCCCTCCAGCTATGGGTAAATAGCAGGGCAGACTGGGTTCTTTAACCATGGCTAGGTAACCAGTCTAGGAGAAGGAAAACTCTGAATTCAAACCTGTTGAACTCCGCTTAAGAAATTGACCTTGTGTCACATCCTGCTCGTGCGGAGGAGTTGGTAAAATATATATATATATATATATATATATATATATAATATATATATATATATATATATAACGCCTCTACTCGGAGAGGATGTAACACAATGTCATTTTAAAGCGGTCTTAATTCAAAGTTGTTCTTCTCCTATACCGGCTGCAAAACCGTAGTTAAGGCGTTCTGAGTGTTCTACAGTCATACCCATAGCTGGAGGGAGAATAGTTGAATTCGAATCTTTCTTAAGGATATTAGTGCTATGTGAAATTCAAACAGCCTGGTCCAGGATTTCCGACCACGGTAACCATTACAAGACAAATGCCTCCATAAACCCATGAGATATAAACACAAACATACTTTTACTTTCATAAGAGATATCAAAATTCCTCAGATATAAATATTCTTTAGATGAAAACTATATTATTGGAAGACAATTTGATCAAAGTGACATTGAAAGTGTTGTGAACAGGGGGAACGAAATGAATGAAGTCTTAACATTATTGAAGTGTGCATAAGCCCTGCCAGTAAGAAGTCCAAGGCAGATTTATGAACGATGATTATAAGAGACAAGAGTTGAAATAAATCAGAAGAAGAAAGACAAATTCAAAATGAGAAGCCAAAAGTGCGATACAGTGGAACAATTCGAAGTAAAAACGTTGTTTCAGCACCTGCTTGCGAATGCGCAATGAGATTAAGCAATATTCCCATAGCTCCTGCAGATATAAAAACAACTTTTTGCTGTGTATATTTGATTGTACGAAATACAATGAATTTCTCGGTGGTTTTATTAATCTACTGAGGAACATTATACAGTCCGCTCGCTTTCTGGTGAATTACGTTACTTATCAAGTAATTTCGTTCCCATGAATTATATCAAATCCAAAATAGGCAGTTGAATAGCAAATGTGAAAATGAAAATGTCAAGTTATATACTAAACTAGAAGTGGCTACCCAGCGTCACCTGGGTAGATGTGGGGAAACTCTGGTGTATGGATTTGTTTACTTTTGAGATTTACTAATGTTGGACACTTTTAAGTATAATTTCAATTTTATTTCTATGTATATTTTAATATTTAAATATCTTCAAATATAAATCAAATCTTCATAATGTTCGCACAGAAAGCAAGAACCAATGATATTAAAATTGTATTTATATTTACTTTGTCGTTAATTGGTTTATTATCATAGTTTCAACCGGACATACATACATACACACAACTGTCCAGTACATATGTATAGATGAATGTAACAAGTTGGTTCAGAAGACATATCACGTATCCTGGCTTAATTGTGGGGGTGCTATTCGTGTAGCGCTAGGCAGCAATAACCTGACCTAGACCATTCATATCGAGATCAACAACATATTTGTGGCGAGTCTGTGTGGCATATTGGATAACGAGCTCGACTGCAACATTATGGTAAACAAGTTCGAACTCCAGTCGTGCTATTACGTTCACTTTCTGACTACAACTTTTGAGAAAGGCATGAACACCCCCATCCAGCTATGGATTATTTGTTTTGTTTTACGGTATATCAACCTCAGTGAGTCATTTAATACCGATAAAGTTTTGAAATAAATCAATTCTTAATGGATAATACCATTTTTTTATAAATACATTTTTCTATTTAACCCATAGATAGGACCCTAACAGGTGCTACCACTCCGGGTCAGAGTGGACCAGGGAGCAATGGTGATGAAGGGGTGTTCCACATTCCCCAAACCTCCAGAACTGGAACCTCACCATCAGATAGAGTTTAACGTCATTCCCAGGACATGTAGACCCGCAGTCACCGCCTTCTAGCACCCATATGATAAAAAGGGATTGGGGCTTGCCATAAGGGCAATAGGGTTGGGAAAATCATATAGGTGCTAGGGCTTGACGTGACCAGCCGATTGATCGGAGGGGGCCTCTCCGACCGCTCGTCTAGCCCAAGTTAGGGCCAAAGTGGAGTATTGCATGTAATGAACTGCTCATCCACCTGGAGCTATGGATTAAATAGTTCCACTACTGTCCTTCTGCAAGAATGACTTTGACATTAGATAGCACACGAAGGTTAGTATGTCATTGAAGAAAGAAACCAAACCAAAGAACAGATTTGAATTCATAGTTTTCCTAGACGGGTTACAATACCAAGGTTAAAGAGCCGTCCCATCATGGTGTAATGGCTAGCAAGCTAGTTTCGCAAAGCTAGTATCGCAAATACTACTTAAAACAGAGTTCGATCCTAAATGAATGCCTCATACTTGAGACCTTGTATCACATCCTACCCCTGGTGAATACGTGGTGAATAAGTATATAAAAGGCCACTCATCGTGGTGTAATGGTTAGTCAGCTAGTCTCGTATATTAATTACTACTAAATATCAAGTTCGATTCTCACTGGATGCCTCCCACTTGCAATTTTGTGTCATATCCTACGCGTGGCGAACGGTTTGCGTAAATATCTACCAAGGTGAAAAGCCCAATCTGCCTCACTATTTTCTACAATTAGAGGGAGAGAATAGATAGATTCATACCTTATCTAAGGGTATTAGCGCTATGTGAAATGCATCTAGCTTCGTCCAGGATTCGAACCCGTGTAGTTAAATGCACATCTTACGATATTAACCGTTTTGAAACAAGTGCTTTAGAAATAACACCAAAATATACGACTTAGAGAAAAAGCTGGTATATTGAAATTCTTGCAAACGAGTAAGATTAGATCATGTCTATCAAGAATATATGAATACACCAGAAACTGCATATAAGAACAATATAGAATGTTATGAAAATAAATAAATAAATAAAATATATGTCAATCCAGACATATAGTTAAAGGGAAAGTAACGTTGAAGTTAACATGACTTGCTTACAGATAGTTTCTCACCTATGCCATTTGGTTTGAGAAACTGACAGTAACCAAGCGCAGTTGACTTCATGTCCACGTCATCCTTATATATACATGCTTTAAACTGGAAATTGAGCTCTATTTACTTCTAAATATAGCGTTCAACTTCTTATATATATATATATATATATATATATATATATATATATGATGAGTATATGTTATTAATATAAAATATATATATTAATATAAGCTATCGAAGTCCCCACACAAAATGTCTGTCTTTTTTGTTCATACCTAGAATATATTAATCTGATTATATATATATATATATATATATATATAATATATATATATATATATATATATATATGGAAGAATGAATAAAGTAAAGAAAGTACAGAATGGATAATAAAAGATGAATTTAATCAATATCACTTACACATGTGTTTCGGTCAGTTTATGTATGTGTACACGATTCAAACTATTATTATTATTAAATAAACAAAGGAAATGATAGTTTGAATCGTGTACACATAGATAATAGTTTGAATCGTGTACACATAGATAAACTGACCGAAACACATGTGTAAGTGATATTGATTAAATTCATCTTTTATTATCCATTCTGTACTTTCTTTTCTTGATTCATTCTTCCTCATATCGTCAGATTCAATTCCAATTTCATTTTTACATATATATCAATCTAATGATTATATATATATATATATATATATATATATATATATATTTATTTAAGAATGGAAATGAGTAACCTACTCGAGTTTCATCGATAGATTCTTCAGGGTTACTTTTAAATTAATCGAGTTTACGATTAATCTTTGGTGTTATAAACATGCCCGTTGGAATGGGACTTTCCCATTCCAACGGGCATGTTTATAACACCAAAGATTAATCGTAAACTCGATTAATTTAAAAGTAACCCTGAAGAATCTATCGATGAAACTCGAGTAGGTTACTCATTTCCATTCTTAAATAATTTTATGCTCTACATTGTATTGAGCACTTTGTATTTGTTTTTTTCTTAACCTTAACCTCTGGATATTGTGCGCTTCCAACGATCGTTCTTATACCCACCGGTAAGTTAATACTTATACATATATATATATATATATATATATTATATATATATATATATATATATGTATAATATAGTATCCTTATATGACATATAGAAACATATAGTTTTGTTCGACTTACCAATTCATTCATTCAGTAAGTTTCTAAAATCAATAGAAATGCAAAAGGCAATTGCCCCTTAGCCATTGCTTATTGCCACAGATAAAGTACTTATGATTTGTGTGTGAATGACGTCAAATGAATAATTAGTCGAGTGGGAGACAAATCCTCAAAATTAATTAAAGGAGGATCCAATTAAGGAGAAAATTGTACCTGGGGTCGACAAGTGCCAAGTGCGCCGTCAGCGATTCGCTTTTGAAAGATAGGCGCGTGTTCAGGCGAGCAAACAGCCTCGAGGATTAACATGTGTGAGTCATACTCACCCCATGTTGAAATCTCTTTCTCACGATGCATGTTTTCCAACAGTTCTTTTCGCGTTACTTTGCCACCATTAGCCCCAGTACTTCGATATATTTTCACGCTGTCGGCCAGTCCTACATCCGAACTATTTTTCTTTTATGTAATGTCACTTAGTGTCATTCATAACAAAAAAATCGTATAAGAAAATTTATGAAACCTGATGCCTTTCTCTCTCTTCTCTTCTCTCTCTCTCTCTCTCTCTCTCTCTCTCTCTCTCTCTCTTTCTGTCACTCACTTTATCTCTCTCTCTTTCTGTCTCTCTCTCTCTCTTTCTGTTTCCCTCTTTCTCTTTCTATCTCTCTGCCTCTCTCTGTTTCTGTCTCTATCTCTCTGTTTCTGTTTATCTCTCTGTTTCTGTTTATCTCTCACTCTTTCTGTCTCTATCTCACTGTTTCTGTATCTCTATTTCTCTGTCTGTCTCTCGTCTGTCTGTCTGTCTGTTTGTATGTCCCTGTCTCTGTCTCTCTCAAAGTGCTGAAGTGTTAAAACTAATTAAAGTTATTAAAATCACGGCTTTCTTAATTATATCTAAGACTGAATTCAAACGTCCTTCTTATCAGGAAATATGGATGATATAGCTGAAAAATCACTTTATTTTAGTCAACATCACTCTTACTGCAGGCGCATGGTGTAGTGGACATGACGAACTGAGTTCAAACCGTGGACGAGGCTGATTAAATTTAACATATCGCTAATAAGATGTAAATCTAAACATTCTTCCTGCAGCTATGAGTAAATAGGACAGACTGGGCTCTTTAACCTTGGTTAGGCAATTAGTCAAGAAAGAAAACTCTGAATTCAAACCTCTTAAACTTCACTTAAGAAATTGACCTTGTGTCACATCCTATTCATGCAAACGTGTTATATATATATATATATATATATATATATATATATATATATAGCGAGAGAGAGAGAGAGAGAGAGAGAGAGAGAGAGAGAGAGAGAGAGGGGGGGAGAGTAAACTAGAGACACGTGTTTCGAGGTATCACCTCTCATCAGTGCAGTTATACCATTTTAGCAGCTACCTCTGGCCGGGTTGAAGACCCGAACAAGCTTACGCTCGCCAAACCTCTTACCCATAAGGCCACAGTCAGCTGCCAAGTATAGCAGACTATTTAATCGCTACATTTCTAAGCGGAAATGAATTCACCTAGAGGTCTCAAACTTTGTAAACAAAGTGAGTCTTAGCTGAACGCCGAATACGCTCAATTTTGCAATTAAATCCCTTTTAAATAAGGTGTTCAACCGAAATTGGGAGCATATATATATATATATATATATATATATATATATATATATATATATATATATATATATATATTCTTCCTCTGATTACCAATTGTTCCAATCTTTTTTCAGGCTTCAGGGTTTTATTCCAAGGGCATCAACTACAATTGGTATCACCGTCTCTCTCACGTCCATATTTCTCTGGGAAGATCCATGTCTAACTTTTTTGCTTTCTTTCCTTTCTATGTGATCGACCGCCACGACAAAATCTACATGATAGGTACTGTTTATTCTTGTTAATTAACAATAGGTCTCGTCTTCTGGTTGTGATTAGGAGATCAGTTAGTATCTCAAAAATCCATGATAATTTTTATGCATCTCATTCTCTGTGACAGTTTCTGGTTCGTGCATATTATTATTATTATCACCCCTTTTGAGTTTTTCACATCAGCGTTAACTGATGGTATTTTACTGGATCCTGGGGACAAGTAGTCTCTTTAGGTCTCCTGGACTCTTCTGAGTATTTTAACCGATTGCAGCAATGCAGTATTCTGGATGGTTTCAATTCTTCATCTGATTTCCATTATTTTATTATTATTATTATTATATTATTATTATTATTATTATTATTATTATTTGCTCTTTTTGAGTTTTCACATCAGCATTAGCTGATGGTATTTTATTATTTACTCCTTTTGAGTTTTCACATCAGTGTTAGCTGATTATTATTATTATTATTATTATTATTATTATTATTATTATTATTATTATTATTATCTTAGTCAGTAGAACATCCGCCTCAGAACCACATAGTTCCGGGTTCTATACCGTCCTTCGTCAACTGAACGCATGAGTAGCACAGTCTGGATTTGTGTGATAAAGTAGTGAGCTGAAGATGGGTGTGGCGTTCCATCTTAGACACAAAAACAATCTCCATGGTCTAGGGCTTGGAAAAAGGGGTTAGACTCTTTCGCTGTCATCTAGGCTGATACCGACAATAGGCCACCCGTCAACTTTACTCCTATTATTCAATCTAATCATTCTCAATACTCGAAAACAGGCGTAGAATCTCCATCTTATAGCGATTCTACTTTTAAAGCGGAAATCTAATTTTAACTATGTATCAATGAACTCCCAATAAATAGTCTATAGTGGCATTGGCGTTAAAAAAAATGTATCTTATACTTTTTATCTCTCGTATTCTGCGTCTTTAAATGTTCTTGTCGTCGTTTCTTGTTCGGTAGCGTGAATATTCTCAATATAATAATCATGATGATGATGATAATGATGATGATGATCATCATCACCACTGTTATTTTTTATCATCAATTCGTTATTACAGCACGTATCGTTACCAGAAGAAATTGTATTATAAAAGTATTAATTATTGACGTTGTTATTACTATCATAATTTCCCTTTTTGCCTCGTTCCTTTTTGTGTCATTACAGTTATTATTATGGTTATTATCCTTTTCATAGCTGGTCGTACCGACATTTAAACGATTGCCCTAGTGTCCCGTGCAAACAACTGGCATATTAACACCATTAATGCTCTTTTCCATCGAAATGTTTTTCTTGCCCGGTCTCAACCATTGTCTCCGTTGTTCGCTGCACTGATTTAAGTTGTCTGAATACCGGGAGAACACAACACTTGCCATTTTTGTCCGACATCACTGTTTGAGGGGATGGTCGATAATAGAGGTCGATGTAACGGGTAAGGGGGGGGGGGAAGACAGCCATTTTGGATTTACAATAAAAACTGAGCGCCAACAAAAGCACAAGAATAACAGCAAGGCAAAAGCATCGAATGAAAGGGAAGAAAAGAAGGGACGAAACGCAATATCGAGAAGAAGGAAAAAACAACAACAAAAAAAGAACAAAAACAAGGAAGAATTAATTTGGCGGGTTTCGACCACGACAAAAATGAAAATAATTATCAGCTATTTGCAAAAATTTTACACACACACACACACACATACACACACACACACACACACACACACACACATATATATATATATATATATAAGTAAAAGAAAGGAAATTAATCCGACAATATGAGTAAAAGGTGGAATGAAAACATCACACAATGCTGTTAAAGAAGAAAACAATTTATAATATAATCATAGCTGATATTGATCAATATTTCGATTTTACAAAATCATCATCAGAGCTCATTCACTCCCGTAGTTGTTTGGGTCGGAGAGGAAAGTTAAAATGAGTTTACAAAACAAAACCTTAATACTGCAAAAAACGAAAGACGTTACAATATTCACCAACGTGGGCATTTCGCGCCATATATATGTCGGTCATGTTCCATGTATATCTTTTGACAATAAATGTAGCGAATTTTTGAGATGTTGGCAACAAAGCGAAAACAATTTAAACGGAAGGGGATGGGTGTTAAGAAATGTGACGGTTGGAATTTCAAAAGACTTTTATTAAAGGAATTTTTTTTTTTTTTTACGATTAAATGTTTTATTATTTAAATTTTATTTTTAAGTTCTGTGATTCATAAATGATTAGATATTTACTGTAATTAGTTTTTATATATATAAAGTGAAAAAGTTATGAGCGGAATATGTTAATATTTTAGAAAAGGAGTTTTATATATTTTTATTTAACGATTAATTATTTTTAAATTTCTAATTATTATTATTATTAAGTTCTGTATTTAATAAATGATTAAATATTTATTGTGTTTTGTTTTTATATATAAAGTAAAAATCGCTTAACATTATCTAAAATAATAACCAATTCCGCCCATAACCTTTTTTACTTTATATATAAAACAAAACACAATAAATTTTAATCATTTATTAAATACAGAACTTAATAATAATAATAATTAGAAATTTAAAAAATAATTAATCGTTAAATAAAAATATATAAAAAACTCCTTTTAAAATATTAACATATTCCGCTCATAACTTTTTCACTTTATATATAAAAAACTAATTACAGTAAATATCTAATCATTTATGAATCACAGAACTTAAAAATAAAATTTAAATAATAAAAACATTTAATCGTAAAAAAAAAAAAAAAAAAAAAAAAAAAAAAATTCCTTTAATAAAAGTCTTTTGAATTCCAACCGTCACATTTCTTAACACCCATCCCCTTCCGTTTAAATTGTTTTCGCTTTGTTGCCAACATCTCAAAAATTCGCTACATTTATTGTCAAAAGATATACATGGAACATGACCGACATATATATGGCGCGAAATGCCCACGTTGGTGAATATTGTAACGTCTTTCGTTTTTTGCAGTATTAAGGTTTTTGTTTTGTAAACTCATTTTAACTTTCCTCTCCGACCCAAACAACTACGGGAGTGAATGAGCTCTGATGATGATTTTTGTAAAATCGAAATATTGATCAATATCAGCTATGATTATATTATAAATTGTTTTTCTTCTTTAACAGCATTGTGTGATGTTTTCATTCCACCTTTTCTTACTCATATTGTCGGATTAATTTCCTTTCTTTTTACTTATATCCTGTCTTTGGAAACACATACATTTGAACGAAAACATCTTCCATCCTTTCTACTACCTTACACCATGGATGACTACCGAAGCATAAGGAAATACAAAAACCTTTTAATTTCTGCTCACTCTTTTCGGAATAGAAGAATGTTTCTTAGGAACTGCATTTTTGAAAAAGTCATTCCTAGGAGCCTGCCGACTATTTTAAAGCCGTCCCACCATATTTTTCCGGAATTTATTAAAGACTTTTTGGAGTCTTCCATTGATGACTTATGGATGTCTGAAAACTCCACTTTCGATGAAGCCAACATTTTGGGTATTCACCTACGCAAAAATAACATCATGTCCCGCGATACAGCCGAACGAATTAGAAATGAAATCACTGACATCAACCACATACATATCTCCAAACTAAAAAATAAACTCAAGTCACTTTGTGATAATAGCAGATGGAAGGATATTGGCAATACTGACATAATCCAAAACATTTCGGACATATTTCTAACCTCAGTCGAATTGGAAGCCCTTCAATTTGGCTTAAAATTCACCACTGGCATTAATAAATTAAATTTAATCAACACCATCAAAAAGAACTACAAGCATAATGACTCTGACTTCCATAAAGGATTTATTCAAGGGATTATTGCAGCCACTACTACCAACCATAAAAACACTTCCACCCTACCCAGGAGATATATATCTGCTTTAAAAAAATTATCATCCAACAACGACATACGTATCACCCCCTCTGACAAAGGTGGTGGAGTGGTCGTTATGTGTTCTAAACAATACAATGACAAAATGCTTGATATCCTTAATGATCTTAACACTTATGAAAAAATCTCTCCACAAACCATTACTAACAGCACAATCATTTTCAACAAAACATACAAAAAATTAATAGGCAACACTGACAAAACTTGGCTCTCTTTGATAGACTACCACCCTATCGTCCCCACTATTTACGGCCTTCCTAAAACGCACAAACCTGGGATTCCGTTAAGACCTATAATTTCGGGAATTGGCACTGCCCCTCATAAAATTGCTAAATCTCTTGCTAAATTACTAACCCCCCTCTTAGGTACAATTAGCAAATCCCATATAAAAAATTCTAATAGCTTAATTTCAAAAATAAAAAATATTGACATGAACAACAAATGTTTAGCAAGTTTAGATATTAAATCACTCTATACTAGTATCCCGGTTGACAAATGCATTACTCGCCTAGAAAACCATCTCAACAAAATCAACACCTCTTTTTCATTACCCACTAACAAGATAATTCAAATTTGTAGACTTTGCACTAGGAATTGCTTTTTCCAGTACGAGGGAACCTTCTACAGACAAAAGTTCGGGTTGCCTATGGGTTCACCTCTGAGCGGCGTTTTGGCGTGCCTTTTTCTTGAATTTTTAGAATCCGGTCCCTTTCAATATATTCTACCAAATAACTCTAATTTTTTTCCGTTACATTGATGACACCCTATTCATTTACCCGAAAAATTGTAATTTAATTAACATCATTGACAAATTAAATGATGTTGAACCCTCCATCCAATTTACACATGAACTGGAACATAACCACTCCCTACCATTTTTAGACACACTTATCATAAATAATAACAACAGTTTAGAATTCAAAGTTT
Source organism: Doryteuthis pealeii (assembly GCA_023376005.1). NCBI lineage: Eukaryota > Metazoa > Mollusca > Cephalopoda > Myopsida > Loliginidae > Doryteuthis > Doryteuthis pealeii. The sequence goes on from CM042179.1 coordinate 13,761,311, forward strand.
ATCACAAAAATACTAACAAAAATGACTACATCCATTTTTATTCCAACCATAACACTAAGATAAAAAGTGGTATCATAATTGGTTTCTTTCTACGAGCTCTTAGGATATGTAACAAGCAACATTTAGATGAAGAATTCAATTTTATTGAGAGGTCTTTCCTCAAATTACAATACCCCTTAAATTTCGTACACCGTGCCAGAAAAAAGGCATTTAAAATACATAATAAAAACAAGAATAATAATATCACATCTCCAAACAATGACACACAACATAATAGTAATAACGTCTCTGATAGATACATCATACTTCCAAATAATCCTATTACTGATAAAATAAATAGAAACTTAAGTAAGATTGGTATAAAAACTGTCGCTCACCCCACGAAGACAGTGAAGAACATCCTTCAAAATAAAAATAACCCCAGACACATACATTCTGATGCTGGAGTCTACACTATTGACTGCTTAAAATGTAAAAAAAATATGTAGGGGAGACTTCCCGATCCTTAACTAAACGTCTATCGGAACACAAATATCACATTAAACGTGGTTTCCAAAACAATGCATTAGCTAAACACATCTTTGATCACAATCATACCTTTGATTTCAAAGGTGCTAAAATATTAACCCACATACATGATAAAACACTGCGTAGAATTATGGAATCTTGTGTTATTCTTACCCATAAAACCATACCCCAAAGACAAGGTTTCTTTAATATATCCCCTTATCTAGCGACTCTTATTATCAGAAACCATAAAATCCCCTTCACATAACTTTTTCCGTTATTTACGTCCCATTAAATTAAATTTTGGTTTATTGTTTTGTTTTATGAATAAGATCTTTTCCGTTTTATTTTGTTTTTGTTTTTGTTTTCGGTTTAAATAATACCTTACATTAGATCCAAATCGCTTAACATTATCTAAAATAATAACCAATTCCGCCCATAACCTTTTTTACTTTATATATAAAAACAAAACACAATAAATATTTAATCATTTATTAAATACAGAACTTAATAATAATAATAATTAGAAATTTAAAAATAATTAATCGTTAAATAAAAATATATAAAACTCCTTTTCTAAAATATTAACATATTCCGCTCATAACTTTTTCACTTTATATATATAAAAACTAATTACAGTAAATATCTAATCATTTATGAATCACAGAACTTAAAAATAAAATTTAAATAATAAAACATTTAATCGTAAAAAAAAAAAAAAAAAAAAAATTCCTTTAATAAAAGTCTTTTGAAATTCCAACCGTCACATTTCTTAACACCCATCCCTTCCGTTTAAATTGTTTTCGCTTTGTTGCCAACATCTCAAAAATTCGCTACATTTATTGTCAAAAGATATACATGGAACATGACCGACATATATATGGCGCGAAATGCCCACGTTGGTGAATATTGTAACGTCTTTCGTTTTTTGCAGTATTAAGGTTTTTGTTTTGTAAACTCATTTTAACTTTCCTCTCCGACCCAAACAACTACGGGAGTGAATGAGCTCTGATGATGATTTTTGTAAAATCGAAATATTGATCAATATCAGCTATGATTATATTATAAATTGTTTTCTTCTTTAACAGCATTGTGTGATGTTTTCATTCCACCTTTTCTTACATATATATATATATATATATATATATATATATATTTAGTATTGAAAAATGCTTAATTCCTGAATAAGGGTTCATTGAGCTCTCGATATGAAAAACCAAAGAAACCAAACCAAACCAAACCAAACTTAACATTCCGTTATTAATAAAGGCCCAGCTTAGCATCATTCTTAACATCAACTGACCTGGAAATTTAACTATATATATATATATATATATATATATATATATATATATATATATATATATATATATATATATACATCATCTGGACACCGCGTGCATTAAGACCTAAGCATGTTTATTCATTTTGTTGAATACACGTTTAGTGTTAAAAAATTCCATCGCGTGAACACGCTTCCCGTTATATGAACGCTAAACAAGCATTGCTTTTTTTTAAATCTTAACATTTTGACCGTCTGATGATTGCAAGTAAGCATGAAACTTTAGTTAAGGGATATGAAATCTCTCTCTATCTCTCTCTCTCTCACTCTCTCTCTCTCTCTCTCTCTCTCTCTATATATATATATATATATATATATATATTATAATATATATATATATATATATATATATAGTTTATTCATAAATAACGAGTGATAGAGCATATACATAGCATAATTTTCACTCCTTTTGTGTTTTTCATATAAGCGTTATCTGATAGTATTCCACTGGAGTCTGGGTGACAATAAGTCTCCTCATGTCTCCAGAACTCTTCTGAGTATTCTAGCCGATTACAGCAGTGCAGTAGTCTGGATAGTCTCAGTTCTTTCTCTGATTTCTAGATC
>CM042179.1:13768723-13771223 GCA_023376005.1 Doryteuthis pealeii
CTTTGCGTTAGGGAAAAGCATAAATCTATTTAAACCCTCCACCCATTTATAACTAAAAAGCAGATTGAACCATTTAGCTTTAAAAAAGCAACCAGTCTTTGAGAAGGTGACTCCTGGGAAGGCAGACTAGGTTCTCGTAGACATTACTTATCTTGACGATGCGCGTGTAGCATAATGGGTATCGTCGTGGGAAATGGACACAGCGATCCAAGTTCAAATCCCAAACGAAACTGTTTGCCTTTTCTTCCCTTAGCGTTACAGAAAGGCATAAATCCATTTAAACCCTCCAGCTATTTATGAATAGATAGGCAGAATTAGATATTTAGGCAGATTTAGATATTTACCTTTGATAAAGCAACCAGTCTTGGAGAAGAAAAATATCTGAATTCAAATAACTGAAGTACTCTGTTCAGATAATCTGTTACTCATAGATACACCATTCTTCGGTTATCAGCTCATCCAAAAAAGTGTGGAGCTGGTCCTATACAACCCTTTCACTATGATGGACAAACATTATCAGTGTAAGCAGTCTATCAGTTTAAACTGAACTGATGGGTTGTCATACGTCATGTATGATGGGAGTCTTAAGATATAAAATAAATTTCTATAAAAAATTATTAGAAAATTCGGTTATTCCCTCCAGCCTAAAAAGGGGAACCACCCTGAATGAGTTTTATCTGTTAATTAATCTACCCATTATTTTCCCATTAAACTGACTCTAAACCCTAACCTTAACCTAACCCTAACCCTAATCCTGTCTTCTTTTTTAGATCAATTCAGTATCAGTAGATCAATCAATAAATAAATAATTTATTAGTCGATCAGAGTTGTTCCCTTTTTTAGGTTGGGGTTATAAGAAATAACCGAAAATTCCTTGTGTGTCTATGTGTGTTTTTTTTATGGATGTATAAATCCTGTTTTCCCCACCCCCAATTAAGGCTAGGTAATAAGACATACTGGGCTCTTCAGTCTTGATAAAGCAACCAGTATAGTAGAAGAAAAAATCTGAATTTAAAACCTGAGATATTCTGTACATACAATCTGCTATGCACTGATACATCATTCTTCTGTTATTAATTCATCTAAAACATATGGCTCTTATTACACAAACATTCACCATTTTTAACAGACACCTGTGTAAGTAGTCAAACGGTTCAAATTTTTCCAAATTTTTATATTTCATTCAAATTGAGTTAATGTCAATTTAAACCCTGAAACTATTGATAAATAGAAAAGCAGATTGGGCTCTTTAAGCTTTAATAAAGCAAACAGTCTAGGAGAAGGAAAACTATAGATTAAAAAAAACTATACATATAAGTATTATATAAGTAATGCTTGGGTTAAATCCTGAACAATGAAAATGATTTTCTTCCTCGTTTACACACAAGACATTCAAATTGATGAAATATTTGATAAACAGTGGTTAAATGGTTTAATCCTATCATTTTTCAAATAAATTAAAATCATTTAGGCATATAAAGCGCTTTATTCTATGAAATACAGGGGCCGGGTTACTCAGTCGGTAGAATATTCGGCTAGAAACCACAAGGTTCCTAGTTCGATACCGGCCCTTGCCAACTCAGCGTATGAGTAGCACAGGGATCTGTGCAGTAAAGTAAGGAGCTGGTGGTAGGTGTGGCGCTCACGTTAGATGAAAAAAAACATGATCTAGCGTTAGTGAAAAGGGGGATAGATTAGGCCACCCCGACGACTTTTACATTTAAAATACATAAAAAAATGTTACCTACTGAGGTCAATGCAAATATAAAATATCAATGACAAAATACTAGGGTGAGGGAAAAGTTTTGCAATATTTTGGTAACGTGAGACACAATTCGACAGCGTTGGATATAGCGAGAATATGTGAATTCTCGACAAGCATTAGTAGCATGTTAAAAGTACGGATACCCACAAGCAAAGCAAGAATGGGACAGTCAGCGACTGACAGAGACAGAAACCACAAAGTGAAAGCTGATATTGCATCAAATCACACTCTTGTATGACGTTGGTGTCGCTCAATTAATTAATCAACGCAACTGTATGTTGCGTACCGTTCTCTTTCGGGCAGACGGTCAAGTTTCTGCGTGGACGGCGGAGTGGGGGCTATGGATCTAGCCTGACATCAAGATGATGGTGGATTTGCAATGACGTGACTGTTGGAATTTGAAAGAAACGACGAGTGAAACTAAAACCGGTATTGACAGGTGCGATGTACACACATTTAGTTGCAGACTATTTGTGTACCTTTATACTTGACATGTTTCCAGGTCGTGCCATTGTGGTTAGCAAGCAGGTCTCGTAGGTCCATTACTACTGAATATCGAGTTCGACCCTGGATGGATGCCCTGATCTTACGGACTTCCTACCCATGACGAACAAGTTGGGTATAAAGGGTGACCCGTTGTGGCGTAATGGTTAGCAAGGTCGTATTGCAGATCCATTACTACCGAATAGCGAGTTCGGTGGTGGCTGGATGTTCCAAACTTGCGGGCTTGTGTGA
>CM042179.1:13776223-13792253 GCA_023376005.1 Doryteuthis pealeii
CGTTAATATATATACCATTTCTTCATTTCATTTTCAATTTTATTCATTTCAAACACAATGATTTTTCATCTATATTACTAAATTGAAATTGACTCTTTTCGGATTCGTATCTTCTTAAGGAAATATAAAATGCTTTTACAAAAAGCAACTTTTCTTCAAAAACATATATTACTACATTAATTTAAAATAAATAATATGAAAAATAAGAGTTAATTTGTGAAAATCATCTGCGTTACTGTAGTAGATGATTCATGAGCTCGTTGGGTTTTCATGGTAACAGCAGTCCATGATGATACTGATGCTCCTATTTAAAAGAAAATATATTCACCACGATGCAGATACCAATAAATTATCATTCAAGGGAAAATTGGATTAGAAAGTGTCTGAGTATTCTAAGTGTACTATTCTCATAAAAACATTGCTATAATGTAGCAAAGAATAATGGTTAATGTCATAGGACAATGGACATGACGAGACGTGTTCAAATCCTGGACGAGGCTGTTTGCATTTCAAATAGCACTAATATCTGAAGGAAAGGTATGTATTCAAATATCATATCCAGCTATGGGGAAATAGTAGAACATAGCGGGCTATTTAACTTTGATTAGGCCACCAGTCTAGGAAAAGGAAAACTCTGAATTCAAACATTAAACTCCGTTTAAGAAATTGACCTTGTGTCACATTCTAGACATGAAGAGGCTTTGGTAAAAATATGTATAATTTTGCTGGGCTGCGGTTACATACATACTACAATAATTATAATTTCAGTAGGTAAGTAAAGTCGTCGGGGTGGCCTAAAGTCGGTATCAGCCAATCAGCGAGGGAGTCTATCCCCTTTTCTCTAGTGCTAGAGCAAGGAGATTATTTTAGCGTCTGAGGTGAAGCGCCACACCTACCATCAGCTCCATACTTTACCGCACATATTCCTGTGCTACGCATACACTGAGTTGGCGAGAGCCGGTATCGAACCAGGAACCTTGTGGTTTCTAGCCGAATGCTCTACCGACTGATCTAACCAATATATATTAATAAAATAATATATTAATAAAATAACAATATTCACTTCACATCACGAATAATGAACCAATTGTTAGCCTTCTTCTTTGTTCTCTAATTTCTATTTTTTTCATTTTTGTTCAGTCACTTTTTATCTTGAACATTTTTATGTACAAGACATTTACTTTTATCATAGTCAGTTTCTACTACTCTGTATTCTAATATTTGCCCTCATTCTTATTGTTGTTTCTCTTAATTTTCCAACTTAACCTTCTTTCTTTCTTTCTTTCTTTCTTTCACTTTTAGGTTTCATATCTTTTGTTTTAATTTCTTGAGATCAATTCAAGTCCGTATATTGAGTACACCATTCGGTCATGAGAGTCAAACAGCTATAAGTGAATAATACAGGATAATATAAAGTATAAGAATAAATAAGCACACTGGTAAAAGGACGCGATAGATAGATAAAGAAAGAAAGAAAAGAAAGAAAGAAAGGGTAAGGAAAATGAAGATATTAATCACAAGAAAAATACAGAGAAAGGTAAGAAGAAATACAGGTAGGAAGGAAGGGCTATAGATGACTATGGAAATGTTATGGAACGTGACAAAAGTTTCTTTCGAGCTACCTCTTTCATGAAGCGACCTTTTCAGAAATGAGTCGTATCTTATCAAGAGGGCGATAAGACCTACCTGTTTTATTCTTTTATATGTGGAAGTAAATGACAGGGAATAGAGGCAAATGCTACCATATAACTGACAAATTGTATAGGTTGTAAAGAGGTTTAACGAAACATTTTCACTATGTTTTCGTATTGCCCTTGAGACTGTTTAACCTTGAAGTTGTGGAAAAATATAAAAATGCATGTGTACTTTTTTTATTGATGAATATATATATTTGTAATGACTGATATATATTTGTCTATTTAGATACTAGTAAAAAAAGCAACAACAAATAGTTTCAAGGGGACAGGGTCATAAAAATACAAAATGCTTCGATGCTGATGTGGATATACATATAAACAATTTATATATATATATATATATATATATATATATATATATATATATATATATATATATATAGTAAAGATATGAGGAACACCAGGACAAAACTCAGACAAACGCATGTAGGATATATCTCGCTAGAGCTTTGAGCTCGGCATCATCAGTGATGATATAATATATATATATATATATATATATATATATATATATATTAAATACACATCAAGCATAAATAGAATAAAACGTATTCGGCATAAAATAACCCAACAAGGGTTGACATGCTCTAAAATCCTACAAACTAAACCAAACCAATAAATACTCGACCAAAATATTCAATGTATTTATTCATATATATATATATATATATATATATATATATATATATATATATATATATATATGTGTGTGTGTGTGTGTGTGTGTGTGTGTGTGTGTGTTATAATTTATTCAGAATGTTTTCATATACATATATATGTACATATATATTTATAATTAAAATACAAATATAGATAGACACGCATTTGTAGGGAATACAATATGTTGTAATTTTTAGTGACCCTAAAACTGAAAGCTTACTTTCAGACTCATGAAAAGTCATTTCATAATACTTACAATTGATGTTGTATATTTTATTTTGCATATCCCTGTCGTGCAGTATTTTTTTCTAATTCTATCGGTATTTTTTTTTCAGTTGTATAAAAAATGTCTAGAAAAAATTATTTGATGGTTAGCGCCCATATCATCTATATAAATGGACATATAATATTTAATAAAGAACTATACAAAATTGGGCAAAATTGAAAAAAATAAAATTAGACAGAGGGAGAAGGAGAGATAGAGACAGAGCCAGAGAGAGAGAGAGAGAGAGAGAGAGAGAGAGAGAGAGAGAGAGAGAGAGAGAGAGAGAGAGAGATGTTGTGCGTTAGCTACACACACAGAGACACACAGTGAGAGAGAGAGAGAGGGGTGAGAGAGAGTGTTTGTGTGTGTGTGTGTGAGAGAGAGAGAGAGAGAAAGGGCGAGAGAGAGAGTGAGAGAGAGAGAGAGAGGAGCGAGAGAGAGAGAGAGAGAGGGGGAGCGAGAGAGGGGGAGAGTTGGGATAACTAAATGAAAAAAAAAAGATGAAGAGAAAAGGAACAATATAAAATACACGAATAAAAAGGCATACGATAAATCGTAGAACAGAAAGTAAATGACTTTCAGAAATCAAAATCATTGTCTACTTATTACAAACATAACATAAAGATCATTTTTAAATTCAATACGGATCAATATCAGAAGAATAAGATCTAGTTAAGCAAAGTGATAATCAATTGCTTAGGAAATTTTAAATTCTACCGGTTTAGCCCAGTTGGTAGAACGTCCACCTAGGAACTACAAGGTTCTAGATTTGATACTGACCCTCGCCAACTCAGCATATCAGTAGCACAGATTGGATCTGGTCGGTAAAGTGGGGAGCTGATATTTGGTTCGGTGATCCACCTCAGACGCAAAAACAATCTCCCTGGTCTAACGCTAGTGAAAAGGGGATATACTCCCGCGCTGTCCGGCTGATAGTAACAATTGGCCACCCCATCGATTTTACCTGCTACTTTACAAATATGTGTTACCTAACATAGCAATAACAGTTACATTAATATTGGAAAAAAATGCATTGATGATAAAACAGAACTAAATATAAATCAGATTTAGAAATAAAAATCCAAACCATTAAAAAGCAGATAAAACTTTTTAGTTATACGTTGTATTCATTTAAAATTAATTCTAAATAATTGAATTTAAGAAAATACTCTTTAAAAAGACCCATTCTTAAAAATCACGATGTTGCTCTTTTTTTTTTCTCTTTTTTTTTTCTCCTATTTTTTCTCTATTTTTTTTTCTGTTATTTTTTTCTGTTATTTTTTTTTTATTTTTTTTCTGTTTTTTTTTTCTGTTATTTTTTTTTTCTCCAATATTTTCTCTTTTTTTTTCTCTTATTTTTTCTCTATTTTTTTTCTTTATTTTTTTCTCTTTTTATTTTTTTCTTATTTTTTTTCTCTTATTTTTTTTTCTCTTTTTTTTCTCTTATTTTTTTTTTCTCCTATTTTTCTCCCTATTTTTTTTTTAAAGAAGTCGCCATTTTGGGTAACATTTTTCACCATTACACTGCTCGAACATGTAATAAAATTGAAAAAAAAAATAGAAAAGAAAATAGAAAAAGAAAACAGGAAGAAGAAAAAGTTGAGCTAAGTTCAATCTCAAATCTTTAAATGACTTATTAATTAAATTGAAAAATATTGATTAATTGAAAAAATCAATAGAAAATTATTTAATTTTTTGAATTCGTTCCTACTGGCAATAACTAATTAATTGTCTTCGTATAGAAAAAAAATGAAGATATAAAATTTGTGTAAAAAAAAAGAATAGCCTGAATTATTTGTTATCCTCTGATAGTTCGAATGGTGGTGGTGGTGGTAGTGGGGAGAATTCAAAGAAAATACAAATTGAAGATAGTAAAAAAGATAATTAAATGCCGGAAGCATAATGAAACCATTTTTTTCTTCATTTACTATTATATTTACACATGAGTTTATATAATTAAACGAAGTTAAAAAATGTTCTTAAAATCCAAAGTAATTCTTCAAATGATAAAATGAAAATGAATTAAAACCAAAGAGGAATAAAATCAGCTGGGCCAATATCTTTATCTTCTGGGATTTCTTTCTTAAATTTTCACCTCACATATTATGTGATATTCAGTTTTTTTCCCCGCAAGAATTAATAGATTGTCATAAGATAAAAACATTAGATATTTTATGAAACTTAGATCTATTATTTAGTTTAAATGTCATTATGATTTTTTCAGCAATACTATATACTGTTCACTGTGATTTTTATGCTATGAGACGTAGATTCTCAAAAGAAATGATATATGAAACGCAATATACCACAACGAATTATATTCGTTAACCCCGCGAATGTGGTTGAGAATATTTTAAAATGCTTAAGATGCTAAATAGTTCGTGATATAACACTTTTCAATACATTTGGTGCAATTATACTAGGTATTATTATTATTATTGATAGCAAATCACCTCATGTCTCCAGGACTCTTCTGAGTATTCTAGCTGATCCTAACGTGCTTGTTGTTTGGATGGTCTCGATTTTTCTTCAATTTCCGATTCTTCCAGAATCTTTTCCAACCCTTGGGACCGCTCCAAGGGCCCAATTACGATTGGTAGACGACCTTTATCTTCGTGTTCCACAGTTTTCTCAGCTCTCTGGCCAGGTCCAATTATTTGTCTGTTTTTCGTTTTCTTTCACCTTCACTCCATGATCATCTGGGACGGCAAAATCCACAAGATGACACGTTTTCTGCATTTTGTAAATTAATACTAAGGCTGGTATCCGAGCCGGGAATATCTGACTTGGCTGTATCTCAGTCCCAAATAATTTTATGCGTCTCATTCTCTAGGACATATTCCGATTTGTGCATACACCATTTAATAGCATTACGAAAATTGAATTTCTTCTTTTTTTTTAGTTAATCAACACTAGGTCTGGTCTTCTGGCTGGGATAGGGTGATCCGTCTTTATCTTGAAGTCCTAGAGAATTTTATGCGTTTCATTCTCAAGAACAGATTCTGATTCTGATTCTGATTCTGATTCTGATTCTGATTCTGATTATTATTATTATTATTATTTTTTATTATTATTATTATTTTATTATTTATCTTTTTGAGTTTTCACATCAGCATTAGCTGATGTCTTTCTGGAGTCTGAGTGACAGCAAGTCTCCTCAGGTCTCCAGGACTCTCTGAGTATTCTGGCAGATTGCAGCAGTGCAGTGTTCTGAATGGTATCAATTCTTCCTCTGATTTCCAAACTTTCCAAACCCTTTTCCAATCCTTTTGGGACCGTTCCAAGTGCACCAACTACAATTGGTATCACCTTCACTTTCATATTCCATAACATTTTCAGTTCTCTGGCAAGGTCTAGGCATTTGTCCATTTTTTCATTTTCCTTTAGCTTCACCCTGTGATCTGCTGGAACTGCAAAATCCACCAGTTGACAAGTTCTTTCTTTTTTGTTAATCAACACTAGGTACGGTCTTCTTGCTGGGATAAGGTGATCCGTTTTTATTTCAAAGTCCTAGAGAATTTTATGCGTTTTGTTCTCAAGAACAGATTCTGGTTTTTGCATATATCATTTTGTTGTATGATCAAAATTTTATTTTTTGCATAATTCCCAGTGGATCACCTATTATTATTATTATTATTATTATTATTATTATTATTATTATTATTATTATTATTAGTAGTAGTAGTAGTAGTAGTAGTAGTAGTATTATGATAATCAATATGGCGTTTTTTCTTAAATTAACATTGTGATCCAAAGTATTACAATTTATTCAGTCTCTTTTTATTGTTATTAATACGGTTTAGGTTTCACTCTTTAGAAGTCTTTCTTTCTGTATTAATCATTATCTCTTGAAATATCCGTGGAATAGTTTTTCTTTCTATCTATTTACTTCTTGTTTCATATCTTTCATTTGTTCTTTTATTAGTTTTACTGCAATTTTTATTACTCATGAAATTTCTTTCGTTGTTTTGTTTTTGTAATTGTCAAGTAGTTTGAAATCGAAGCTAAGACAATTTTATATACTAACAAGTCCTATTCATTTCTTTTTCGCATATAATATTCCCACCATTTCTTGAGGGGAATGCTATATGCATTGTCATTAATTCTTCGTTCTTTGATTAAAATCTCTCTGTTCCTAGTTTTTATTTATTATTTTCTTTTTGTCTCGTTTAGAAGAGACATGAATACCTCACTATCATGAACTTATCTATTTAATCAAGTTTCTGCTGTTATTAAGATCAATTTCTATATGATTAATACCTTGTAGTATTTAGAGTTCTTTTCGGAATGTTGTCGTCATCTTATTGTTTTATACATAATGTTTTTGGCAGATTTACGCTCTGACCTTCTTCAGGTGTTTTCTTGTCGAACTCTGAACATTCTTGCCTAAATTGGAAGACGATTTCGTTTCATTTATTTTTATTGAGAATTAAAAATGTGAAAAACTCACTTTTTATCTATTAGCCCATCCGTGCTACCACAACCCGGTCTGAGTGGACCTAGGAGTAATGGCAATAAAAGGAGTACTCCCCATTACCCAGAGCTAAGAATTGGTAACTCACCACTGGTCGCAGTTTAACATCATACACAGGACATTGTGGACGTAAAGATTTTACAATGCATTGGAGGCAGCATAAAGTCAAATTTAAGCGGAGTTTTAACTGGGTTTTATTTATTTTTCTTACTCCTAAACCAGTTGCCATACCAATTTTAAATGGCCTATTCTGTCTTCTATTAAACTATGGCTAATGGGAGAATAGTTAGATTCATACCTTTCTCAAAGGCAGGTTGCCCCACAGTGGAGTAATGGTTAGAAGATAATTATGCAGACCATTACTACTAAATAGCGAGTTCAATCTGGCTGAATGACCCATACTTGCTACATTGTGTCACATCCTACACGTGGCGAATGGGTTGGGGTAAATACCTACCTTTTCCTGGTGTATTAGCTCTATGGAAAATGCAAATATCCTCGTTTAGGGTTTTTGAACTCGACTGGCTGTGTCCATTTCCTACGACGATAAAGCATTAGACACCAGATCCTCTGTATATCTGTAACATGCTTATTTCAATTATAAAACGCGTGGTGTAATGGTTAAAGGGCACCAATTACAATTATTTTCACAATAATAATAATAATAATAATAATAATAATAATTATTATTATTATTATTATTTATTATATTATTATTATTATTATTATATTATTATCTCTTTTCAGATTTTCGAGTAATATCTGATGGTTTTCCCTAGAGACCGAATTAAAGCAAAGTAAGTCTCCTCACCTCTTCCGGAACTTATTAAGTATTCTGGTTGATTTGAACAGTCTCAATTCTTCCTCGGATTTCCTGTTTTCCGCGTCTCTTTCGGAAATGTTCCGAGGGTCCAACTATTAATTGTATCCTCAGATCTCCAGCACTCTTCTTAGTATTCTAAATGATTTACTTGTGTTGTGACAGTATGATCTCCGTTCTTCTTCTTAAAGTTCCAAGTATTTTTAGGCTTCTCATTTCATAGGACCAATTTATTTGAGCATCATACATTTGGTGGATGCGAAAGCACGTAGTGTAATGGTTAGAGTCGTTGGAAATGGATTCGACGAGCGAGTTCAAATTTAGACTAGGGGCTGTTTGCATTTCACATAGCGCTAATACTCTTTTGGAAGGTAAAGCATCCACCTACTCTCCCTCCAGCCATGGGTAAATATAAGGGAAGACCCGGCTCATTAACACTTGGTTAGACAACAGGTCAAGAAGGAAAACTGAATTCAAAACCTGTTAAACTCCGCTTAAGAATTGACTTTTGTTATATCCTACTCGTGTGAAGGGTTGGTAATATGTGTGCAATTTATGAGAATGGTCAAACTTCTGTTGTTGCACAATTTCCTGCTCGCTCTCTGGTGGCTTGATTTGTATTTTTTTTTTTTTTTGCAGTTAGATATTTTCACTTATCAGGGTTAACTGTTTTATCTTTATCACCACATAGCCAATGTATTATAGATTTTCGCTTTGATATGATTAATCCTTATGGAATATTTTGTACTGCAGGGAAGACATAAAAGATAGATAGTTAGATAGAAGAGATAAATGCAATTTCCCGTTCAGGATTTGTTATTATATATATATATATAATATATATATATATATATATATATATATATATATATATATATGTGTGTGTGTGTGGTGTGTGTGTGTTGTGTGCTCTGTACTAATAAATAAGATCAATTCATTTAGCTTGTAACTCAATATCAACTTATATCTAATCAATTAACCTGAAATACCCTTAATCCACTGCACCCCCACCAAGAAATACAATCTATTTTTAGGTTTTTTAAATTTAAAGAAATAGCATTGTATTGTATAAAAACATGATAAAATAGAATATAATGAATTGTGAAATTCTGAAATATATTCTAATGTTTATTTTTTATAACTAACATTGTTCTTGTGTATAATGCATTTTGGAAAATTTGATGTTCTTATTTAATTTTTAACATAAGCGTATGTGAAGGTCTTAACTCGGAAATCTCGTAAGTTGAGATACGCGCCAGTCAAGCTACCACTGTACACACACACACACACACACACACACACATATATTATATTTCTGTATATATATATATATTATATATATTATATATAATATATATATATATATATATAATATATATATTTATATTGAGGATGACTCAACGGAAAAGAAAAAATAAACGTATCAGTTTTGATTGTTGTAGAGCCAGTTTACACAAACACTGTGGCAATCACTCAAATTGATGATAAATGAGGTTACGTTTGGGGTACTCTGTTAGAGATAATAATATATGAGATAAAAAGATAGATGAATAGAAAAAAGAAGAGTTTATCTAAAATGGAGGTGGAGAAGGAGAAAAATGAAATAATAGGAATGGAATACTAAAATTGAAATTGAAAAGAAGAGAGAGACAAAAAGGCTACTAGAAGGAAGAGAGATGTTATAATAGATAAGGTAGAAAGGTAGCGCGTGGTGTAATGGTAAAAGTCATGGGAATGGACTCGTCGCCCGGAGTTCAAATCCTGGACGTGGTAATTGCAGTGTCACTTAAGCGCTAATACGCTTGGGAAAAGGTATGAATCCTACTCTCCCTCCAGCTATGGGTAAAAATAGTAGGGCAGACTGGGCTCTTTAACCTTGGGTTAGGCAACCGGTCTGGAGAAGGAATACTCTGAATTCAAACCAGTTTAAACTCCGCTTAGAAATTGACCTTGTGTCACATCCTGCTCGTGCGGAGGGGTTGAATCAGAGTATTCCTTCTCCTAAGACCGTTTGCCTAACCAACGGTTAAATGAGCCAGTCTGCCCTCCTATTTTACCCATAGCTGGAGGGAGAGTAGGATTCATACCTTTCCAAGGGTTTAGCGCTAAGTGAACTGCAATTACCAAACGTCAGGGATTGAACTCGGCACGAGTCCATTTCCATGACTTTAACCATTACAACCACCGCGCTACCTTTCTAACTATCTAATATAAACATCTCGTTCCTTCTAGTAGTTTTGTTGTCTCTCTCTTTTCTTTCAAATTTCAGATTTTAGTAATTCCATTCTGAATTATTTCATTTTCTTCCTTCTCCACCTCCATTTTAATAACTCTTCTTTTTTTTCTATTCATCTATTCTTTTTTTATCTCTTATATTATTATCTCTAAACAGAGTACCCAACCGTACCTCATTTATCATCTAAATTGGAAGTTGATTTGCCAACAGTGTTGTGTAAACTGGCTCTACAACAATCAAATGATACGTTATTTTTTTCTTTCGTTGAAAGTCATTCTCAAATATATAATATATATATATAATATATATATATATATATATATATTATAATATATATATATGATATATACAGAAATATATTATATTGTGTGGTGTGTGTGTGTGTGTGTGTAACAGTGGTAGCTTGGACTGGCGCGTATCTCAACTTACGAGATTTCCGATTAAAGACCTTCACATACGCTTATGTTAATAAATAAGAACATCAAATTTTTCTGCGTGTGCTACCCGGTCGCATAGGATAGGGGCCAGTCCTAATAGAGCTGCGGATGAGCAGCGTTTCTTAGTTGCGAGTCTGCGCAGAGCGTCTGGCGTGTCAGTACACGGAGACAATCTCTATTCGTCCCGGTCGATGTGTCTGCAGCGTCACAAAATGCAATTTGAATCAGACTACAGTCAGAACATGTTTAGTTATAAAAAATAAACATTAGAATATATTTCAGACATTTCACAATTCATTATTTCTATTTTATCATGTTTTTATCAGCAAATACAATGTATTCTTAATTAAAAAACCTAAAAAATAGATTGTATTTCTTGGTGGGGTGCAGCTGGATTAAGGGTATTTCAGGTTAATTGAGTTATGATAATAAGTTGATATTGGTTACAAGCTAAATGAAATTGATCTTATTTTGTTAGTTATCAGAGCACCAACACACACACACACACACACACACACACATATATATATATATATATATATATATTATATATATATATATATATAATATATATATATATTATCAAATCCTGAACGTGGAAATTTGCATTTATCTCTTCTATCTAACTATCTATGCTTTTATGTTTCCCTGCAGTACAAAATCAATTCCATAAGATTAATCATATCAAGCGAAAATCTATAATACATTGGCTATGTGGTATAAAGATAAAACAGTTAACCCTGTAATTAAGTGAATATACTAACTGCAAAAAAAAAATAATACAAATTCAGCCACAGAGAGCGGAGAGGAAACTCTGTGCAACAGACAGAAGTTTGACCAATTTCTCATAAATTGCACACATATTTACCAACCCTTCCACACGAGTAGGATATAACAAAAGGTCAATTTCTTAAGGCGGATGAGTTTAAACAGGTTTGATTCAGTTTTCTTCTTTGACCTGTTGTCTAACGCAGGTTAATGACCGGGTCCTTCCTTAATATACCCATGGCTGGAGGGAGAGTAGGTTGGATCTTACCTTCCAAAAGAGTATTAGCGCTATGTGAAATGCAAACGCCTAGTCTAAAATTTGAACTCGCGTCGTCGGAAATCCCATTTCCAACGACTCTAACCATTACACTACGCTGCTTTCGCATCCACAAAATGGTATAATGCTCAAATTAGATTGGTCTATGAATGAAGAAGCTAAAATACTTTGGAACTTTAAGAAGAAGAACGGAGATCATACTGGTCCACAACACAAGTAAATCATTTAGGATACTAAGAAGAGTGCTGGAGATCTGAGGATACAATTAATAGTTGGGACCCTCGGAACATTTTCCGGAAAGAGACGCGGAAAAACAGGAATCCGAGATGAATTGGGAGACTGTTCAAATCACCAGAATACTTAATAAGTTCGCGGAAGGGGAGAGAACTTACTTTGCCTTTAATTCGTCTCTAGGGAAAACCTAGATATTACTCGAAAAATCTTGAAAAGAGATATAATAAATAATAATAAAATAATAATAATAATAATAATCATAATAATAATAAAATTTTATTATTAAATATTATTATTATTAATTATTGTGAAATAATTGTATTGGTGCCGCTTTACCATTACACCACGCGCTTTTATAATTGAAATAAGCATGGTTACAGATATTACAAGAGGATCTGGTGGTCTAATGCGCTTATCGGTCGTAGGAAATGGAATCACAGCCAGTCCGAGTTCAACCCTAAACGAGGATAGTTTGCATTTCCATAGAGCTATTACACAGGAAAAGGTAGGTATTTACCCAACCCATTCGCCACGTGTACGGATGTGACACAATGTAGCAAGTAAGGGTCATTCAGCCAGGGATTGACTCGCTTAATTTAGTAGTAATGGTCCTGCATATTATCTTTCTAACCATTAATCCACTGTGGGGCAACCTGCCTTTGAGAAAGGTCATGAATCTAACTATTCTCCATTAGGCCATAGTTAATAGAAAGACAGAATAGGCCATTTAAAATTGGTATGGCAACTGGTTTAGGAGTAGAAAAAAATAAACCCAGTTAAACTCCGCTTAATTGACTTTATGCGCCTCCAATGCATTGTAAATCTTTACGTCCACAAGTCCTGTGTATGATGTTAAAACTGGCGACAGTGGTGAGTTACCCATTTTAGCTTGGGTAATGGGGAGTACTCCTTTATTGGCCATTATCCTAGGTCCACTCGACCCGGGGTGTGGGTAGCACGGATGGGCTAATAGATTAAAAGTGAGTTTTTCAAGCATTTTTAATTCTCAATAAAAATAATGAAACGAAATCGTCTTTCCAATTTTAGGCAAGAAATGTTCGAGAGTTCGACAAGAAACACCTGAAGAAGGTCAAGCGTAAATCTGCCAAAACATTATGTATACATAAGGATACGACAACATTCGAAAGTAATCTAAATAGCTACAAGGTATTAATCTATAGAAATTGATCAATAACACAGAAACTTGATTAATAGATAAGTTCAGATAGTGAGGTATTCATGTCTCTTCTAAACGAGACAAAAAGAAATATTAAAAACTAAGAACAGAGAGATTTTAATCAAAGAACGAAGATTAATGACAATGCATATACGCATTCCCTCAAGAAATGGTGGAAAGATTAATGCGAAAAAGAAATTGAATAGGACTTGTTTAGTATATAAAATTGTCTTAGCTTCATTTCAAACTAACTTGACAATTACAAAAAACAACAACGAAAGAATATTTCATGAGTAAAAAAATTGCAGTAAACTATAAAAGAAAATGAAAGATATGAAACAAGAAGTAATAGATAAGAAAGAATAAACACTATTCAACGGATTTTCAAAGAGATAATGATTAATAAGAAGAAAAGACTTCTAAAGATGAACCTAAGACCGGTATTAATACAATAAAGAAGAGACTGATAATTGTAAATACTTTGGGATCCATGTTAATTTAAAGAAAAAACGCCCTATTGATTACATAATACTACTACTACTACTACTACTACTACTACTAATAATAATATAATAATAATAATAATATAATAATAATAATAATAATAAAGGTGATCACTGGGAATTATGCAAAAAATAAATTTTGATCATACAACAAAATGATATATGCAAAAACCAGAATCTGTTTCTGAGAAAAAACGCATAAATTCTCTAGGACTTTGAAATAAAAACGGATCACCTTATCCCAGAAGAAGACCGTACCTAGTGTGATTAACAAAAAAGAAAGAACTTGTCACTGGTGGATTTTGCAGTTCCAGCAGATCACAGGGTGAAGCTAAAGGAAAATGAAAAAATGACAAATGCCTAGACCTTGCCAGAGAACTGAAAATGTTATGGAATAATGAAAGTGAAGGTGATACAATTGTAGTTGGTGCACTTGGGAACGGTCCAAAAGGATTGGAAAGGGTTGGAAAGTTGGAATCAAGAGGAAGAATTGATACATTCAAGAAACTGCACGCTGAATCTGCCAGAATACTCAAAGAGTCCTGAGACTGAGGAGACTTGCTGTCACGCAGACTCCAGTGAAAGACCATCCAGCTAATGCTGATGTGGAGAAACTCAAAAAGAGTAAATAATATAATAAATAATAATAATAATAATAATAATAATAATAATAATAATCAGACCGATCAGAATCAGAATAATCAGAAATCAGAATCTGTTCTTGAGAAATGAAACGCATAAAATTCTCTAGGACTCAAGATAAAGACGGTCACCTTCCAGCCAGAACCAGACTAGTGTTGGATTAACTAAAAAAAAGAAGAAATTCAATTTTCGTAATGCTATTAAATGTGTATGCACAAATCGGAATATGTCCTAGAGAATGAGACGCATAAAATTATTTGGGACTGAATACGCCAAGTCCGATATTCCCGGCTCGGATCCCAGCCTTAGTATTAAATTTACAAAATGCAGAAAACGTGTCATCTTGTGGATTTTGCAGTCCAGATGAATCATGGAGTGAAGGTGAAAGAAAACGAAAAACAGACAAATAATTGGACCTGGCAGAGAGCTGAGAAAACTGTGGAACACGAAGATAAAGGTCGTACAAAATCGTAATGGGGCCCTTGGAGCGGTCCAAGGGTTTGGAAAAAGTATTCTGGAAGAATCGGAAATTGAAGAAAATAGAGAACCATCCAAACAACAAGTCACTGTTAGGATCAAGCTAGATACTCAGAATGAGTCCTGGAGCTGAGGTGATATGCTATCATAATAATAATAATCGCTAGTATAATTGCACAAATGTATTTGAAAAGTGTTATATCCGAACTATTTAGCATCTTAAGCATTTTAAAATTCTCAACCACATCGCGGGTTTACGAATATAATTCGTTGTGGTATATTGCGTTTCATATAATCATTTCTTTGAGATCTACGTCTATAGCATAAAATCACAGTGGAACAGTATAATAGTATTGCTGAAAAAATCATAATGACATTTAAACTAAATAATAGATCTAAGTTTCATAAATATCTAATGTTTTTATCTTATGACAATCTATTAATCTTGGCGCGGAAAAAAATCTGAATAATCACATAATATGTGAGGTGAAAATTTAAAGAAAGAAATCCAGAAATAAAGATATTGGCCCAGCTGATTTTATCCTCTTTGGTTTTAATTCATTTTCAATTTTATCATTGAAAATTACTTGGATTTAAGAACATTTTTTAACTTCGTTTAATTATATAAACTCATGTGTAAATATTAATAGTAAATGAAGAAAAAATGTTTTCAATTATGCTTCCGGCATTTAATTATCTTTTTACTATCTATCATTTGTATTTTTTAATTCTTTTCCTTTTTGTCTTTCTTTTCTTTTTATTTCTTTCTTCTGTTTTTCTTTTTCTTTTCTTTTTTTTTTTTTTTTTTTCTTTCTTTTTTCCTTTGTTCTTTTTTCTCTTTCTTCTTTTCTTCTTTTTCTTTCTTTTCTTTTCTTTTTTTTTCTTTTTTTGTTTTATTTTTTTCTCCTTCTTTCTTCTTTTTTCTTTTTTTTTTTTTTTTTTTCTTTTTTTTTTCTTCTTTTTTTTTTTTTTTTTTTTTTTCTTTTTTCTTTTTTTCTTTTTTTTTTTCTTTTTTTATCTCTTTCTTTTTCTTTTTTTTCTTTTTTTTTTTTCTGTTTCTTTTTCTGTTTTTATTTTTTTTTTCTTTTCTTTTCTTTTTTTTTTTTTTTTTTTTTTGTTTTATTTTTACTTGCTTTTTTTTTTGTCTTTCTTATTTTTTTTCTTTCGTTTTCTTTTCCTTTTTCTTTTTCTTTCTTTTCTTTCCTTTCTTTTTTCTTTTTTTTGTTTTTGTGTGCTTTTTCTTGTTTTTTTTCTTCTTTTTTTTCTCTCTTTTTTTTCTTTCTTTTTCTTTTTCTTTTTCTCCAATTTTTTTTTCTTTTTTTTTTTTTTTTTTTTTTTTTTTTTCTTTTTTTTTTGTTTTATG
>CM042179.1:13792353-13812353 GCA_023376005.1 Doryteuthis pealeii
AAAAGAGAGAGAATAGTGACCCTAAAACTGAAAGCTTACTTTCAGACTCATGAAAAGTCATTCATAATACTTACAATTGATGTTGTATATTTTATTTTGCAATATCCCTGTCGTGCAGTATTTTTTTCTAATTCTTATCGGTTTTTTTTTTCAGTTGTATAAAAAATGTCTAGAAAAAATTATTTGATGGTTAGCGCCCATATCATCTATATAAATGGACATATAATATTTAATAATACAATTGGGCAAAATTGAAAAAAATAAAATTAGACAGAGGGAGAAGGAGAGATAGAGACAGAGCCAGAGAGAGAGAGAGAGGAGAGAGAGAGAGAGAGAGAAGAGAGAGAGAGAGAGAGAGAGAGAGAGAGAGAGATGTTTGTGCGTTAGCTACACACACAGAGACCACGTGAGAGAGAGAGAGAGGGGGTGAGAGAGAGTGTTTTGTGTGTGTGTGAGAGAGAGAGAGAGAGCGAGAAAGAGGCGAGAGAGAGAGGTGAGAGAGAGAGAGAGAGGAGCGAGAGAGAGAGAGAGAGAGGGGAGCGAGAGGAGGGGGAGAGTTGGGATAACTAATGAAAAAAAAAGATGAAGAGAAAAGGAACATATAAATACAACGAATAAAAAGGCATATCGATAAATCGTAGAACAGAAAGTAAATGACTTTCAGAAATCAAATCATTGGTCTACTTATTACAAAACATAACATAAAGATCATTTTTAAATTCAATACGGTTATCAATATCAGAAGAATAAGATCTGTTAAGCAAAGTGATAATCAATTGCTTAGGGAAATTTTAAATTCTACCGGTTTAGCCAGTTTGGTAGAACGTCCACCTAGGAACTACAGGTTCTAGATTTGATACTGACCCTCGCCAACTCAGCATATCAGTAGCACAGATTGGATCTGGTCGGTAAAGTGGGGGAGCTGATATTTGGTTCGGTGATCCACCTCAGACGCAGCAAAAACAATCTCCCTGGTCTAAGCTAGTGAAAGGGGATATACTCCCGCGCTGTCGGCTGATAGTAACAATTGGCCACCCATCGATTTTACTGCTACTTTAACAAAATATGTGTTACCTACATAGCAATAACAGTTTACATTAATATGGAAAAAAATGCATTGATGATAAAACAGAACTAAATATAAATCAGATTTAGAAATAAAAAATCCAAACCATTACAAAGCAGATAAAACTTTTTAGTTATACGTTTTGTATTCATTTAAAATTAATTCTAAATAATTTGAATTAAGAAAATACTCTTTAAAAAAGACCCATTCTTAAAAATCACGATGCTGCTCTTTTTTTTCTTTTTTTTTTCCTATTTTTTTCTCTTATTTTTTTTCTTCCTATTTTTTTCTCTTATTTTTTTTCTGTTATTTTTTTTCTGTTATTTTTTTTTCTGTTATTTTTTTTTCTGTTATTTTTTTTTCTCCAATATTTTCTCTTATTTTTTTTCTCTTATTTTTCTCTTATTTTTTTCTTTTTTTTTCTTCTTATTATTTTTCTCTTATTTTTCTTCTCTCCTTATTTTTTTTATTTTTTTTTCTTCCTATTTTTTTCTTCCTATTTTTTTTTAAAGAAGGTCGCCATTTTGGGTAACTTTTTCACCATTACACTGCTCCGAACATGTAATAAATTGAAAAAAAATAGAAAAGAAAATAGAAAAAGAAACGGAGAAGAAAAAGTTGAGCTAAGTTCAATCTCAAATCTTTAAATGACTTATAATTAAATTGAAAAATATTGATTAATTGAAAAAATCAATAGAAAATTATAATTTTTTGAATTCGTTCCTACTGGCAATAATAATTAATTGTCTTCGTATAGAAAAAAAATGAAGATTATAAAATTTGTGTAAAAAAAGAATAGCCTGAATTATTGTTATCTCTGATAGTTCGAATGGTGGTGGTGGTGGTAGTGGGAGGAATTCAAAGAAAATACAAATTGAGATAGTAAAAAAGATAATTAAATGCCGGAAGATAGAAACCATTTTTTTTCTCATTTACTATTATATTTACACATGAGTTTTATAATAATTAAACGAAGTTAAAAAATGTTTTAAAATCCAAAGTAATTCTCAAATGATAAAATGAAAATGATTAAAACCAAAGAGGAATAAAATCAGCTGGCCAATATCTTTATCTTTGGGATTTCTTTCTTAAATTTTCACCTCACATATTATGTGCTATTTCAGTTTTCCCCCGCAAGAATTAATAGATTGTCATAAGATAAAAACATTAGATATTTTATGAAACTTAGATCTATTATTTAGTTTAAATGTCATTATGATTTTTCAGCAATACTATATACTGTTCACTGTGATTTTTATGCTATGAGATGTAGATTCTCAAAAGAAATGATATATGAAACGCAATATACCACAACGAATTATATTCGTTATCCCGCGAATGTGGTTGAGAATATTTTAAAATGCTTAAGATGCTAAATAGTTTGTGATATAACACTTTTCAAATACATTTGTGCAATTATACTAGGTATTATTATTATTATTGATAGCAAATCACCTCATGTCTCCAGGACTCTTCTGAGTATTCTAGCTGATCCTAACAGTGCTGTTGTTTGGATGGTCTCGATTTTTCTTCAATTTCCGATTCTTCCAGAATCTTTTCCAAACCCTTGGGACCGCTCCAAGGGCCCCAATTACGATTGGTACGACCTTTATCTTCGTGTTCCACAGTTTTCTCAGCTCTCTGGCCAGGTCCAATTATTTGTCTGTTTTTTCGTTTTCTTTCACCTCACTCCATGATCATCTGGGACGGCAAAATCCACAAGATGACACGTTTTCTTCATTTTGTAAATTAATACTAAGGCTGGTATCCGAGCCGGGAATATCTGACTGGCTGTATCTCAGTCCCAAATAATTTTATGCGTCTCATTCTCTAGGACATATTCCGATTTATGCATACACCATTTAATAGCATTACGAAAATTGAATTTCTTCTTTTTTTTTTAGTTAATCAACACTAGGTCTGGTCTTCTGGCTGGGATAGGGTGATCCGTCTTTATCTTGAAGTCCTAGAGAATTTTATGCGTTTCATTCTCAAGAACAGATTCTGATTATTATTATTATTATTATTATTATTATTATTATTATTATTATTATTATTATTATTATTTACTCTTTTTGAGTTTTCACATCAGCATTAGCTGATGGCCTTTCACTGGAGTCTGAGTGACAGCAAGTCTCCCCAGGTCTCATAGACTCTTCTGAGTATTCTGACAGATTGCAGCAGTGCAGTGTTCTGAATGGTATCAATTCTTCCTCTGATTTCCAAACTTTCCAAACACTTTTCCAATCCTTTTGGGACCGTTCCAAGTGCATCAACTATAATTAGTATCACCTTCACTTTCATATTCCATAACATTTTCAGTTCTCTGGCAAGGTCCAGATATTTGTCCATTTTTTTCATTTTCCTTTAGCTTCACCCTATGATCTGCTGGAACTGCAAAATCCACCAGTTAACAAGTTATTTCTTTTTTGTTAATCAACACTATGTCCGGTCTTCTTGCTGGGATAAGGTGATCCGTTTTTATTTCAAAGTCCCAGAGAATTTTATGCGTTTCGTTCTCAAGAACAGATTCTGGTTTGTGCATATATCATTTTGTTGTATGATCAAAATTGGCGTTTTTTTCTTAAATTAACATTGTGATCCAAAGTATTACAATTTATTCAGTCTCTTTTTATTGTTATTAATACGGTTTAGGTTTCACTCTTTAGAAGTCTTTCTTTCTGTATTAATCATTATCTCTTGAAATATCCGTGGAGTAGTTTTTCTTTCTATCTATTTACTTCTTGTTTCATATCTTCATTTGTTCTTTTATTAGTTTTACTGCAATTTTTATTACTCATAAAATTTCTTTCGTTGTTTTGTTTTTTGTAATTGTCAAGTAGTTTGAAATCGAAGCTAAGACAATTTTATATACTAACAAGTCCTATTCATTTCTTTTTCGCATATAATCTATTCCCACCATTTCTTGAGGGGAATGCTATATGCATTGTCATTAATTCTTCGTTCTTTGATTAAAATCTCTCTGTTCCTAGTTTTTAATTATTTTCTTTTTGTCTCGTTTAGAAAGAGACATGAATACCTCACTATCATGAACTTATCTATTTAATCAAGTTTCTGCTGTTATTAGATCAATTTCTATATGATTAATACCTTGTAGTATTTAGATTCTTTTCGGAATGTTGTCGTCATCCTTATTGTTTTATACATAATGTTTTGGCAGATTTACGCTCTGACCTTCTTCAGGTGTTTCTTGTCGAACTCTGAAACATTCTTGCCTAAATTGGAAGACGATTTCGTTTCATTTATTTTTATTGAGAATTAAAAATGTGAAAAACTCACTTTTTATCTATTAGCCCATCCGTGCTACCACACCCGGTCTGAGTGGACCTAGGAGTAATGGCAATAAAGGAGTACTCCCCATTACCCAGAGCTAAGAATTGGTAACTCACCACTGGCCGCAGTTTAACGTCATACATAGGACATAGTGGACGTAAAGTTTTTACAATGCATTGGAGGCAGCATAAAGTCAAATTTAAGCGGAGTTTAACTGAGTTTTATTTATTTTTCTTACCCCTAAACCAGTTGCCATACCAATTTTAAATAGCCTATTCTGCTCTTCTATTAACTATGGCTAATGGGAGAATAGTTAGATTCATACCTTTCTCAAAGGCAGGTTGCCCCACAGTGGAGTAATGGTTAGAAAGATAATTATGCAGACCCATTACTACTAAATAGCGAGTTCAATCCTGGCTGAATGACCCATACTTGCTACATTGTGTCACATCCTACACGTGGCGAATGGATTGGGTAAATACCTACCTTTTCCTGTGGTATTAGCTCTATGGAAAATGCAAATATCCTCGTTTAGGGTTTGAACTCGACTCGCTGTGTCCATTTCCTACGACGATAAGCATTAGACACCAGATCCTCTGTAATATCTGTAACATGCTTATTTCAATTATAAAAGCGCGTGGTGTAATGGTTAAAGGGCACCAATTACAATTATTTTCACAATAATAATAATAAATAATAATAATGATTATTATTATTATTATTATTATTATTATTATTATTATTATTATTATTATCTCTTTTCAAGATTTTCGAGTAATATCTGATGGTTTTCCCTAGAGACCGAATTAAAGCAAAGTAAGTCTCCTCACCTCTTCCGGAACTTATTAAGTATTCTGGTTGATTTGAACGGTCTCAATTCTTCCTCGGATTTCCTGTTTTCCGCGTCTCTTTCGGAAATGTTCCGAGGGTCCAACTATTAATTGTATCCTCAGATCTCCAGCACTCTTCTTAGTATCCTAAATGATTTACTTGTGTTGTGACCAGTATGATCTCCGTGCTTCTTCTTAAAGTTCCAAAGTATTTTAGGCTTCTCATTTCATAGGACCAATTCTAATTTGAGCATATACCATTTGTGGATGCGAATGCACGTAGTGTAATGGTTAGAGTCGTAGGAAATGGATTCGTCGACGCGAGTTCAAATTCTAGACTAGGCTGTTTGCATTTCACATAGCGCTAATACTCTTGTGGAAGGTAAGCATCCACCTACTCTCCCTCTAGCCATGGGTAAATATAAGGGAAGACCCGGCTCATTAACCTTGGTTAGACAACAGGTCAAGAAGGAAAACTGAATTCAAACCTGTTAAACTCCGCTTAAGAAATTGACCTTTTGTTATATCCTACTCGTGTGGAAGGGTTGGTAAATATGTGTGCAATGTATGACAATGGTCAAACTTCTGTCTGTTGCACAATTTCCTGCTTCGCTCTCTGGTGGCTTGAATTTGTATTATTTTTTTTTGCAGTTAGATATATTCACTTATTACGGGGTTAACTGTTTTATCTTTATCACCACATAGCCAATGTATTATAGATTTTCGCTTACACATGATTAATCCTTATGGAATTATTTTGTACTGCAGGGAAGACATAAAAGATAGATAGTTAGATAGAAGAGATAAAAAAGAATAGATGAATAGAAAAAAAAGAAGAGTTTATTAAAATGGAGGTGGAGAAGGAGAAAAATGAAATAATAGGAATGGAATATCTGAAATTTGAAAAGAAAAGAGAGAGACAAAAAAGGCTACTAGAAGGAAGAGATGTTATATAGATAGGTAGAAAGGTAGCGCGTGGTGTAATGGTTAAAGTCATGGGAAATGGACTCGTCGCCGGGAGTTCAAATCCTGGACGTGGTAATTGCATTTCACTTAGCGCTAATACCCTTGGGAAAGGTATGAATCCTACTCTCCCTCCAGCTATGGGTAAAATAGTAGGGCAGACTGGGCTCTTTAACCTTGGCAACCGGTCTAGGAGAAGGAAACTCTGAATTCAAATCATGTTAAACTCCACTTAAGAAATTGACCTTGTGTCACATCCTGCTCGTGCGGAGGGGTTGGTATATATATATATATAGATTGGTAGAAAGAAGAGATAAAAGGATAGATAGATAAATAGTTTATAAAAAAGGAGAGTAATGAGGGGCTAGTAATGAGGGTAAGGAAGAAGAAGAAGAAGAAGAAGAAGAAGAAGAAGAAGAGAGAGAGAGAGAGAGAGAGAGAGAGAGAGAGAGAGAGAGAGAGATAGCTTTAGGAATAAAATGATAAACTTAAAGCTAGAAAGAAAAGATAGCACCAAAAAGAAAGATGCTACAAGAAGGAAGAGATAAAAAGATATATACAGATGTAGTTTTCCTCTTCAGATTTCCTCTATTTAGCTATGTCCAGCTTATCTCGTGTGAGATTTCTTCAGTTTTTTTTCTCGAAGTATCGATATGTCCTCCCATCTTCATTTCGGATATACAGTATTAAGATAACTAAGCGAGTTTTGATTGAAAGAAGTCCGAAAACATAGTAATCACTACTTTTGATCGACGAAGTTACCAATGACTATGCATACATATAAGTGGTTAAGTATTTGTGTACCTAAGAGAAAGCCCAGTCATGATGAAACCTGTTTATGCATACAAATATTCCTAGAGAATTCCTTTATTGATGTCCTATTACTTTGTGTTTCATTTTTTACACACCTTTTCTTTTATTAATGTATAAATGAGAGATAACTTTCTTTCTTTCGTATGTTTACAGGTATGTTTTAAGTGAAGAAGAAGAAGAAGAAGAAGAAGAAGAAGAAGAAGAAGAAGAAGAAGAAGAAGAAGAAGAAGAAGAAGAAGAAGGAAGAGAAGAAGAAGAAGAAGAAGAAGAAGAAGAAGAAGAAGAAGAAGAAGAAGAAGAAGAAGAAGAAGAAGAAGAAGAGAGAAGAAGAAGAAGAAGAAGAAGAAGAAGAGAAGAAGAAGAAGAAGAAAGAAGAAGAAGAAGAAGATAAAAAGAGAAGAAGAAGAAGAAGAGAGAAGAAGAGAGAAGAAGAAGAAGAAGAAGAAGAAGAAGAAGAAGAAGAAGAAGAAGAAGAAGAAGAAGAAAAGAAGAAGAAGAAGAAGAAGAAGAAGAAGAGAAGAAGAAGAAGAAGAAGATTACAAAACTGGCTCAGAAATAGTTTAATAGCAAGCACGACTGGTGGGAAAAGTGATCCATTGGGAATTGTGCAAGTGACTAAACTTTGAGCAGATGTGACGTAAGCTCAAGTTCTAAGCGCAATTGAACAGGTTTGAATTCAGAGTTTTCATTCTCCTAGACCGGTTACCATACCAAGATTAAAGAGTCTAGTCTGTCCTACTATTAGCCCATAATTGGTGGGAATTGTTAGTTTCATACGTTTCCCGAGGGTTTTATGTGAAATGCAAACAACCCCTGTCCAGGCTTTAAACTCGATCTGCAGTGTTTATTTTCTACGACTATAACCATTACAGAGAAACACCTTATGAGTTTTTAGATCATAGTAAATAGAAAAAAAGGATGCAATTAATACAAATTAAATTAGTATTATTTGGATTATTTGGACTACTGTCATCGTCTTTATTGTTATCTGTACAACGTTTCGACCGATGTGCCCTCCAGTCTTCTTCAGGTATTTCTTGTCAGACTCGGAACCTTATCAGACGCGGGAAAATAATTATTTATTAGTACAATATTTTTTAATAATTTAAGAGGTTATATATTAGAATATTAGTTTATAATTAACAATAATTTATGAATAATTAAAGTAGTTATAATTAGTATATTAGTTAATAAAATGATTAAAATCTTTTAAAATTTCAGATATACGAGAATTAATTTGATAGATGTTATAATTCTGGTTAAAATAAGGTTATTTTCAAACCAGAGGGCACATCAGCCGAAACTTTGTGCATATAACAATAAAGAAGAGGATAGTAGTCCGAATAATCCAAATAATACTTATTAAGCCTCATCTAAAAATTTCAGAGAAATAAATGTTAAGAACTAATGGATTCATTATTATAATTATCCTGCTCATTACTACTATGAATATCAAAATATTTCACAACTTCTATTAATGCTACTATTTCGAATACTAGAGCTCTTTATTGGCAACGAAAGAGAAAAGGCAAGGAGGGCGTTCCATTGCATTTTTTTTTTCAAAAGGAGAAGAAAATAATCAATCCCTAAAAACTCGTTTTGTCGGTTGTCCGTGATCTCACAGAGTAGGACGCCATAAAACCCGAAACGAAGCAAAGTAGCACTAGACACACAAGTCTGGCCGACATTGTCAACACTCGCTACATCAAGTGTCCTCAACATCAAACGCAGGAATTAATAAAGTGGGGGTAGCCATTCGAAAATGGCGTCACAGGCTACAGTTCGTTTCTCTGGGTTTTTTTAAATTTTATTTGTGTACTGTTCCTTTTTTTTTTGTATTTATTTTGTTTCTGCTCATTTTTATTTGTTTCATTTTTTAACTCGATTTATTCCATTTTCATCTCTCTTTCATTTTGTGTGCATCTAGGTGCGACACACGTTTGGGCACACATTAGTGTGTATGCGTGTCCATAATTACGTGTATTGTGGAGATTTGTTTCTGTGAACGTTTTCTTTATATAGGTATATATTACTGTGCATTTGTGTTGTTAAGTGTATGCATTGACCTGTGCTTGATATAGAGAACCTAATAGCTGAAAACTACAATTACACACACATTATATATATAGAATTCAGAAGCATACGCGAAAACTTAACTTGTATTATATATATATATATATATATATATATATATATATATATATATATATATAGCATTAAATCACTGGAACATTTATTGGTAAGGTGCTTTGCGCATGTGTGCGCGCACACAAGCCAACACATATGTATATATGTGTGTTTGTTTGTCTACGAATTACAAGCCATGTTCGCATGTCTATCATATCTTCGTATGTGAATTTGATAAACAAATAAAAAGATATACTCTAATACGTAATTGTGTATGAGTGTATTTAGAAAATTATGAATATATGCACCTCACTATACTGTACACATATATGCATACTAGAAAATTGACGTATACGTAAACAGCATATAATGCATTTTATGTATTAGAGTTTATTTATTGCGTTAATACAATATATATTTTAAACTATAACAGTTATTTGGTAATACATTTTTATATGCGCAAGTCAATTATTATGGCACATAAATTAATTCATATTTAAAATTTACCTTAGTAAATATGTTAGGAAATTATAAATAACCTGCTATAAAATATGGATTATAATGGAATTATAAACATAACTACACATTGAGTATAATTCAACGTATCATTTATATATATATATATATATATATATATATGTATACAGAGAGAGAGAGAGAGAGAGAGAGAGAGAGAGAGAGAGAGAGAGAGAGAGAGAGAGAGAGAGAGAGAAGAGCGTAGAAAATTTCCAGCTTTCAATTTGCATTTTTGATATATATATATATATATATATATATATATATATATATATATATATATAATATCATATTTGCAAATTGGAAGCGCGAAATTTCTACGCGTAATGAATCAAAGACTTTAATTATTTAACGTACTAGAACATATCGGCATGCTCGACGCATAATACGCCATACATACAGATATTAATCAGGAAAAATGTTTACCAACTTGTGATATATATATATATATATATATATATATATATATATATATATATATATATGGAGATATATAAGACAATATTAAATAACGCGATGTATAAAAACAAGTGATAAAACATTAAAACATATATGATTGTTCGTAATCATTCACATATAAATCCTGTCTCACATCCTCCCGGTTTTACTTTCATATAAACATAAAATAGATAAATAAAAATACAAACAGTGAATAAATTTGCAGACACGAGAACATACCGTAAATTATCAAAACATGCGCATGCACGTCAAAATTTCTGATCTAACACCGTGGAGAAGATTCATTGTATACTTTTACATGCATATCACACGCACATAAACCAATGTAGACTTTAAGACATGATTATATATATATATATATATATATATATATATATATATATATATATATATATATATATATAATACATATATATGCATATATTAAATACCTATATATACACACATAAATCACATGCATATCTATACACGTACACACATGCATATACACATATATGCATATATATATATATATAATATATATATATATATATATATAACATATATATACCATATATATGCATGCATATATATATATATATATATATATATATATATATATATATATATATAGGAAATATAATTTTCTCTCTATGCTCGCAAAGAAATTGTTTACTATTCGACACACACACACACACACACACAACACATACACACACACACTTCCTCTCTTTCTCTCTCTCTCTCTCTCTCTCTCTCACACACACACACACACACACACACACAAATACATACACACACTCTCTATTTCTCTCTCTCTCTCTCTCTCTCTCTCTCTCTCTCTCTCTCTCACTCACTGTGTGTGTAGCTAACGTACAAACATGATCGATTACACACTTGCAAGTAGTCATAAACAAATAGCCACATAATTAATCATGCATACACAAATACTAACATAAGTTCTCACACGTCTAGAATTGAGAATTAACTCCAGAATAATATATCTCTCCATATGTATAAGCGTGTAAAAACTTTAGAGGGTGGAGCAGAAGTTTGTGGATATCTATTGCGAATCAAACAAACCAATTTAAAATTTATTGTGACATCTTTCATGCTCGTGTCATTCCATAGAGTGTTAATTCTAAAATATTCGCTCTGAATTTGCTTCTCTTTACTTTTGAAAGCATCAAAATGTCATCCGTCAATGAGCATAGATATTTAAACTGCATTCATTGCCTAGAGTCGGTATTAGCCAATCAGCGAGGGAGTCTATCCCCTTTTCACAGACCAAGGAGATTATTTTTTTAGCGTCTGAGGTGGAGCCCCATACCTTATGTTATGGCAGTCAGTTTAGGGGAAAGAAAACTCTGAAATTAGATACACCATACTAAAGAATTGACCATATGTAAGTAAAAGAAAATAAAGTCGTCGGGGCGGCTTAATGTCGGTATGAGCCATACAGTGAGGGAGTCTATCTCCTTATCATTGACCCTAGACCAAGGAGATTATTTTTTTAGAGTTTGAGGAGGAGCGCCACACTACCATCATCTCTTTACTTTACCGCACAGATCCCTGTGCTACTCATACGCTGGGTTAGCGAGGGTCGTTATCGAACTAGGAACCTTGTGGTTTCTAGCCGAACGCTTTACCGACTGAGCTCACACAAAATGCTTAGCTATCAATATATACATGGTTTCTGTTCCACATGCTCCTGTCATTCATACAAAGAATGTACAGAGAAACACACTCAGATAGACTCACTTCGGTTTAACTCAGTCGCTAGAGCGTCTAGCTAGGAATCGCAAGGTTCCTGGTTCGATACGGTCTTGGCAACTCAGCGTATGAGTAGCACAGGGATCTGTGCAGTAAAGTGAGGAGCTGGTGGTAGGTGTGGCACTTCACCTCAGACGCTAAAATAATCTCCCTAGTCAAGCGCTAGTGAAAAGGGATTGACTCCCTCGCTGTATGACTCATACCGACATTAGGCCGCCCTGCCGATCCCATTTCCAACATCGATAATCTCACGTACACAGACCCATGATATTTTAAAAAAACCCAAAAAACTTCATAGTATATGCAGTAAAAGTCAGAATAATTTTATACCCCAATTTGTATTAATCTTTTTATTTGATTCCTACATTAGAAATATTTCTCGATATTGATTTACTAATTTTTGCTTAGTTTAGCACAAGGCCAGAAATACGAGTTAACCAGTAAAAATTGAAACTAATATCATTGGTATGCTAGATTAGCTTGCTAACTATTGAATAATGCGATGTCTCCTCATTATCTATCTATAGTCTGATGAGTGTAAGATTATATATATATATATATATATATATATATATATATATATATATTATATATATATATATATATATATATATATATATATACCTTTGAAAAAAGGGTAAACTCAATAAACCATAATTCTTTAATAAATTTATTTCGACCAAAACTTAAGGGGCTTTTAGAAATTTACAGCAAAACACCCAAGTTCAGTTTCATCAGACAGTCACAGTTAGAATCTTAATAATCTTATTGATATTAAAATCCTTGTATTTGCACCTACTAAAACATGCAATATATTATACAGTGAGGTTATGAAGATCCCATTTAGAATCATCCCTTACTACCAGTTTTGGATACCTTTCATTTATATATATATATATATATATATATATATATATATATATATATATATATATATATGATAAGATGTAAACACGGTGTGTTTGGATATGGCTTTTTGCCGACAATTTTTTGGGAGAATATGTGCTTAATTTAAGTCGTACCTAATTTTGAAAATTAATTGATTAATAATTAATTAATTAGGCGGGAATGCCTATTTAAATGTAAGGCTAAACAAGGCTCTGCTGATGAGGCCTAATAGGCCGAAATGTACATACAGAGATTGATTTTTCTCGATTTGTTTAGCCTTACATTTAAATAGGCATTCCCGCCTAATTAATTAATTATTAATCAATTAATTTTCAAAATTAGGTACGACTTAAATTAAGCACATATTCTCCCAATATATATATATATATATATATAATATATATATATATATATATATATATGTATGTATGTATGTGTGTGTGTGTGTGTGTGTGTGTGTGTGTGTGTATTTCTTCTTAATGATTTTCAAATGCTTCCTTACTTTCAAACATTTGTGCAACTTATATTAGGGTCCAAATGGTAGAGAAAGCGCCTAACACTTTCGACCTCGTTTATGATCGTCTTCAGGGAGATTATTTTGGTGTATATGCTTATTTTTTATTTCTTTTTGTGTGTGGTGAGGGGTTTATTCTGTGGGGAGGGTTTATTGTGTTTTTGTGTTTGCAGATATATTATGATTGGAAGGTTTATCATAAGTCGGTGTTCTATGGTTAGTGTGTTAGTTATTAAAGTTGTTAAAATATCGATACCGTGGTTAAATGCTATTTTATTTATGTTATTTTTTTTTAATTTGATGATAATTACTTCTAGAATCTGTAAACGTTTTTATGGTTATTTTTATTGAAGCTTTTTTATTATTGTTGATGAGGATTTTTCGTATATTAGCTGATGCGTATTTGTCAACGATATTGTTATATTTTGTAGTTATATTTTGTTTTAAGGCACTGGTATAAGAAAAATGGTTAAATCGAACTTAACGGACCTAAATTCCACCATTGTATGTCACCCCGCCGAAAGAAAAAAAATCAAGGAATTAACTGAATTTAATGAGATTTTCAGTGTTGATAAATGAATAAAATATATAATGCACCAGTCATTTTATTTAAGAGCTTATACATTTTTTCAGGAAAGTTAACTTTGAAACACGTATTTTTGAGAATCTGTGTTACGCCTCAAAGTTGACTTTCCTGAAAAAATGTAAAAGTTATTAAATAACTGATGCATTATAACTTTGGTGGAATTTAGGTCCGTTAAGTTTGCGTTAACCAGAAAAATTATATGAGGGCCTGAACGTAGGGCAACTAAAATTATTAAGAAATACTCCATGATAGTCAACCAAAACTGTTTAAGCAATAACTTGCAATCGAAATATATATATATATATATATATATATATATATATATATATATATATATATATATATATATATATATATAATGTTGAATCATATATGATATATGGATCTGCACATACAAACATTAAAACAGTGACAACAAATACGAGAATAGAAAGAAAGCTCTTTAAAATAAGGATAAATTTCCATTCCATTATGTCTACTGAAATATAAGATAAACAAAGGAATAAATATAAAGTCACTCTCCTGCAGACACCACACCTAATGTCATCTTTTATTTAATTTATGAATTGAATTGTTTATTTTATAAAATAGAGTTTATAGTTGTTAATGGCCGAGAGTGTTAAATCACGTGTTTTAAAAATGTTTGATGTTTGGGTAGATGTGAATTAATAAATGGCCAATTGTTGGTCATGAATCCATCCTGGAAGATACTTGTCCTGTCCTTCCAAACCAATTGTTCCAGTCTTCGATTTTATTAAAAACGTGTTTTCCGAGGAATTGCAAATATTAATTTTCGATTGACTTTTTAACAAATGTCAATTTTACTCAGCCTTAGATATATATATAAACTAGAAACAACATATATATATATATATATATATATATATATATATATATATATATATATATATATATATATATATATTGAATGTTAGAGGGTTTGTATTATAAGAAATCAAAATCATCAAATTTATTCAAGGAGTAAAAAAAAATAAACAATTTGAAATTGAAGCATAGTCCTGTTCCCCTCAAATAAAATGTTGCGTACATCTGTTAATTATTAATCAAATAATTATTTTGAATATTTTGCACATAAACCTTACACAAAATCGTACGTACTTATTTATTGTAAACTTTTTAATTAACTTCTTGTTATTGAAAAAAAAGGGCGAGTGTAAAAAAAAACATTTTTTTTTAAATTGCTCACTCAAATTTTGAGTGTAAATAGCACAAGAATATTATGGTGTACGTAGTTTTTGGTTACAGACAGAAATATACCCAATATCCATTACTAATAGATAAAAGAGTCCTATGCACACGCCTTCTTGAAGCTCACGTTTACAGTCCACGACATCATTGAAGCCGTTTTATTTAATACAATGCTTTGATATTTAATATGAAATAAACATAGATTTGACGAGTGGGAGAAAAGAAAAATATATTTTATGTACAAAAGAAATATTTTAACGGGTAATATCCAATGATATAATGGATTTAAAGTAGCAGTTAAGAATTACTGAGCAAAACGCAAAATAGGTCTCAATGGTGTCGCGGACTGTTAATATTTCTTCATTTTCTTTTATTCTTAACTTATGCATTCTCTATTTCAATTTTTCGGTATGTGGGGTTCTCTCTATGGAGAATTTATTATAACACCTATAAGCACACAGGTAATGATGAAATTTCAAGATTCTAATGTGCTAGGTTAATTTATAGACCCTCGCCAACTCAACGTATGAATAGCACAGGGATTAGTAAGAAGCTGATGGTCGGCGTGACGCTTCATCTCAGATGCTAAAAAACAATCTTCTTGGTCTAGTGCTAGTGAAAAGAGGATAGACTACTACGCTCTCTGGCTGATACCGACTTTAGGTCACCCCGAAGACTGTACTTCTATATGAAAGCGAAAAAAGATAAAAAAGCAAATAGACTCGTCAACACCGGTAGAGGTTGTATACAGCTTTTGTTTTCATGTAGTTATGAAAAGAGTAGTTGTATACAGCCTAATTTACAAGAATAGTTTTCTCAAAGATTACCTGAATGTGTGTGTCTAGTTAAATGCTTTGAGGCATCATCGAGAACATCATTAGTGTTGTTTCTTTGTACTCTTACCAGATGCAATGGTGTAAACTGGGAAATATTTCATTATAAATTCTCTATTGAAGTCAGTCAGTCAGTCAATCAGTATACTGTTGGTTTGGACAGCAGCAACTGGCTAGTGGAACTTAGTATGATTATTCTACATTCACCTGTAACACATTTTTAAGATCATTTGCGAAATACATAATTGCTTAGAAAACGATATAGCTGACACAAAGCAATGAAGTGGATGCTCATATTAGGCTAGCGCATGACGCAGTCATTTCAACTGCTAAATACTTTGAGTGTATCTCTATCTCGTGAAAACTATTGTAGCATAAAATATACGTGTACGTAAATTCTAGTCTCTTTATTCTTAAGGTTACATCCTCTAGGAAACAACCTGTATCCTTTTATTTTCTAGTTGTGTAACATTTATTTTCGTAAGAAATAGACACGGTGACCTGAGTTCAAATCCTGAACGAAGCGGACTACATTTCACAGAGCGGTAATACGCTTGGGAAATGTATGAAACTATTCTCCCTCCGGTTGATGCTAAAGTAGAATATCAGGCTGGTCTTTCTAATCTTGGTATATCAACCGGACTAAACTCTGAATTTAAACCTGTTAAACTCCGCTAAAAAAAACTGACCTTGTGTTGCATCCTACTCGTGTGGAGGGGTTGGGTAAATACATACAAATATTTATATCTCCCTGACACATGCACATAGGCATACGTATACATATTCATAGTTTATAAATTTTAATGTTAAATCACTTTTATCATAGTCAGTTTTTGCCTTCTTGCTCGAAAATTGAGCTTTGCCACATCTTGTTCGTAGGGAGGGGTTGGGTAAATATATATTTTTCTACTTGACCGTTTGCTAATGACTTTTTAACAATTCATCATCATCATCATTATCATCATCATCATCATCATCATGTCGCGCAATTAGCACTGATATCCATGACAATCTCTCGCCAACCCTCTCTATCGTTCATTGCCCCGGGGAGGTCTTCTGCGCAGCAACCAGTATCCATGCAGAGCTGGTCAATGTAGGTCCTTGCTGGGTGGCCCACATTAGTATGTCCATGTGCTTATGAGTTCGTCCTTGCTCCTCGAGCATGTCTTGTCCGTCTCACTCGGATGGTCTGTGAAATAGGGGGAAGGTGGCCGTACAGCTGCTTCCTTGTTGAGTGCTGTTTCCACAACGACAAAAGAATTAAATTTGACAATTAGTATCTTCTCGTCAACAATGAATTCCTACTACATTCTACTGATCAATCGACCCAAATGCAACAGCAACTACCAGAAAAGACCAACATGGCTGCTAAGATATTGACTTGTATTATTGCGAGGTGGAAGCAGAGTACTTAATCAATGTGCTCAATAGTTTAACAATCACGTCAGACCAATTGCTTGAATTACACGGTCAGATTATTTTCCTTCGTTTTCCTTTTGGTTTCTTTCTTCCTCATTATATGCTTGTACTTGTACAAAATCGATTGTTCAATAAAGGATGCATTTAATCGCACCTATTTCTACACCTTTGCTGATTCTTCTAATTCTCTTCCTTAACCACCCCACAAAAAACCCTCTGTATTTTAATAATGTAACATCTTTCTATTCTATATCTTCATTAGATCTTTGAATTTTGCTTATTAATTTTACTTCTAATATATAAGGTGTGTCATAAAAGTATTGAGTTTGAAGCTGTATTTACCAAGATAGAAATGAACAATGAATGGAACGTTTTTTTTTTTTCAGGATATAATGTGTGTCATAAAAGTACCGAGTTTGAAGCTGTATTTATCAAGATATAAATGAACAATGAATGGAACGTTATTTTTTTATCAGAATACAAGGTGTATCAAAACATTTTAAAAATCTTGATACTTTTTTGACACACCTTGTATATTTTTCATGTATTCCTTACATTTTTCTACAAACAAATAACCGAGTATGTAACACATGTCTTTATTTCTGTTCGCAACTTTACTATTTATTATTTCCTCGTCCAAGTTCTTCTTTTCTACATTCTGACTATAGCTGGTTTAGCTTTGTCGGTAGAGCACCCGCCTATACAATCTCAAGGTTCCAGGTTCGATACCGGTCCCCTCCAACTCAGCGTATGAGTAGCACAGATTGGGTAATCTGATCTGTGCGGTAAAGTGGGTAGCTGACGGTGTTGCATTCCGCCTCATCAAAAATAATCTCCCTGGTGTAGCGCTTGTAAAATATAAAATGCAAATAGCCTAATTTATGATATGAACTCGGGTCGCCGTGTCCATTTCCTTACGAAGATAACCATTACACCACGCGCCTCTAATAATAGCATATAATCACAATGAAAATCAGGGCTCATATGCAATTGTTAAACGTATTGTCAGCAAAGAATTGAAAACCGAGAAAATCGAAAATATAATGATGATTATACAAATAAATGACTAACCAGAAAGCAACGGATCGTGTAAATGGATTACAATGCCATTTTATAGAGGACT
Organism: Doryteuthis pealeii; assembly: GCA_023376005.1. Classification (NCBI taxonomy): domain Eukaryota; kingdom Metazoa; phylum Mollusca; class Cephalopoda; order Myopsida; family Loliginidae; genus Doryteuthis; species Doryteuthis pealeii. The sequence goes on from CM042179.1 coordinate 13,810,746, forward strand.
CGGGGAGGGGGTCCAGTGGCTTCGGCCCCGGACCGTGGCTACAATTAATAGCGTTGATCCCAGAGGGGCTATCCCCTCAGGCAATACCTGCTCCCTCGGTTTAAAGGGACATGGCTGGGTTTATTGCTCGGTGCCTGAGGCGCCCCCCCCCCTTGAGAGGGAAAGCCGACGGGATCAACATATTTTTGCACCCACCACCCATAAGTCTCAGCTTGTAGGTGGGCCTACATTAATTGGACCTTGTGCCTAACCCGTACACGTGGGATACGGAGTAAATACTTAGTCTACATTTTTCAGTAGAGACTTTTGCAACGTCAACCCAGTAAATTCTCCAAATATCAATAAGTATTATAAGAGAGAAACTTTCATTTATCAATTTAACACTGTTAAAAAATATTTACCAGAAATATTTACCAGAAATTTAGAATTCAGGACTAAATAGATGCCTTGTTATTGGGATTGTAATAAAAGAATATAGGTTCAGTTTGCAGAATGTTTATGTTTGGAACTAAACGAAAACTAAACGATTATGGCAATTATTATTATTATGAGAGTTTTTCACACCAGCGTTAGCTGATGGTATTTCACAGGAGTCTGTGTGAAAACAAGTCTCCTCAGGTCTCCAGGACTCTTCTGAGTATTCTAGCCGATTGCAGCAATGCAGTAGTCTGGATGGTCTCAATTCTTCCTCAGATTTCCAGTTCCTGCAGTCTTTTTTCCCAAGCATTTTGTGACTGTTCCAAGTGCACCAACTACAATTGGTATCACTTTGCCCTCATATTACACAGCGTTGTCAATTCTCTGGCAAGGTCCAGATTATTATTTACTCCTTTTGAGTTTTCACATCAGTGTTAGCTGATGGTCTTTCATTGGAGTCTGAGTGACAGCAAGTCTCCTCAGGTCTCCAGGACTCTTCTGAGTATTCTGGCAGATTGCAGCAGTGCAGTGTTCTGAATGGTTTCAATCCTTCCTCTGATATCCAAACTTTCCAAACCTTTCTAATGCTTTTGGGACTGTTCCAAGTGCCCAACTACAATTGGTATAACTTTCACTTTCATATTCCATAACTTTTTCAGTTCTCTGGCAAGGTCCAGATATTTGTCAATTTTTTCATTTTCCTTTAACTTCACCCTGTGATCCGCTGGCACTGCAAAATCCCCAGTTGACAAGTTCTTTCTTTTTTGTTAATCAACACTAGGTCTGGTCTTCTTGCTGGGATAAGGTGATCCGTTTTAATTTCAAAGTCCCAGAGAATTTTGTGCGTTTCGTTCTCAAGAACAGATTCTGGTTTATGCATATACCATTTTGTTGTCACCTTCATATTCCATAGCTTTTTCTGCTCTCTGATAAGATCCAAGTGTATTATTATTATTATTATTATTATTATTATTATTATTATTATTATTATTATTATTATTATTCACACTGCTGGAAAAGCAAGGACGAACTCATAAGCGACGTTCCCCTGTGGAAGCCAACACATTGTGAACGCCAGTGCAGGTCGTCCAGCTAAGACCTACATTAATTAACACTGCGTGGATACTGGATGATATGCAGAAGACCTGCGTGGCAATAAATGATAGGGCCAGTTGGCGAGAGATTGTTATG
>CM042179.1:13817353-13829853 GCA_023376005.1 Doryteuthis pealeii
TAATTAATAATTTACTTTTGAATTTTAACTCTGTTCTTGCCGTAATGTTCAGCATTGTATATAATTTGCACAGAATCTTACGAATCCAAGTTTATTCTTTTAACGGTTTGGATAAATGAATTGAATGTGTAAATATCTTATACAGTCAATTCATTTCGCAAATTATAGCTCATCTTTGAAATGGGCAAATTTGCGTTTTGGGTCAATTGTATTCTGTCAAGTAAAATGAAGAGTTTGCGAATAATAATAATAATAATAATAAATAATAATAATAATAATAATAATAATAATAATAATAAATTGCTGCACAAAATAATGCCATAAGGACAAACTATATCAAAGCGAAAATTGATAAGACCCAACAAAATAGTAAATGTAGACTTTGCGGTAATAGAGATGAGACTGTAAACCATGTACTTTGCGAATGTAGCACAACGGGATTACAAAACTAGACACGACTGGGTTGGGAAGGGATCCACTGGGAATTATGCAAATTTTAATTTTGACCATACAACAAAATGGTATATGCATAAACCAGAATCTGTTCTTGAGAACGAATCGCATAAAATTCTCTGGGACTTTGAGATAAAAACGGATCACCTTATCCCAGCAAGAAGACCAGACCTAGTGTTGATAAACAAAAAAGAAATAACTTGTCAACTGGTGGATTTTGCAGTTCCAGCAGATCACAGGGTGAAGCTAAAGGAAAATGAAAAAATGGACAAATATCTGGACCTTGCCAGAGAACTGAGAAAGTTATGGAATATGAAAGTGAAAGTGATACCAATTGTAGTTGGTGCACTTGGAACGGTCTCAAAAGGATTGGAAAAGGGTTTGGAAAGTTTAGAAATCAGAGGAAGAATTGAAACCATTCAGAACACTGCACTGCTGTAATCTGACAGAATACTCAGAAGAGTCCTGGAGACCTGAGGAGACTTGCTGTCACTCAGACTCCAATGAAAGACCATCAGCTAATGCTGATGTGAAAACTCAAAAGGAGTAAATAATAATAATAATCTCCTTAGGAGAGTACTATCAATCTGATTGGAAAAATAACATTCAAAAAACGCAGCAAATAACATAAATACATATACTCACTACATTCTCTTGCCCTAGGTCTTAGGTAAAGACCTGGAGAAGGATAGTAAAAATATAAAGAAGATAGTAGTAGTAGTAGTAGTAGTAGTAATAATAATAATAATAATAATAATAATAATAATAATAATAAGATACAGAAACCGAATCGATCTTCAAAATAACATAAAAATGGCAAAAGAACCAAGCAAGTATATGGTATGTGTGTGTTTTGTGTTGTGTGTGTGGTGTGTGTGTATGTGTGTGTGTGTGTGTGTGTGTGTGTGTGTGTGTGTGTGTGTGTGAGAGAGAGAGAGAGAGAGAGAGAGAGATGGGGGAGAAAGAGGGAGAAAGAGAAAGGTAAAATAAACAAATACGTGAATGTAGCAAACTGGTACAGGGGGAATACAAGAGCAAACACCATTGGGTAGGATAGGAGTACCACCGACAACTGTGCAAACAACTGCATTATGGCCATACAGACCGATTGTAAAGACAGATCAGAATCTACCGGGGAAATGTACAGACGTATAAAGTTCTCTGGGGATTTGAGATAAAACCGGTCACCGAATCCAATCGATCGAATCTTCGCGGACCTTGTCGTTCAAGCAGATCATCGACTAAAATGAAAGAAGAGTGAAAAAGTGGATAAATACCTGGACTTTGCCAGAGAGCCGAAAAAAATGAAAGCTGGACTGTGACATTGTAGTAAGCCAATCCGAACTCTAGTCGCGTTATTATGTTCATTTTCGGACTTCTTGGGAAAGGTATGGACTCCCACATTTCGCATCTGTAGGCTAAATAGTACCACTACTGTACTTCTACAAATATGGATTTGGTATAAATTAGTCCATTAAGGTTAATATACTATTAAATAAAGAAAGCATACCAATTGTCAGAGTTAGGGTAGTTGGATCATTCTCGTAAAAAACTGGAGGAAGGCTGGAGGGACTGGAGGTCCAATGAGGGATTGAGACTGTTCAAGCCACAGAACTGCAGAGAATGCCTAGAACACTGAGAAAAGTCCTGGTGACTTGCTGTCACTCGATCTTGAGTAAAAGCCAATAGTTATTTCTCGTGTTAAAACTCGTAAAGAATATAATAGAAATCAGTATTATTTAGATTTTTCCGGACTGTTGTCCTTATCTCTATAGTTATATACACAACGTTTCGGCCGATGTGCCTTCTGGCCTTCTTCATGTGTTTCCTGTCGAACTCGGGAGCCTTCATGTTGTACTCAGAAGCCCTCACGGAACTTCGAATCTAACCTTTTATTCAATTCACCGGGGTAGTCTGTTCCCGTTCCATTAACCATGACCAGCTACAAGTGTTAAGCTATTTTAACTATTCTTTTTTATTATTCCATTTGTCCAAGATTGAAACTGCAACCTATAGATGATTGTTACTTAGAATTATATTAACTTAACCCAGTGGGCCAAGTGTCCAATTGTAATCATACAAGAAAAGTTAACAAAATGTATGAATCCGTTTTTTATAATCCAGTTTTTGGATACATTAAACACTCTTTCTGTACCAATTTTCTGTTATTTGTTAAAGCAGGTTTTCAGAGCAAAGATTGAACTCCCATCCTCAATGTTGGGAGTAATATCTTTTTCTAAGCATTCTGTCACTCCTGTTGGTAGGTATAGTTCGGCTAGTGAAGAGAAGTGAAAGCTAAGGCAGTTTCTATTGTAAAGACATACTTTTTCTGTTACTTGCAGAACCTTTGTCACTCTTCCTTACAACCACTTTTTTGCCAGTGCAGAGATTGAAATAGAAACAGATTTTAAACTACATGCAAATATTAAAACGTTTATGGTTTGGTTTGTTGTTTTGTTTTACGGCATATCAACATTTCTCTGAATTTTACAGAATCAAGTAATTTTGATCCAGAAAGAGTTCATGTATCCTACAGTACCTGCAGTTGCTTAAGTGGTCACCCAATTAAGTATTGAACATGCTTATTGATGCTTAACTTTGGTGATCTAATATAAACCGGTGCTTTCCAGTGCAAATTAATTGTAATAACCCATTTTGGTAATTTATTACCAAATCAGGTAATTTTAATAAACAAAGGACTCTGCAGTACCTGCTGTTGCTTAAGCAATTAAACATGTTCATCGATGCTTAACTTCTAAAACATTTATGACAATAGCAATCCTTTTCCTTTTAGAATTCCGTCGCAGACGAGGATGACGTCACTCCATGACGGTCAACGGTTGTGGCTAGTTAGTCCAATTCTGGACTTGCAGATGCGGTCACACCCATTGTAGGGTAATTCCCAACTGCATTTGGTGGTTCATGAAGATGAAGACGTCCCCGCTCTGCTGCCCTGTTAATCTCGATATTGAGTTGCTCAGCTCCTGTGCGGTACGTGTCTCGTCAACCCTGTCTGTTGGTGGCCAGATCTTCCAGACTTTAAGGTGTGATGGGAAAAATAGCAATAGTGGTTAATAAGTAGACATACGTAAATCTTTCCTGTATACATCTCATACCATTATCCATTTTCACAGTCTGTTAAGGCATGGAAAACCATTGGCCTTCCTTTGTCACCTAGGACTATGATATGTACACAGAGTGTTGGTCTTAGAATTTCTCGTTTCCAACACTGGTTTTCCTAGCCATACTACAGAGCCCAGTCTGTACTACTATCTATCTTATTATTAACTGGGATAACAAGATTCTATGTCGTACTCAAGAACATTGAGGCAATACAAACAGTCTTAGCCGAGATTTGAGCTCGGCTCGCCGATTCCATTTTCCGCATCGATAATTAATGCCTGCCCCTCACCATGTATAAAATAAAATATAATGTATATATTTACCACCCCCTCCACGAGTAGGATACGTCACAATGTCAATTTCTTAAGCGTTTCTTAAGTTTAACAGGTTTGAATTCTGAGTTTTCCTTCTGTTAGACTAGTTGCCTAATCAAGATTAAAGAGTCCAGTCTGTACTACAATTTACCTCATTATTAGATGGGATAACAAGATTTTATATCTTACTCAAGAATATTAGCACGAAGGGAATACAAACAGTCTTAGCCGAGATTTGAGCTTGGCTCGCCGATTCCATTTCCGCATTGATTATTAATGCATGTCCCCATCCATATATAAACTATAATATAACATAAATATTTACCACCCCCTCCGCACGAGTAGGATGCGATACAATGTCAATTTCTTAAGCGGAGTTTATCAGGTTTGAATTCCGAGTTTTCCTTCTGCTAGACTGGTTGCCTAATTAATTTTAAAGATCACAGTCTGTCCTACTATTTACCCATAGCTGGAGGGAGTATAGTAGGTTTTATAACTTTCCCAAAGGCATTAGCGTTATGTGAAATGGAAACAGTCTCGTCCAGGATTTTAACTCGTCTCGCTGTGTCCATTTCCCATGACAATAACCATTAAACACGCCTCCACACTATAATTTAATACACATCTTCAAAACTAGTTCCCATTTTATGCAAGCACGTTATAAATCGATTCTACAAAGTATCTCCTGAGGTTAAATCTATAAACACAATTGTTTAATGATGCCTTTAAAAAAAATTATCTGAGTAAATTTCCTCTCTTTATATTTTGAATAAAATAACAATAGAAATAAACCGATCTTAACAATCAGTTTCATCGAAAATTTAGTAGAACTGAACTGAACTAAGCTATTAATCTACGTGTCACTTTATTGGAAAGTACAAAGAAAATTATTGATCATATTGTGACTTGTGGTTTCATACTAATAATAAAAAAATAACTTAAGTTAATGGTTTCTGATTTGAAAAGCTATAGTATGAATGAATATATACTTTTATAGATATAATAATAATAATAATAATAATAATAATAATAATAATAATAATAATAATAATAATAATCAGAGGAAGGATTGAAACCATTCAGAACACTGCACTGCTGCAATATGAGAATACTCAGAAGAGTCCTGGAGACCTGAGGAGACTTGCTGTCACTCAGACTCCAGTGAAAGACCATCAGCTAACAGATGATGGGAAAATAATAATAATAATATAATAATAATAATAAAATAATAATAATAATTTAATAAGAAGGAAGAAGAAGAATGAATGAATATATACTTTTATGGATATAATAATAATAATAATAATAATAATAATAATAATAATAATAATAATAATAATAATAATAATAATAATAACTTGTCAACTGGTGGATTTTGCAGTTCCAGCAGATTACAGGGTGTAGAAGGAAAATGAAAAAATGGACAAATACCTGGACCTTGCCAGAGAACTGAGAAAGTTATGGAATATGAAAGTCAAAGTGATACCAATTGTAGTTGGTGCACTTGGAACGGTCCTAAAAGGATTGGAAAAGGGTTTGGAAAATCTGGAAATCAGAGGAAGGATTGATACCATCCAGAACATTGCACTGCTGCAATCTGCCAGAATACTCAGAAGAGTCCTGGAGACCTGGGGAGACTTGCTGTCACTCAGACTCCAGTGAAAGACCATCAGCTAACGCTAATGTAAAAACTCAAAAGGAGTAAATAATAATAATAATAATAATAATAATAATAATAATAATATAATAATCCACTGGGAATTATGCAAAAAAATAAATTTTGACCATAAAACAAAATGGTATATGCATAAACCAGAATCTGTTCTTGAGAATGAAACATAAAATTCTCTGGGACTTTGAGATAAAAACGGATCACCTTATCCCAGCAAGAAGACCAGACCTAGTGCTGATTCACAAAAAAGAAAGAACTTGTCAACTGGTGGATTTTGCAGTTCCAGCAGAAATAATAATAATAATAATAATAATAATAATAATAATAATAATAATAATAATAATAATAATTGTGTTGATTCGACAATTCGAGCACTCGAGGAATATACAAAAAAGAGCAAAGAGAGACTAATAGCAGCAGCCAGAAAAACAATTGCAATATATGGACGACAACAAATATAACAAAAACCAGAAAGCAGAAATGGGAAGAAAAATAGCTACATGGACACTTAAAGCGAAACACAGGAGAGATCGCACACCAGAAGACATGAACATGGCTAAGAAGGGGAAAGCCCAGAAAAGAAATTGAATCTCCGATAATTGCAGCACAAGATAATGCCATAAGGACAAATTATATAAAAGCAAAAATAGATAAGACGCAACGGAATAGCAAATGTAGAATGTGTGGGGAAAGAGACGAAACTGTCAATCACATAATAAGCGAATGCAATAAACTCACACAAAGAGAGTACAAGACTAGACACGACTGGGTGGAAAAGGTGATTCAATGGGAACTGTGCAAGAAATTCAATTTTCACCATTCAACTAAATGGTATATGCACAAACCTGAATCTGTCCTGGAGAATGAGACACACAAAATTCTCTGGGACTTTGAGGTACAGACGGATCTGTCATCTCTTGGACTTTGCCGTCCCAGCCGATCACAGAGTGAAAATGAAAGAGAGCGAAAAGATAGACAAATAGTTGGACCTTGACAGAGAACTGAGAAAACTGTGAAAACTGTGGAACATGAGGGTGAAGATCGTACCAATTGTAACTGGGACCCTTGGAACAATCCCCAAGGGGTTGGAAAAGAGGCTGGATGAATTGGAAATCAGTGGGAGGATCGAGACCATCCAGATTACAGCATTATCGAGATTGGCTGGAATACTCAGAAGAGTCCTGGAGACCTGAGGAGACTTGCTGTCACTCAGCCTCCAGTGAACCACCGGCTTCTGCAGGTGTGAAAAACTCGAATGGAGTGAAATAATAATAATAATAATAATAATAATAATAATAATAATAATAATAATAAGAAGAAGAAGAACAACAACAACAACAACAACAGCAACAACATTGTGAAAGCAAAAATTGATAAGACACAACAAAACAGTAAATGTAGAATGTGTGGTGAGAGAGATGAGACCATAAACCATGTACTAAGCGAATGTAGCAAACTAGCGCAAAGAGAATATAAAGCTAGGCACGACAGGGTTGGAAAGGTGATCCATTGGTAATTATGCAAAAAGCTCAAATTTGACTATACAAAAAATGGTATATGCATAAACCAGAATCTGTTCTTGAGAATGAAACGCATACAATTTACTGGGACTTTGAGATAAAGACGAACTTTCTTATCTCAGAAGATCAGACCTAGTATTAATTAATAAAAAGAAAAAAAGAAAAGAAAAAGGAGAATGAGACGCCCAGTATCTACCCAACCCGTTCGCTGCGGCTAGGATGTACCGCAAGTACGAGGCATTCAGAAAATATCAAATTCGCTATTCAATAATGATGGATCCTCGAGACTGGCATGCTAGCCACTATATCAAGATGGGATACTCTGGATCTCATGAATTAAAATTAATCCGACCTGGTGGGAGGTCAGGAAAATAATTTTTAAAATTTTTAAGACCTTGTATTTCTGATGCAGGGAATGAGAAAATCTTTGGTAAAGAGGTCAAAACCTGGCTCATTTATCAGAACCTTTTTTTTAATAGTAAGATGATAATATCTATTAAGAGAATTAATTAAAGATTCAATAGAGGCAAATTTAGAGCGTCTGCATTGGAACCAAAACATTTATGTTTCGATACCGGCCCTTGCTGTCTGACTGATACTGACTTTACGCCTGGCGACATTATTTATTAGATTAAAATAAAACATTGTTTAAACTTAGTTCTGACAAGATCATTAACCTAATTAATCTTTAGAAGATTTTACAGTATCAGTAATGTCAGCAGATTCATATGATATTGTTAGATAGTCTTTATGTGATTTTTGGTTGTATTGGAAGCATGGAAAAAATGTAAAATAAAAGAATAATAAACAAAATTCACACTGATGAATATTATGTTATTTTTAATCTAATTTTTAATCCTGATATTTCAGGTGGACCTCCACCTTTTGTCAAAGAATTTTGTCAAAGAATTTTGTAGAAATTCTGTTTCCTCTTTTATCTTTATTTTAGATGTTCATTTACTTAAGGTCACGTGTCAGTTTAATGGTCTTGAGGCTCAGTATATTTGATTTTTTTTTTCGAATCCGATGCTGATTTCTTTCTCAAAATACCAATATGATCTATTTTGACTATCAACTTTCTTTATGGATTAAATGGGAAATAACAACAATTATTATTTATAATTTTGACTGGTATTTAAAAAAAAGTAAAGTCGTCGAGGCGGCCTAATGTCGATTTCAGCCATTCAGCGAGAGAGTCTCTCCCCTTTTCAATAGCGCTAGACCAAGGAGATTATTTTAGCGTCTGAGGTGGAGCGCCACACCTACCATCAGCTCCTTACTTTACCGCACAGATCCCTGTGCTACTCATACGCTGAGTTGGTGAGGACCGGTATCGAACTAGGAACCTTGTGGTTTCTGGCCGAACGCTCTACCGACTGAGCTAACCCGGCCCTTTGACTGGTATTAATCATACTTAATTTTCGTAATTCCGTTCTAATCGCAACTGTTTCGGGTCATAACTTCTGTGACAGCAAAGAACATAGGAAACAAAAATAAAGCATAAGCTCCGTGTGAGACCTAGGGAACCTTGTTTTTGTGTATCAATTGTTATACGAACTAAGGCACAAGAGCATGGATTGTATCTTAAAAGTCCAAATAACATCTTAAAAGCTACTTAAAACTGTCGTTCTCAATTAATCGCCACCTAAATTCTCGCCAAACTATTGTAAATGGCAAGGCAGACCAGAATCCTTAGCCTTGGTAAGATAACTTGTTTGGAAGAAGAAAAAACTCTGTATTCAAAAGCATCAGTTGGAGTTGTTACATAACTGATAGATAACCTATCAATCATGTACGATAGTGTAGATTAAATCAAAATAACGGTCTTGTGAAAACAAGTAACACAGGGAATTTGATTGACAGATTTTGACGTATGTTTTGACCTCTTCTCTCAACATGAGAAAGTTAGTTTAGGAAAATCAGGGCTGGGCGCTAAACGGACAGGATGCAAGATGGCCGTCGTCCGTTTGAAGCCAAATTCTCTGATGCATATTTTTTCTGGCTGGGTTTATTAAATAGTAGAGAACACTAAAAAACAAAATAAAGTCTTGTGTTCGTTAATAAAAAATTAACAACGGATCAAGACACAGAAGACCTCCCAAGATCAGACAAGAAGTCCAACAAGAAACCCAAGACCAGAAGAAGAGCCACCCAGATATAGATCTACATAAGAAGCCAAAATAGAAAACCCAGAATCAATAGATAGACAGATCTATTCAGATACTATACAAGATAAATATAAATAGGTAAGAGAGTTCCCAAAGCAGTTAATTATCTTCAATATCTTTCTGGTAACTGCTGTTACGACACTAATACCATATTATATCGTCGGCCCTTGTTCTTTACTTGGATAACCTCTGTTGTGTAAGGCGACGAGGCCTGCTGCATTGGCAACTGCTGGTCATTCATACAACTTTATTCAAACATGTGTCGAGATCTGATCTCAGATCTATAATTACGCGTGACTGACACACGTTATATCAAATAATAAACCTCACTAGAGATGAAAAGCTGTGAAAGATGAGGGTGAATGTGATATTTGTATTTGTATTTGGTGCTATTAGAACAGTCTGTAAAAGTTTGGGAAAAAAGACTGGAGGGAATTAGGGGACGAATCGAGAACATTCAGATATCAGCGTTGTTAAGATCAGTCAGAATACTCAGAAGAGACCCGGAGACCCAAGAAGATTTGCATATAAATAATTCCTTTATTGGTGTCCTATTACTTTAGTGTTTCATTTTTTACACACCTTTTCTTTTATTAATGTTTAAATGAGAGATAACTTTCTTTCTTTCGTATGTTTACAGGTATGTTTTGAGTGAAGAAGAAGAAGAAGAAGAAGAAGAAGAAGAAGAAGAAGAAGAAGAAGAAGAAGAAGAAGGAGGAAGAGAAAGAGGAGGACGAGAAGAAGAAGAAGAAGAAGAAGAAGAAGAAGAAGAAGAAGAAGAAGGATAATGAAAAAGGAAAGAAGAAGAAGAAGAAGAAGAAGAAGAAGAAGAAGAAGAAGAAGAAGAAGAAGAAGAAAGAAGAAGAAGAAGATATAATGATAAAAAGAGAAGAAGAATAAAGATAATTATAAAAGGAAGAAGAAGGAGAAGAAGAAGAAAAAGAAGAAGAAGAAGAAGAAGAAGACGAAGAAGAAGAATAATGAGAAAAGAGAAGAAGAAGAAGAAGAAGAAGAAGAAGAAGAAGAAGAACAACAACAACAACAACAACAACAACAACAACAACAACTATATATAACCTATAATAGATAGCAAGTGTAGTCCATGTAGTGAGTGAAACGAAACAGTAAATCACATAAGCGAATGCAGGAATCTGGTTCAAAAATAGTTCAAAAGCAAGCACGACTGGTAGGGTAGGTGATCCAAGGAGAACTGTGCAAGTGACTAAAATTTTACCAAACAGACAAATGGTCCGTACAAAAACTAGAATCTGTCCTGTGAAATAATACCAATAAAATTATCTGGGACTTTGAAATAAAATCGGATTACTCAATTCCGATCAGAAAACAAGATCTAGTTATAACAAATAAGAAATAATGAAAGTTCCAGCAAATCACATATAGATTAAAAAGAAAAAAAAACGATCGAAAAACTAAAAAAAACAAATTTTGGACCTGGTCAGTTTGGTTTCATTTAGTTTGTTTTCCGACATATCAACCACAGTGGGTCATTTAATGTCGACAAAATTTTGAAATATTCATTCTTAATGGATAATCAATTTTTTTATAAAACACATGTTTCTATTTAACCTATAGATGAGACCCTAACAGGGACTTCCACTCCGAGGACCTTGTCAGAGTCTATAAAAAAGTTGAGGAATATAAAGGTGATGGTAATAAAAATTATAGACGGAACGTTGAGAATAATCCCCAAGAACCTAGGAAAGATGTGTAAAATCCAAGCAGGAATTAAGTTTTGACCAGACCACAGAACTGCTGAAATCGGGAGAATACTTAGAAGAGTCCTGGAGAGCTTATGAGATTTTATGCCACTCCAATAAAAATCACACATTGCTACTGATGTGAAAATCTCAGAAGGAGTACAACTTATAATAATAATAATAATAATAATAATAATAATAATAATAATAATAATAATAATAATGATTTATTCCATAAGAACCTGTTATCTTAAAGCCAATATAGACATGATATAATAAAATATCAAAGATATCGCTCGTGTGTAACGGTTGTCGTCGTATGAAATGGACATGGTGATTTTTCAAATTTGGGATTAGGCTGTTTGCATTTCACATAGCGCTAATGCCTCTGGGAAAATATATGAATCCAACTAGTCTCCCTATAGGTAGGGGCATGTAGTAGGGCAGACGGGGCTCTTTAACCTTGTTTAGGCAACCAGCCTAGGAGAGGGAAAACTCTGAAATCAAACCTGTTAAACTCCGCATCAGAAATTGATATTTTGTCACATTCTACTCGTGCGTTTATACGCTTGGGAAAGATATGAAACCAACTATTCTCCTTCCAGCTATGGGTAAACAGAAGGACAATGTAATAAGTTGCAATAAAGTAGTAACAAAGAATGATATGATTTTGTAGGAAGAGTGAAAATCGAAAACACCCAGGTGACAGATTTACCATAATCATTTAGAATCTTATGGAAAGTGCAGGAGTATTGAAAGGAATTTGAATCTACGGATATTTGCTTAGCCAGCTTCACAGTGTCATATTCTTCTGTATTTTCTTCTGATCATCTTTGGTATCTTATATAGCTGGGAATTCTTCTTCTAGCGTCTGGAACTTTCATTTGGAGATTTTGGGTCTGGTCTTCCACTAGGGATTTCTCGACTATCAGAAGTCCTGGGCCATTAGTTGTTTTTGGATAAATAACTCATGACTTAGATTTTCTGTATATCATATTTTATTTAGAAATCCCCATTCAGACTAACTGCGCAGAGTGTGAGCACCGGGAGTGTGCTAATCGCGGCTATCTCCGTGGCTTGCCGAGTACTGACTTAACTAACTCTTTCAGATCAAAACCGGAAAGAGCCTTTGTTTCTCATTTCTCTACTAATTCCCATGGTATTTACCGGAAAAGGGGTTAACACGAGTTCAACATGTGCCAATCAATCTTCCATGATATTGTCACATACTCCCACTCAAAAACTGTTAGCCATAATTTCTTACAGCAATTTTGATTTCTACACTAATCCTACATAATTTTTAGGGTACTAACAATTATGTAATAATAGGCCTCAAATAGCGTATGGCACCTGCGTTTACTTAGGTTTCATTCTTCTAAGTAAGGAAGAGGCTCATCACTGTTGAATTTCAGTGATCTGTCGGGAACCCGTGTTTTAAGCATGAACTAACAATAAATCAATCATATAGAATAGATAAGAAAACTTGAAACGAAATAAATGTGTGCAAATCATTTGTATTAGATAGGAGTACT